>JBAIZL010000004.1:151712231-152097231 GCA_036971475.1 Prosapia bicincta | reverse complement strand
ATATATATATATATATATATATATATATATATATATATATATATATCATTGTTTAAGTGCTTTTATGTGTTTCTATTTCAAGACTACAGAGTGGACTCTTACCAAGGTAAGTCTGTCAGTCTCCTAGTCCAAAAAATCTATATATATATATATATATATATATATATATATATATATATATATATATATATATATATATAATTAGATTAAATTCTTTTTTTTCAATTTCTTCTTTCAGTTCATACTCTCCTTATATATATATATATATATATATATATATATATATATATATATATATATATTATATCTTGTAAAAATTTTCAATTATTAATATACTCATCTTCATTTCTGTTAGGAATTTTTCTATATGTTTGAGTACATTTTTCTGCCATTCCTAACTAGAAAATATTCCTGAGAATATTGAAAAGTTAGGAATGGCAGACAAATGTACTCAAACATATACAAATTTTCAATCATTATTAAAATACTTTTTATTCATCCACTTAAGTTCAAATACATTTTTTTAAAACCTCTAGTAGATGAAAATTGATGTTAATACAATTATTTAAAATATTTATTCGATAATTAAATTTTAAAAAATTGATGTATTGGTCGGGTTGGAACTGAATGGCTAGATGGTTGAAATCCACCACTTTGGCACTAAGCCAACTTCCCAACTATAATTTATTTATTTTTTTTTTGGTGAAAAACAATTTAGGTTATCAGCTCCAATTGTAGATAGTGTAGTGTAGACAACCAAAATTAAAATTGAGTTTAATCACAAAAATAAATAATAAAGATACATCATATTACAACAATTAACAAACAAAAATAATAAGAAACAAAATATAACAATAAATATATAAGAGTAAATAAAAAAATTATATTACTTGTTCTTGTTTTATATGTGTATATATATATATATATATATATATATATATATATATATATATCACTTTTACATTAGTTTATGACTATCCGAACTTTAAATTTTGTAAATTTTATAAAAACGTATTGAGACAGAACGTTTTCTATTCCTATGTGGCGATCTTCATCAGCGCCTTCTGCTTGGAGTTGTTAGATTAAGAGGTGATGGTTTTAAAAGCAGGTTTACGATATTATTAAAAAGTATGGGTGAATTGTATTGGGTTTGTTAGTTTAATATGTTTGTACTTTGTGTTTTTGTGTGTTTGTAAATTTCATATTGTTCTAATGTGTTGAGATAAAATAATATGAAAGTTATAAACACACAAAAACACTACGTACAAACATATTAAACAAACAAACCCAACACATATCACACATACTCTTTGATACTATAAAAAACCTGCCTTTAAAACCGTCACTGCTTAATCAAACAACTCCAAGTAAAACACTGATGAAGATCGCCACATAGCGATTGAAAGCTTTCTGTCTTTTCTGTAAGTTCGAAAGTGTTCTGTAAGTTTTTACATAGACTAATGTAAAAGTGAATAATTAAGTTTCACCGAACCTAATGGACTACAAAATTCAAGATTATATATATATATATATATATATATATATGGTTAAATAAAGACTTTCACAAACATCAACACTGTATATAATTTTACTTTATACACTTATTCAGTTCTGTATAGTAGCTGCATCAGGACCAGGACTGTTTATAAAATTGTATTAAATTTAAAATATTTATTATGGTTATGTTATCAGTCTGATTAAATAAACATATATACAAATTACACTTTTGCTATTACTTGCGACCAGACATTTGTTAACTAAAAGTTGTTCATTGTTAACATACACTTGGAGGAAACGTTTTCGTCTTACGACTTCTTCAGCATTGTATTTTTGCCACTAGGAATGCTGCTGCTGTGCTTCCTGGGTACCATTTTTTTAAAAGTTAGAAGTGATGTGATCGAAAAGTTTGTGTGATCTGTGCTGTCACGATCATCACTTCTAACTTTCAAAAAAATGGTACCGAGGAAGCACAACAGCAGCATTCCTAGTGGCAAAAATACGAGGCTGAAGAAGTCGTAAGATGAAAACGTTTCCTCCAAGTGTACGTTAACAATTAACAACTTTTAGTTAACAAATGTCTGGTCGCAAGTAATAACAAAAGTGTAATTTGTAATTTACAACCAGCTCGTCATGAACAGCAACAAGATTTCGAAACATATATCTATCCATTTTATTCTTTTATTTTCAAGATTTCATCATATAGGGGATGCTAAAAATAGTATTATGTTTGGATTTCATCTATACCTGCTCCTCAGTAGTGTATTTTTAATTGAATATCTATATATTTCTAAATTTTCTATTATGTTTATTTTAAAACCATTTGAACCTGCTGAATTCATTTCTTGTTACATATTTCTGGAAATTCATGATTATTTTCCATGAGTTTCACTTATACATTCATATATATGCTAATTCTAACATTAAATTTGTTTTATTATTATACTTGTATTTAATGAAATTGCAAAATTGAATATAAATTTTTTTTATTGTTGAGTTTATATATTGTTAATAAGAAAGAAGTATTTCAAGCTAAGCAAAAATATTATTGGCAAAGACAATGGTACCGGTTATTTTTGGCTTATTATTAAAACTAGAATGAAGGAAACAGGCAAGTTCCCTTACTTCTTGGAATGTAAGTCAATACCAATTTATGATTGTATTTCAGTATACAGAATTACAGTTATTTAAGTTCTATTGAAATAGAACCTAATTTTATTTTAAACATTACCTTATAATCAACCAACTCTTGTCTATAATACTTTTTTTCATTTAATTATATATGAGAATGGGGGTTTCTGGAGCTATACATATTCTTTATTATGTAAAACTGCAACTACAATTTTATTAATGAAAAAATGTCTTGAAATGACCCTTCTCATTTAACATTAAAAGTAAGAGTTGGTAGAGACAATTTTACACATTGCTAAAGAGTAACAATACATTTAAATACACTCATTTTATGAAACAACTGTGACTGTTTTTTTTCAATTTCTTCTTTTAGTTTACACTCTTCCTTTATATATCATGTTCAAATTTTCAATAGTTAAAATACTGTTTACTCATTCACTCAAGCTCAAATAAATTTTTTAAAACTTGTAGTGACTGGCACTTGATGTTATTTCAGATTTTTCTTTTAGTTTATGACTTTCAGAACTTTAAATTTTGTAAATTTGTAAAACATTACTGAGACAGATCGTTTTTGATTGTTCTGTGGCGATCTTCATCAGTCTTCTGCTTGGAGTTGTTAGGTTAAGCGGTGACGGATTTATAGGCAGGTTTTTGATAGTGTCAAAGAGTAACATAAACTAATGTTAAAGTGATTAATTAAGTTTCATCGAACATAATGGACTATAAAATTCAAGAGATTAATTAAAATTAACTAATTAATTACTATTACTACTTAATATTGTGATTCTGTCATGTACATATACATATTTATATTAATTAGAATTATTTAATAAAAAGTAACTAAAATAATTTTATTTTTTTGACCTAAATAGGAACTGAATTATTTTTTTTAAATATTACTTGTTTCAATAAATACTCTAAGAAAAATACATTTTTCTGAAAATTGAATTATTACAAAATGGTGAATATACAGTGAAAACATGTATACATGAAAAACAATTATTTTAGAGTAACTGTGATATAACCTACTTTTTACATTCATTAGTAACTCTAAATAATGTTAATACATACTTATTACTAAATTAATCACTTTAACATTAGTTTTTTTGACTATCCAAACTTTAAAATTTCTAAATTTGTAAAAACTTACTGAGACAGAATGTTTTTGAGTGTTATGTGGCAATCTTCATCAGTGTCATCAAAATTTAAAGTTTGGATAGTCATAAACTAATGTTAAAGTGATTAATTAAGTTTTGACTCAACATAATGAACTATAAAATTCAAGAATTACTAAATATCGTACAGTGTAAACTAAGTTGCTGAAGAGGGCATAACATAATATATTAAAGTAAATATAATGATTGATTATTAGTTATTTCACCAATTAAAGAGCAAATTTTGTCATGAATACATTTTCTGTTATGAAAGTCTTTTATATTTATAACTAATTGGGATAAAAATGAATAAAGAGATGCAAAGAAAGGAACAATATTAAATATTTAATGAGTTGGGCCTTTAATGCGATTTTATAGCACAGTTTCACCGTTTAAAATTATAATTCGATTACATGAGTATAATTATATTATGGAACTAATAATGGAGTTATCTTTTTTTTGTGGGGGTAAAATAACCCTATGGAGAAAAAGGGATATGCTCTGAAATTTGTAAAATGTAAGCTTCAATAATTCTGAACACCAACATAAAAAGTATAATGTTTCTAAATGAATTATGAGAATACAAGTATAAAATAATAATAAGATGGAGTTCATAACTTTTTATTCCTTATAAAAAAATTATGATTTACACTTTATTCCTGATAGTGATTAAGGCAATAAATACTGCAAACTGACAGTTTTTACTTAACACAAAAATTATAACTAGAGGATGCTGACACTGAATAGTCAACAGAGAGTTTTGTAAATTTAAACATGATACTGAAATTCTAGTTTACAAAAGTGTTTTTGTTATGAAAAAAAGTGTATATATATATATATATATATATATATATATATATCGTGATATTTCACGTTGTCCATTATTTTTCCGTTACACTGAATTTATGAAGTTATAATTATTAATTGTAAACACTTTTTCCACCACTAAGTGCAATAATTTTACCTTATGTGATGAGGCACCTTTTGGTCACTTGACCATTGTCAAATACCAACCAAGGTAAACTGAGTGATTCGACAAAGGTCAAGTGACCAAAAGGTGCCTCATCTCATAAGGTAAAATTAATGCTCTTAGTGGTGGAAAAAATTGTTTACAAGTAATAATAATAACTTCATATATATATATATATATATATATATATATATATATATATATATATATATATATATATATATATATTATATATTTTTAAAAATTGTCAATCCTCAGCTACCTAGTTAACAAAGAAAAGTTTGTTAGCCTGTTGTTATAAATAGGTTCTTACAACATGAAAAAAACATTAGTTATAGTATTATACTGTAAAAAGCATGATTTTATAACTTTTGCTATCAATTTTTTGTTTAAAACACGTTTTTAAGCTATGTAATTACTAAAACAAGTAATATTTAAAAAGAATTCATAGTAGATTACTACTTAGGTCAACAAAGGAAAATTTTATTTAATAATTACAAATAATATAAATATGTATATACATATGATAGAATAACAATATTAGGGGTAAAATTGAAAAGGAAATTAATTATTAAAATTAATTAACTAAATTTATTTAATGAATTAATATTTGAAAAAACTGTATTAACAAGTGTCATCCACTACATGTTTTAAAAATATCTATTTGAACTTGAGTGGATGAATAAAAAGTATTTTAATTAAAATTGAAAATTTGAACAAAATATGTAAATAAATATAGGCCTACAGGGAGAGTGTGAACTAATATTAAGAATTTAATCAAAGAAAACTTGACTTGAGTAAACTTGGTGCAGAAAAAACCTTTCTATCCTGACACAATTATATATACATCTCTATAAAAGTATTTGAGATATATTACTAGGCCTATATGTAAATATCTGTGATTACAGGTATTGTGAATAAATATTTTTAAATGTTTCCAGAATTTAAAACACTTTAAAAAAGAGCAATACTTATCTATTTGAAGTTTAGATTATATTTTCAAAAGAAATTACACCTTTGTTAGATAACCCTTTTTTGACACACAATACAATGATGATTTTCATAAAAATTCCAGGAACCTGATTGAGTCAAGTTATTATTCTAAGTGTCAAGAGAAATAAGTTAAGAATGTAAGTAGGTTGTTCTAGAAGGTACAGGGTGTTCTCGGATTCATCCCACTCAAGTGGTTATTTCTGTCTCCAACTTTCTGGAGCATATAAACACGACAGCAACAGGAGACTGGTCAGTGTTGCATACAATTAACAACTGTCGACATGGCACTTGAACGAGCAGTACGAGCCAAGGTAAGTAAAGTGATAAAAATTTAGAAATTTATTGACTTAAAAAGCAAAATAGTTCCAGATGAAACAAAACTCGTTGAGTCAATGTTAATTGAGTAAATTTCTTACATAAAAATAACTATTTTAAAATAGGAAATTAAATCACAAAAAAATTTACATTAGTTAGAAGTTTCAGTAGAAAATGTAATAAATGTCTTATTAAAATATCTTTTTATCTTAAATATGAAATGCTGTTTAACAATAGAAAAAGAATTTTTTTCATTCTTAAGCATTTTGCTCATTGGAGAGACATTACCTGTACACAATGCTATTGTGTTTTAATTTAGAAATATACAATTATTGAGTTTAGGTTAAAATTAAAATGTGATTGATTTTAAAAATAAATCTTGTAATATCTTTTAACTTCAAATTTATCTCTATGATGAACTCTTACTAAATATTTGTAAACATGATCTTTGTACCTCTGTATTCAGCTTCAAGGCAAACGAGACCCCGAACAAGAGAGAGAGGCCCAGGAATGGATTGAATCGATCCTTGGTCAAAAATTCCCAGCAGGCCAGGCTTATGAAGATGTGATCAGAGACGGTCAGATCCTCTGTCAAGTAATGAACAAGCTTGTTCCTGGAGCCATTCCTAAAATTAATTCATCAGGCGGTCAGTTCAAGATGATGGAAAACATAAACAAGTAAGACTTACCTTAGTTACACTGAAACAAATTTTAATATTTTGCACTTTATAAAATCATTTATACAATTATTTTAATATAAAACATGTTTATATTATTAAGGTTTTAATTTATAGGTATTAATTTCTTGAATAATAATGACAACAACAGCAATAATGAAAATAATCATCCTATATAAATACATTACGAGTATACTATATAACTTACTACATATACTTTACTATATTAAAGTACTATATACAAGTACTAGTGCATGTACTGTACAAGTAATAAGTTATTTAATTGTCAAAATCACATACAAATATAAACAGTTCAAAGTGAAAGACTTTCTTTGCTATTATTCATTAAAATAATTAAAAAAGAATAAAACACAATAATAAAAAGAATTATAAGTAGATTTTATTACTGCAGTTATAATGCTATTTTCTAAACATTCGTTTTAATTTTATTATGTCAAACATATTAAATTTTTATTTAGCCTACTTTCAATTAAATAATAAATATTTTTTTATAGCTGCTAAACAAATAAATAGTATTATTTTTCGAATGAATATTTAAAAACTTAATTTTTTAGATACATTTTGTTTTAATAAAATTACATTTTAACAGTGTTTTTAAAGTTTATAATATGTCATAAACTTAGTTGTTATGATGCAAAGTCATTATAATACAACAAAATTGTATTACATTATAAGGATTGGTTTTAGTAGATCAATAACACTAAAACAACGCTGTTAAAAAATTTTATTTATAGTTATTAATTTTATTCCATAATGTTTAGCTTTCAAAAGGCTCTCAAAGCTTACGGAGTAAATGATGTGGACGTTTTCCAAACTGTTGACTTGTATGAAAAGAAGGACATTGCTCAAGTCACAACAACACTCTTTGCTTTAGGAAGAACAGTAAGTATCTGTTTTTATTTCAATGTTAGAACCAAACAATACAAAACATTTGTAATGGAATATAAAATTGGTAAATTGCTTTTGTTGAATAGGAAGCAATAATTATAGAATTTAATACAACTTATGTAGCAAGTTTGAAATAATAACAAATTTAAAAAATAGGATAATTTTAATGTCTGTTTCTTTCTTTCTCTCTCTCTCTCTTTCTGTGTGTGTGTGTGTGTGTGTGTGTGTGTGTGTGTGTGTGTGTGTTTGTGTGTGTATGTGTGTGTGTGTGTGTGTGTGTGTGTATGAAGATCAGTTTACTCATTCACTATGAATAAATTTTTAGTTGCACTTTATTTCTTGCAAATATGTTAAAAATAAATTACTTAACTTTTACTACAAATATAAACGTTTTGAAATATCCAAAATTTCCTTATTACTTAAATTAAAAAGTTGCTTTATATTATAAAGTCATATATTTATGTTATTCAGATCCTTATGGGTTTTGTTGTCCGTCATGATCCATGAAACTTTAATGTTTATTTTAAACTAATGAACAATTTGCTAAACTTGTATAATATGTAGGTGCTTGGCAAGTCATTAATTAGTTTATAAACATTATTTAAAACTTTGCAATAAACAATATCTTGTATTACAGGAGTTTTGATTGCCTTTTTAGGAATTAAGATTGACAAAAATATTTTTCTCAGATTGACATGTACCAATGTTCTGAATTTATTTAAAGTAAAAATACTTTTTAACCCTATTTCTGAAAAGCAAAAATATAGTTTTTTTACTGCATATAATTAAAATTTTTTTTTAAAGAAACACTCAAATTGCTTTAAATAATATATTTTTCATTATATTAATGTGTAACAAAAAACTAGGTTTCTAAAATCTTAATCCTTATCAATAGATTGTCTCAACCATTGTAAGTTAATTACTATTGTAAGTTTTACTTCCTAAGAAAAAATCCTAGGATTTTTTTTATCTACGTTAGCTACAAATAAAAACAATTTTCAAAAACAAATATAACTATAAACAAATATTTGGAACAGCAGAGACAAAATTATAACTACTAACTTAAATTGTAATTATTTACAGTGGGGATATTTTTCTTTAATAGTAATCAAACATTAACAATACTAATTCTGCCATGGTTATTACATTATTAGAGATTTACTTCAAAAAATTACATTAAAATTTTGAGTAATTGTTATTTGATATCTAGTTTAAGAAAGTTTTTTTCTTTGCTACAGACATACCTGCACCCAGAATACAAAGGACCTTACCTAGGGCCAAAACCTTCTGAAGAATGTAAACGTGAATTCACAGAAGAACAGTTAAAGTCAGGTCAATCAATCATTGGTCTACAAGCAGGATCAAACAAAGGCGCGACTCAAGCAGGACAGAACATTGGCGCTGGACGCAAAATTATTATTGGAAAGTAGACAAAGACTTTATACTAAACTAATATTTTTCTACACATTGTAATACTTCAAAATCTCCTTCTAAAAATTATTTTTGTATTGGATTCGTTTTATTATTTAATGAATTCCAAGGGTTTTTTTTGCATTTAATGTACTTCCAAATATTTCTTCAGGAGATTATTGTTTGTGTTTTGTATTATCCGATGTACTTTATATTGTAACACTCTTTCAATAAACTTATTTTATTAAAGTTGGTTTTATTTCAAATCCTCAACTTTGGTGTAGCACAATATATTGTAGATTTAAATAGGCTAGATTTTAAATAAATATCTTACTACTGTATTTTTGTCTCTAATAGTCTGATTTGGGTTTATTGTTTCTTCAGAGAAAAGTAACAGGGGGAGAATAGGGTGTTATAAGTCAAATGTAAAAGAACTATGCCAAAAATATAATTAAAGATAATACATCTGAATATTATTTAGTAATTTTTTTTCATATTTTCTCTGTATCACTATTTAATTTGAGTTAAATAATAAAATCTTTCTTATAAAATTTTTGCTAAAGAAGCTCTGAGTTCAACCATGCAGGTTCATACTTAATAAATCTTTATTCATGCTGTCGAAATATCATATAATTCTTTACTAGTCTATACGCAAATGATGCAAAAAATAATGCTAAAAATTATTGTGTCATCAATCAATAATTAATTTGTTTATGTATATATTTTTTAAACTTGTCTTGATTTAAGAAATTTTTGGAATAGTCACAAATTGAATAAAATGTATTTAAATGTATATTTAATGTATTAAAGTCTTTGTCTTTAATCTGTAATAGAATCTCAGGCTCAAGATTTAAAAAAAATTTAATCAATATATAAAATATTGATTTTAATATACTAAATGATTACCTAGAGTTGAAACCCAATGTTTCAGATTGAAGCAACAATAAAAGTTTTGATTCACAAAAGAAAGGCTATTAAAACAATAAGATAAGAACTGAAGTTTAATATCATTAATAATATTTCATCAATGTAGTGACTTATTTGGTGTCATATTTGGATTATTATCCAAATGTATGTATATATGGATTTCATATAATTACTGTATCAGACAAGTCTTGTCCATTAGTTGAATTATTTTTAAGTTTATTAATTAGAACATGTATTAATTTATATGTTTAGTAATTTATTAGTGCCTATACAAAATTAATCAGGATTCGAAGAAGAAATCACATTTTTCAGTATAAAAGGAGTCAACAGGTATTTGAGAATAAATTAATAAAACAAAATTTGGTTAAATCTGAAACTTCAATCCTATTAGCAGTTTTTATATCCTCATTACCATTGGAAACAAAGCTCTTTAAATTAAAAATCCAATTGTAAAACTCAGAATGAATAAATACTACAGAACATTAGAAACATAAATGCAATAGAATTAAAATTCTACGAATAGAAGGCAACTGAATATCCTATTAAATATAAAAAAGTTAAATAAATAGACTACAGCTGTTTTCGAGAAACTATTTTGTTCACTTTCTATTTTATATACAATATATGAGACCATGTGTGACAGAAAACTTGTTATGCTATTAATATTAAAAACTATTTTAAAACATAACAATCCTATTGACCTCATTTAACTTTTATAATTACAATGAAAATATCTAATACCTTAAGTAATTTTCAAGGACAGTAAAATTTCTGTATATTTACCTCTATGAAGTTACAGAATGTTGATAAATTCATTTCCAAACATCTCAATTAAAGAAAGGCATGCAGTCAAACCTGGAGTGTGGGGTTTCGATGTTTCTATTGGCTGCCTTTCAAGATATTATGTAGACTGTGTCAACAGTCTATTATTCTGCCTGAGAATCTGGTTAAAATATCTTTTAACACTATAAATTTTGAAATCTGGCAGTAGGTTTCAATATTATTTCAAAGATATGAAACCATTGTATATTGTAATGTGATCACTAGTTTTTTTCCCAATTCCTTTTATTAGTTCACAGGCTCCTGATATATCCTGTTCAAATTTTCAATCATTAATATAATACGTTTTTATTCATCCAATCAGGTTCAAATACATTTTTTTTAACCTATAGTGTATGGCAATTGATGTTAATACAGTTTATTCAAATACTTATTCAATAAATAAATTATAAAAATTTTAAAAGGTTTAAGTCGGACTTGAACTGAGTACTTTAAGACGTATATGAATTTTTCTTTTGCTCTCATCTGGTTGTCATTGAAACCTCCATTGCACAATTTTAAAATGTTGCCATGGTTTGGTAACCACAATATCATAAATAATGCTCCAGGATTAGAAATGAATGAAAAGAATAAAATTACCAAATTAACTGGATTAACAGTATCAAACCTTGCTTTACAAATGGACAATACGAAAGGAAACTGAAAAGAAACTACAACACAATACAAGGGATGACAAAAAAGAAAGTGTATGAATAGTAACAATCAGAAATAATAGTCAAACACCATACATAGAAAAGAAAATGGAAAATTGCAAAGAAATGTTATTTCTATTTTACTACTTAATGTTGTTATCCTGATATACCTATATACATATTTATATTAATTGTAATTATAAAGTAAAAAGAAACTAAAATAAAAGTTTTCTCTGTTGATTAAAATAGGAATTGACTTTAAAAAAATGTTGTTTTACTTGTTTTTTAGGACGAAACTATACATAACCAATTACTGCATAAAAAGTGAAAAAATGGTGATTTTAAAATTCCAATAGTTAGAACTTCTAATTCTTCTGATTTTGTTATCATAATATTCCATGTTATTTTGTATCTACATATTTTTCCTATGAAAGGTTGGATACAAATATTAGTATGGAGAGTATAAAATAAAACGAGAAAGCCAGAAAAAAATAAGATTTAAAACAACTGTAAATTATATTAAAATTCATAAATTAAAGAAACCTATTTATAAGATTATGAAAGGTTTTGGCACTAGACACAGGCAAAGATATTGTAAAATTCATTGTCTATCAGTTTCTTTAATGTATTACACAGTTTGATCTCTTTGTATAGTTTAACTGGCAATTTTCCCAAACAGACTAAGCTGTTATTTTTCATGTGTGTGTGTGTGTGTGTGTGCGTGTGTGAATACATGTTTAGATATGTGTGGATGTAATTAAATAAACAGGAATTGCAAAACAGCCACTTAATAGGTTTTATTGAAACATAGAAATATTTGGCATGGTAGCCAGAAGATTGTTAAATCACTCCGATTCATAGAAAGAGCCTGTTTAGCACAAGATATACAAAGTGTAACACATAGTAAAGCTTGTAGTTTTGTGTTGTACATCTTGAGGTTTTTTGTATAAATTACACTTTTTTGTATTAACTTGGCAAAAAACAACTAATTACTGATTTATTCAGCAAACAAGTTTCTCGCTAGGTCAGCGCATTATTCAATGCTGTGAATTACTGACAAGACTGTTGCTCAGGTGTGTTGTGTTAGTGTGAATCTGTGGTGTATTTCTGTTCTTTGGTGTGTTTCTGTTCATAGAGTAGTTGTTAATTATGTGCTCAAATATAGTATTTGATTGTGAGTGTTTTGTCATTTAGAATGACAATCATAAATACTATCCACAACCCATTCTAAATGACAAAACACACTCACAATCAAACACTATAGTTGAGCATATATTTCACAACTACTCTATGAACGATAACACACCACAGACTCACACCAACACAACACACCTGAGTAATAGTCTTGACAGTAAATCACAGCATTGAATAATGCGCTGATCTAGAGCAAAACATGTCTGCTGAATAAATCGGTAAATAATGGTTTTTTGCCAAGTAATTACAAAAATGTATAACATAGTAAAGATCTTTACTTTGAGGAGTTTTACTTTTAAAATGTAGAAAACATCAAAGAAAATCAATACATAAGTCTGAAATATAAACCATTTGCTAATGCATAAATCAAACATAAAACAAAAACAAATTACGTTAATTTGGAACTAGCATTCAATAGCAAAGAGCATTGAAGAGTTATGTTCAAGAAGCTAAAAAGTACTTTTACTTCACTCAAAAGATGCACATACAGTCTTATTTTGAAAATGGATCATATTTTAAAGAATGGTGTTTAGTAGAATACACAAGTAAGTACTACTTTTTAAAAACAGTAAAGTGATTGTATTTGATATTTCAATGGTTTTTATTCATCCTGAATCCAAATTTAATTTTGATCAGCGCTGAGAATTTTATAAATTGAAGAGTAGTTTGAGATTTGCAGTTGTAAATTTTTAGTAGTGCCACTGATGAAGACATTGAAATGCATATGATAATAAAGTATATTGTTTTGTAAGTTTGAGTACAGTTATTTATTTTTTTTAGTAGTTTAGCCATTTTAACTCATCCTTTTTTATTGCAAATCATTAGTTAAAAACAGCTCTCTATCCCAATTTGTGTCTTTTTTTTGTTGTAATGAAAAGTTTTTTTAGATGATCTTTCTTCTATTTACTGTAGTTAGTTTGTATATTTTATCTTTATGCTTGGACAATTTTAGTAAAAGTTCAACCGTTAAAGAGGTTTTATCAATATATAATTTTAAGTATTAGTTGATTCCATCTTCACGTGAGCTACTAGGTTTTACTAAAACACTTGTAAATATTTGATAACTTACCAATAGTAGCACTTACTTATATTTGTTGAGGACAGCCGTTTCGGGAGATGTGTCCCATTGTTACCTCAGACCATAACCTTCCGGTCTGAAGAATTACGGCCTGAGGTGACAATTTGAAACATCTCCCCAAACGGCATTCCACAAAAAATATAAGTAAGTGCTACTATAGACAATTTGTAAATTATTTACAACTGTTTTAATAATTTAAAGGTATATATTCGACTACATTTTTCTGCCTTTAGTGTAATTACAGTATATTTCTGTTGAGGCATTTCAGAATGACTTTATTTTTAAAACTTAAAGAGTACTTTTATGTTTTACTATTTGAGTTTTGAAAATGAAGTCATTCCAAAATGTGTCAACTAAGGAAAATATTTTAAAACAAAATGTGCCAACAAAGGAAAATATTGTAATGTCAGAAAAGGTAGGTAAATATACTTAAATATAAATAAATATTCCTAACAGAAGTGAATATTAGGAACAGAATATTAGGAATTTTACTATAAAGATCGTTTTAGCTAACGAGGTAAAAGAAAGATCCAAAGGGGCAACTGTTAAGTCTTTTAGAATGTCAATTAATAAAACTAAATGCATTTAGACTGGGTAGATGGTTTACTGGAGGGAACACTTGAACCTAAATATCCCAAATTTAAATTCCAGTACCGTTAAAATATTACTGTGTGTGTTTTAATTCCCAGAATGAGTCAACCTGTGACAATTATTGCCCACAAAACCTAGGATAATAATGGGCAAGGGAAGAGTAGTTCTGGCCACATTAACTTTGTTGAATACTGTGTGACCCAAATATGTCTATATCTACCATGTATTTTTTTAAGCAATTTAAATGGTATAACAAGTAATATAAACAAAATTGTTACAAGTCAACTTCTACCTAGGTCAACAAAGAAAATTGTTATCTTCTTCTACCTAGTTTCATTTGATTAAATAATTACAATTAGTATAAATAAAGTAACATAACCCATGCCTTAAAACAGCTGTCATACCACCTATAACATAGACTCAGCTGTTTTATGAAATATATGTTATCACTTATTTAAAGCCAAATGAGATGAAATAACTATATTGCATACCTTGAATATGAAATTTAAAGTAGGACTTTAGAAAAAATTTCTTTACTAGAGCTTTTTTTCATTGTTGTTTTTTTTTGTCAATCCTTTTGTACTCTTTGTTGCAGTACAAGTTACAAAGGGTTACATTTCCTGAAATAGCGACCTCAAAGAAGTAAAATTAAGAGACTTTTAGGTAAGTGAGCAAATATTTTAAAGTTAATAACTGAAAATACTGTCAGGGTTTAAAAAAACAGCATAAAGCTCAATACAATCGATCAAATATAAAGAGTCTCCAACACTTAGTATGTATAATCAAATTAAGAAAGCTATACATTCAATGAGCTATCTAATAGCAATAATATAGTTGTTTACAACAGGAAATTTTTCATCAACAATTTGCTTCAATGGAAATACATGTTTATATAACTTGTGTAAGACATCAATTATAAAATTCCGGTTTAAAATATATGCATGAGTATGATTAAATATTGTAAAAAATTAATTTAATTTATAATTAAAATTTTTTAAAATGTTTAAAAATCAATTTATTATTTTTATATGACTTTTTTCATCATTGTCGTTTTCCTTTAAAGAAACAATTTTTGATTTCTTTTCTGTTTGAGAGATAAGGGAACAATATGATTTTGTCAAAGTCTGAAAAATGTTTTTTATAAGAAAATTGATTTACTTATAGCTTTAACAATTTTGTACCAGGAAGCAAAATTCAAAAAAGGTATATCCCTTAAGTACTTAGGGCTACTACATAAAAAAATAAATGTCAGAAAACATTAGATGCAGGTTTTAAAAAAGCGCATTATGTAAATACAAATAAGTGAGTTTAACAATATATCATTGCAAAATAATGGTTTGGGTACTCAGAAATTTCTTCGGGGTAAGTTTATATCTAGTACTAATATTCTATGGGACTGCTAGCTAATTTATTTGCCCAAAGCAGAATTTTGAAAATTAAATACCAATTTACATTATTCCAACACCTAAAATTAGGCAAAAATTGCAAGATAAATTACAAATACATTTTCTCTAAATTTAAATAAGATTAGGCTCAGTGTACTTTAAATATAAATAATAACGAAATGGTGTTTGTTTAGGAAGTCATGGGGAAAGGTTTGCAGTAAATAAAGTCTTTTAAACATTTAAATTATCTATAGGCCTATATACATTTATTGCATAATTATTAATTACAATTAATATAAATAAAGTAGCATAACCTATGCCTTAAAACAACTATTCTACCACATAACCTATAACATAAAATCAGCTGTTTCATGAAATCATATGCTATCACTTATTTTAAGCTAAATTGGATGAAATAACTATATTGCATACCTTGCCCCTTCTGATACCATATTAGCCTTCTGATACCACGGGTATCGCATTCCTTCTCCCATATAAAGATAAAATTAATTAACTAAATTCAATTAACGAATTGGTGTTTGAAAAAAAATCTGTCAACATCAAGTGTCATCCATTGCAAGTTTAAAAATGTAATTCAACTTGAATGGATGAATAAAACGTATTTTATTAATGATTGAAAATTTGAACAAGATATATAAAAGGTGAGTGTAAACTAATAGAAGGAATTGTTGAAATTAGTTTTTACAGAGAGAGTGTTTGAATAATGCTAAGTGACGTAGTAATTAGTCACCACAATGCACCCTACAATCCGGAATATGCTATTATTAGGCGGCCAATGTTTGACAACAAAATTTCGATTCAACAGAAAAAGTTGTATTTAGCGGAATGAAAGTGTAAGCTATTCTCGGGCGCCGAGACGCTCGCCTTTTAAGCCCACGCTCGGTTTATGGATTCCAAAATGACGTCATTTATGGTTTCTAAAAATATGCCCGCCCACTTCCTCTCCCTCTCTACGGCGTCAAGAAGCGTGTCTTCAGTGCGAAACCGCGTTGAAATGGTTCCAAAAAGTAAACGATTTACATTATTTGTATTAAATATTTTTATTCCTGGGAAATTTGTGAAATTCGTTAGTAAAACAATAGAGTAGACATTGTTTTCATGAGACGATGATTATCTGCTACACGAATTGTCAATTATTTCTATTAGAGTATGGTTGGCATAGATACTCAAAGTTGTAGATCTACAGTGTTGCCAACTTGACAAATCCAACGTGTAATAACTGTCGTAGAACACGCCACAGAAATGTAACAATGACAAAGTATTGCCAATTCTTTATAATAATATGAAGCCGAGCAATTATGAAAAATGTTTTAAAAACCATTTAAAAATTGGGTTTTTAAAATTTAAATTATTTTGAATATTTAACGTACCACGTTATTGTCATAATTGAACAAACAAATCTTAGGACGAGTACGTAAACCTATAAATAAACTCAAAAATCAATGTACACCTCTTGTCTGTTACCAGGATATTTATAAAAAGTATGGAGTCACTTCCGGAAAACCGGCTACGCTTACTGCTTATTAGGGCTGCTTCCAGGAGCTCTTTGAGCGCTCCTCTTGACTGACCACAATCATCGATCCTCGGATCAGGAGCTTAGAAGTGCAGCCCTGAGAACTATCAATGAAAAATACCCTGCATCAGGGTATTCCAAATTTACACTAATGGATTATCGGTGGCTGAATCAGTCGAAACAGGTGCTATACACTACTGCACATACTTTAAAGTGTTTTCTGCCGTCGGATTTTTCGAGAAGTTTATTTTAAAAATTGGTAGGACATGGCTTAGAACTAAAATATTTATATTCAAAACGCGTGTTTCCGTGAATTTACGTATTAACCTATTGTTTTTTAATAAAAAGTGCGAGTAATTAGATGAATTAATTAATTTTCTTTATAGACTAATTACTATATATAGTTCTTTCCGTGGCCTAGTACTATATAAGTAGTGTTAGGCTAAAAATGGTGAAATTTGAATTTTTTAGAAAGCAATGTTTTCACGTCCAACTATCCTATAAAACTTTCATTGGGCGCCCATACTTCCTGATAGGGGATATAAATATGGGTCACGGCATCTCGTGCTTAGAGTTGAATATTTAAAGCAGACTCTCTCTATCAGGGTCGTAAAGAAGCATCTGCACGTTACACCCTCTTGTTCCTCTTCTAGGGGCTGCAGGGTCTTGCCGTGTGACGCGCCAAGACCACATTGTTACAATACAAATCGCATCGCATTGGGGAATCAGTGTCGACCTGGTGAAGAGGTTAGGCTGCGCGGTGGGGCAGATGAGGCGAAGTTGTATGAACGTGGTTCCTCCTTATGAAAGGGACGTCCAAGCAAGGTGTGAGTGTTTGTGGGCGCCCTGTAAATTACCCGTCTAAGCTCTTACAGGGTTTGTATCTTCCCTTTTCAGCCCCTGTTGATGATCAAGGACTCCCATTTAAGGTGTTGGTCTGGATGGGTATTTACACCCCCGATCTGAAGGTATCTTGCAACCGGTACCCCAGGGTAAGGACGGTTTTAGCAGGAACACCAGGCGACACCACTGAGTATTTTAGTCGCCTTGCCGTAGTATTTACGGGTCTGTAACGATGGTCCTTTATTTACCCAACAGCGTGTTGGTATAAAACGGCAGGTGACACTCCCGTACAGGGTTCAGTACCTACCGGCTACCGCTGGAGGGAGCCTTTGATGAGGTCCTTAGAGAGGGACCTGCTTCAAGAGGCACTCAAGGCAGTGGGGGCATGATGCAGGGAAGACACTATACATCCAAGGATATACATATATCGCACTTATCTTCGCCAGGCGAAGAGAATGTTTTGGTAACACAAAGATAATTACAAGGAGTAATTAGTATATAGTAATTCTGATGGATAGGAGGTTGCTCTGGCGAAGACCTGGAGAAAAAATACAATGCGGAGGGGCAATAGTAGTGAGGTGGGGACTGGGGTGAGGTGGATATTTCTCGTCATTATAGTGCCGAGGTTGATTTTTGCTCCGATCGAGAAGCCAATGATAACGGTATGACGATCGGGTTCGGCAAGAAAAGTAGATGCAATGAAGGATTTCTGGAGAGAACCTCAGTATAAAGCATTACCTCTCCAAATAGAAAAAAAGGCGGGATGGAAATTATACCCAAAGTTGTAAATTTTCCTTCAGTAGTGGAATTGTCTTTGTGCTGTAACAAGACAAAGATAGTAAGAGATGCGCGGGAGGCACGTGGAGCCAAGAACTACTCTTTATAAGCGGGCTGTAGCTTAGAACGATGACGGAGCTGTTGATAGGCCCCGGGATAGCAGGATTTCATTAAGTGGGTACTTGACCACTACAAAGAAGTAGGCATACACTAGGCGAATCCAGTGGTAAGGATAGAAAACAGTACATGAGCTTCTGCTAGTGCTCTACACCTTTAAGGTCCTTCCCAGATCCTATAACAAACGATCTTTCATCACATGTTAGAAAACGTATAAGGAAAGATGGATGGAATTTGGTAGTAGAGAAAGGACATAAACATCGTCTACTATTGGAAATAGGGAGAAAGTTATGCCATCTTGAGGGCAGGACTACTTACCTGAAGTAGACCTGCCCTCAGGCAGAGTGAAGAGAGAAAAGTTACAACTGCTTCTTGTTTTACTAGCGTTAGCGTTGTTGAGCGCACGCACACACACACACACACACACACACACACACACACACACACACACACACACACACACACACACACACACACACACACACACACACACACACACACACACACACACACACACACACACACACATATATATATATATATATATATATCTTGTTTTACTAGCGTTAGCGTTGTTGAGCGCACACTCACACATATGTACATATATATATATATATATATATATATATATATATATATATATATATCTTGTTTTACTAGCGTTAGCGTTGTTGAGCGCACACTCACACATATGTACATATATATATATATATATATATATATATATATATATATATATATATATATATATATCTTGTTTTACTAGCGTTAGCGTTGTTGAGCGCACACTCACACATATGTACACACACACACACACACACACACACACACACACACACACACACACACACACACATATATATATATATATATATATATATATATATATATTTGTAATCGACTTAATTTTTCTTTTTTTAATTAATAAATATGACAAGTTTCAGATAATGTGGAAAATATTTTTCTTATACTTGGTGGGGGTTCAAATAAAGACAAGTCTACTAAAGACAAACAAGAAAGAAAGGGACTTTGTCACATATTTCTGTTACAAGTTATTTATTTCTTGACAGTTAAAGTGAGGGTTTAACCTTGAATACATCTGTTGATAAATATTAAAAAAGTACAGGTGCCAACTAAATGTCCAATCTTTCTCGTTTATGATTAAAAACTGTTTTAAAATAACTTGTCTCCGGCAAAGGTACTCGACAGTTTGTTTATTTATGACCTGAAACTGCAGCCGACGCGAATCATTACAAAGTGTAAAAACTCAAGTCGACGAATAATATTAGCATTTTCCTTTTTAATTCCTCCACTTCCAAAATACAAAATTATTTCTGCAGTTACTTTTTTACATCAAGATAAACAACTAAAACTGTAGAAAGTTGAGTTTCAAGATAGATTCGCAAAGTAGAAAGTTATTTTAATCCAGGTTTTGTTTGTTATATATACTCTGTATAGATCTGGACTGAGCCCTGGAACCGGAACTTCCTGTTGCCCCCTCAATAGTCCGCGGCTGTTTCACCAATGAGTCATCGTCTGGCTATCTTACTACGAGGATATAGTTTTATTTGTATATCATAATATACTTATTGTTATTAGTTATTTGAGACCTACAAAAATGATAGGCTATCATACTTGTCTATGCAGCCAATATCATTATTATAATTCTGGCTACATATATTGCTCAAACTAGCAAATACACATTTGTGAATTAAGACATAAGTTACTACAAATAAATATTAATACATAACATTGCGCTTGGTATCATGTCCCACAATGTATTTAGTAAGGTACAAATAACTCATGAGAATAGCCACAGTATGTTTTATTAAACAAATATATATCCTTGTAGGAAAATACCTAGTAGTTGACTCATTGGCGAAACAGCTGTAGTAGGAGTGCCGTAGCTAGTCCAGGTTCCAGGGCTCCATCCAGGTCTATACAGAGGTATTATTAAATAAAACCTCTTAAATCACAAAAACGTTTTATTTATATCCTGATGTACGTTTTGATTGGAAAGCAATCATCTTCAGAGGAATATTAATTAAAACAACCTCTTACCACAAATTCAACAATTTTTATTTTAACCTTATGTACATTTCGATCACAAAGTAATCATCTTCAGAGGAAATTAATGCAAGACTATCTATAAGAGTTAATACAGCAGCTGGTATTGTAGTAATTTCCTCTGAAGATGATTGCTTTGCAATTGAAACGTACATCATTATATAAATAAAATTGTGGTTTAGGAGGTTTTACTTATTTGTAATTAAAAAAATATACCACAGTTGGTTTAAGTTATTACTATACAGAGGTGGATAATCAACATAAATACACAAGATTAGAACCTAACAAGACTCGAATACGTAAATGAAGAAATAGTTTGGGGCCTACTATAGCAGACTTTTTTAGACATTAACGAATCTATAAGAAATTGCAAAGCGCGAAACATAAACCCAACAAAATGGCAAATTAATTTGCCAACAAAATGTCATAATCCCAAATTAATTTAGTACAAAATGCATCTAAATTAATACCGTAGAATCAAAAATAAAACCAACTAATGTAAAAAAATATTAAAGTAAATTCTTATTTAGTTTAACAAAGAAAAATTATATTTTAGTAGCTTGATATTAAATAATTAAAATTATTATAAATATTTATATTCATCTGACAGAATCACAATATTAAGTGGCAAAATAGAAAGCGAAATTAATTGCTAGGCCTAAAACTAATTAATTGAATTTAATTAATGAATTAATATTTTAAAAACTGCATTAACATCAAGTGTCATCCACTTCAAGTTTAAAAAAATATATTGAAGTAGGCCTATTGATGATCATGCGTTGGGACGGTCCCGATTATTAAAGTTGTGTCCCGGAGTCCAGTAAAATAATATATTTGTCCAAAATTTCAAGCGTATTTCAACTTTGACTAATGCTTACAATTATTTGTCTAAGCCGTATAGAAATAAAGTATTGTGCAATGATGTATCAACAATACAGTAACTTGTAATTTATTTGTTCTTTGCCAAAATTAAAATTAAAATAAACCAACACAGATATAGTTTACTCTTAGAAATTTCGTTGAGTAACAGAAATAAACCATTTTAAGGGATATTTAGTATAAATTATAATATACGATATTATACAATTTTAATAAATCTATTGGTTTTGAACTTTTGTGGTTCCAAGTGTTTCTTACATCCAAAAGTAGCTTATCCTGATTTCGACTTGTAAATATAGTCACTGTATCTATAGAATGATAAACATTTTGATTGTACAACAACCAAGCAATTTTTACTTCCCCTTAGCACTTCCCCTAGAAAAACGAGGCCTGGTGCGGTAAATAGGACCTTATATGAAGGGACTATTTAAATGCAAATATTAAAATGCAATTAAAATATCGAAATCTTGTTGCTGTTCATGACGAGCTGGTTGTTAATTCTTATTACACTTTTGCTATTACTTGCGACCAGACTTTTTGTTAACTGAAAGTTGTTAAATTGTTAACTTACACTTGGAGAGTCTAAAAACGTTTCCTCCAAATGTAAGTTAACAATTTAACAACTTTTAGTTAACAAAAATTCTGGTCGCAAGTAATAGCAAAAGTGTAAAAAGAAATTAAAATATTAATATTAGGTGATGAATAAATTAGTTAAAATGTTTAAGTAATAATAATAAAACTTTATAAAAAAAGTCACCTATTAAATACAAACCATTAGGTATATTACGTATGGGGCGATCGCCCCCTCCAACCCTCAAGAACTTTGGGTTAAAATCGACAATATATTATTAAATTAGACTTTTACTTAAGTTAATTCGTCTTTTATTGTAAATAAAAAATACAATTTTAATTTTTAATTTGAAAATGTGAAGCGTTTCCTCGGCATACCCTCGTAAACCTCTAAACGTTTTAACAACAGATAGCGCTCGTGAAGCTTAGTCACAAACATATGATTTTCAATACGTAATTTTGCAAGCGTAATATTCGCAGTTGAGTCCGGAATTGTTCGTGTTGGAAGAATAACTACTTATATTAATTAATAAACCATTTTTATAATGATAGCTTATTATGAAATTAATAATATTCTCTAGCCATAAGTGTTATCGAAACTGGAATAATTATTTATTAAAAAGTCTAATTTGCTACGAATCTTTATCACGTTACCAATTTCTAACGCAAGTGTAGAAAGAACTTTTTCTGTTCTATGATTTTACATACACGCACGCGCGCGCGCACACACACACACACACACACACACATATTATATATATATATATGTATATATATATATATATATATATATATATATATATATATATATATATATATCACTTTCACTTATGTACTTAAATAAGAATCTTACTTGGTATTTATGCTTGTTTAAGTACATAAGTGAAAGTGATAAGTGTATACAAGAAAACAGTGTTGCATAATTACAAATATATATATATATATATATATATATATATATATATATATATATATATATATATATATATAATGCATCGATCGCCCCCCCCCCCCAAAGCAAGTCGCCGGATACGCGCCTGTATAAGTGTCTCAACTCGCGGCATTTCTTTCAAAGCTGTCCACTTTTGGTGCGTTACGTACATACATTTTTGAACCTTCAACACTTCCAACTTGCGTTTCAACTGTGTAAATTTTCCACTCCACAAAGCTTTACTTTTTAAATCAATCAATTGCATTTCTTAGTATCAATTCCAAATGGCTCAATGTGGATTTCGTTGTTACTTGTGTTGAGAGGATTTACAATGAATGCTAGGGTGGTTTTGAATCGCTAAAATCTGTCAGCAACATCATCTTTAATTTTTTATAACTAGTGAAGTAGTGAAGTAATTCGTGTTAATAGTGGCACTGGCTTTAATGTGATATTGCTTTAGAAATTTAAAATGAAGTAGTTTACCGCTCTGAATATCTTCTGAAGAAAAAAATAATTTTGTTCAAAACAAACCAATTCTTTTACGAAAACGTAGGCTAGGTTTCCCTTTCCCTGCAATTTCAGATTCAGCTCATTTAATTTCGCTGTGATATCGACCATAAAGTAAAACTTTTGCAACCATTTGTCGTTTTCTAACTCAGGGCGATTAATGCCTTTTTCATTTAGGAATGTACTTATTTCAATCAAGAACAAATAAAAACGTTTTAACACCTTACCTTTGGAACATCTCACCTCGAACTTTTGTGAAGGAGGTCGGAATACTGTATCTCCATTTCGTTTAAGATTTCTTTAAACTGACGAAGGTTGAGTGCTTTTGCCAAGATGTTGTTAACAATCTTGAATACCAAATTCATGACCTCAACTATGTCGGCCGGAAATGTTTGAGCACAAAGAGTTTCTTTGTGTATTATGCAGTGAAATGTAAAACATTCGTGTTTTATTTTGCTCTGAAGAGTCGTTGTTGCCCCTTTATTTCTCCCTGTCATAGTTCTGGCTCCGTCAGTTGCAATTGAAACGATTTTATGTAAATCGATCTTATTGTCTTCAGGGCATTTTTGCATGGCATTTCCTATATCTTCCCCTCTAATCTGTCCCGAAAGCGGTGGCAATCTTAGAAGTTCTTCTTTTAGAACTTTGGAAGACATATATCTGAAAAAAGGGTAACTAGTACGGTGTCTTTTATGTCGCAAGACTCATCTATAGCAAGTGCTAAGGCAGAAGAAAGTTGAATATCTTCCACCTGCAAATATGTTACTTTTGAAGACACTTTAGCTATTCTATCTCGTACTGTTTTAGCGAGAGTGGCAAATCTTTGATTTTTTCAAGATTTCTGGTTTGTTTTTGAAACAGTTCTTCAGAAGCACTTGTGAAGCAATCTTAGACATAGTCACCATCTGTGAATGGTTTGCTTTTTTTGCAAATTCTAGTGATACCGAGAAGGTTGTCAGATTACAACTACTTGTAGATTGTTTCCAGTTACTTAATATGAACTTGATTGCTGTTTTTTTTTCTTTTTTTCTAGAGCTCGTCAACAGCTCTTTCGTTTTTTGCCGGCTGGATATTTACAAGCAAACTGAGTATGAAGTTTCTTGATGTAATCATCTTGAATTCACTCATTAAACTAATTCTAAACTACTTAACTAAGTGAATACGTAATTTCTTACTTGCTGACGCGTTTCAAAACGATCGTTCCTTTTACGAATCCCTTTACTGGCGGCATTTTGGCAGTTTACAAACGGTCTGACGGGGATTGGGGTGAGGTGTCGGCGTCTTGTGTCATGTACTGGAAAAGGCTATTGTACACACACGTACCGACATACACACTAATTTAAATGTTCTACATACATTAAAACAGAGTAAAAAGCTAACAACCTTAGAAAAATATGAAATCTACAAACACTACGCAACAGACAGGGAAAATAACTAGACGACGTTTTGCAAAACAGCAGACAAGGTTTGTAATTATTTCCCATATCAAGGTATACCTAAGTAAATATATACGAGAAGTTGGGCATAATTAAATATAATTTATCAAAAAAAATTACGATGTTTCCCAATTCAAAATACCTACCTAAATAAAATAAATAATCCTCTAATAATTTAATTATTCAAATAAATAATTTAGACACGAAACACTGTTTGTCTCATTCTCACGTACCGATTGACTAAGTACATAGTTTTGTCGAATCTGTGGTCGCCTCCCGTATGCGATGATCGCCGATTGGCCCAAACTGAATTGTCAGAACGTGTTTATCACGGCGCAGTCTGCACATTTTAGTTTATATAAACATTATAGATGCACCAAACTATACGTCACGGCCAAAGCACTGGCGAAGACACAACATTTTCTTGCGCCGAAGCGAATTAAAACCTACATAGAAACATCCGACGTTATTAGAGAGCTTCCGACGAACTGACAACAGTGACAACGCTTGTCACGGGGAAGGGGTGCGTGAAAAGCGAGTACAAGTGGCTGAGAAATAGAATCAGTGCCTAATCCTCGTTAATCGATTCATAAGGATTTTTAAATGTTATTTTTGATAAAATAAATAATATTTGCATATTGAACTAAAGAGCCGCAGCCTCACATCTAAAGAGCCGCAGCTCCACATCTAAAGAGCCGCAGCTCCACATCTAAAGAGCAGCACGTGGCTCGGGAGCAGCAGGTTGCCGACCCCTGGTATAGCCTATACATACGTCACATGTAAGCCGTTGTTTTTCCGAAAAAAAACATTCTAAAAGGGAGATATTGTATTTTGTTAAAATAAATATGACCAACGCAGATTTTTTGAGGAGTACTGCGTCCGCATTTTTTTCAAATTTGATAGCAATTTGTGCATGTAAAGCGAATGTCAAAATTTTACATTTTTCGAATTTTTATTAGAAATAATAAAAATATATATAGATTATATAGACATTTTGTATGAATAATATAATTTCAAATACGGAAGGCCTATCACTATTTTCTTTATTAATTTCTATTTAAAACAATAGCAAAGTCAATTAGTAATTTAGTAGGCTTACTGGTTACGGGTACGATACGTCATTTCTCATATGGTTTTTCCATAATTAATCTCTCTCTCTCTCTCTCTCTCTCTCTCTCTCTCTCTCTCTCTCTCTATATATATATATATATATATATATATATATATATATATATATATATATATGCACTATGGGCTTGTAGGGGCAAATGCCCCTATTCATATTGAAACAAATTTTAAACTTTTGTATAGTAATTTCATTTTTTAATACAAATTAATTTAATATAATTCAAATTTTTCATAACAAAATTTCCTCATAAGCTATATTTTTTGTGAATGTGTTTTCAATTTGATTTTTTTTACCAAACGTGTTATCAATATGTATCTTTAATCCATCTTGAGATTTTACTCGACTTAGTGCAACATAAAGTTGATCATATGTAAAAACAGGTTTGGTCGATTGAAGCCTTACTTATAGTTATTGAAAATGTGTCGCTGGTCTGAAATGGAGATCTATAGTTGACGTGTCAAATAATGTTAATTTGTTATTAAAAAAATTACCAACCTGTTGGGGCCCTATGTCCGACATATCCCTTGGCACGCCACTGCCCCTAAGCTTGTCTGTATTAATGTTATCTACACCTAACGTAATATGAGTGTGGGAAGAAACGAAAAATTTCTTTTGGTGCAATCGGATATTAATGTGAGTTCAGGAGATTTTAAATTTGGGTTGCTCGATCCAGTGACTTTAACGAATCGATGATTTTAGTGACAGCGCCAGGTTAGGATCTGTGACTTTTACCGGTGACGAGAGATACTGAGACTTTATGTGCAATAACAAGCAGGCATACCGAACTGGTGAAATAATTCCACACTTCGTTTTTTTCTTTTTTGGAAGGCTAATTTTATTTTAAAATAAACTCCTACGAAATTAAGAACAAAATAACCGAGTGTTAAATAGCGTCTACTGTAGGCCCTATACAACACTGTCACTATCTTGAAACCAGACACAAATCGATCACCCATACACGACGTAAATGAGTAGCGCCAGTGACAGCGACAAATCAACCAATGACAGCCGTTTCATCCAGTGACTGTGACCTTTTGCCAATCACAACAAAGGCAACTTCCGATCGATATCATTGTCACTGGAACTGGCATTTTCCATATTTTGTCCCTGGTAGCCTATCACCAGCGAAAAACTAATGTCAGTTACAAGTCACTGTATCAGAAAATATCGACCATCATAAAATAAAAATTTTAAATATCGACCGGCATTTTAAATTAAAAATCATACCTTTTCGACGTTTTCAATAACGAGTCCCGAGTGTCATGTGACGTCTCGAAGTGAATGACGCGTGACCCCAGCTGACGTGTCTCCAGTATGGCTTACTAAAACAACACGGTCTGTCGTTCTTGTTTATTTTCGTTGACAAAGTTTTGTTTTGATAACAGAAATAAAGAAACACGTGAATGACTCAGTGAGTGAATAAAAAACTGGTTACGTTCGCCAAAGAACATTACATCTGGCAAAATAAGACCTGTTACAATCAAGATAATTCACTGCAAAGTGGTTTTTGCAAAAGGTAATAAATAGTATGTTATCTGAAGAGGGTATGGTGTGTTAAAAATGCCTAGCGTGAGCTGTGACCCCGATACAAAATAGATATAAGGTACGCGACACAGTATATGTGATCATTCCTACGGCTAATACCAGGTGATTTTATGTCTCTCTCTCTCTCTCTCTCTCTCTCTCTCTCTCTCTCTCTCTATATATATATATATATATATATATATATATATATATATATATATATATACACAAGAATTATAATTTAATTTACAATTTATATAAATACATAAGAATTATAATTTAATTTACAATATATATGAAGTTAATATATTACTATTGTAAGTAATTTTAACCACCATTAAGAAGTGTTTGACACCAGAAAAATTGAGAAAAAGTAATCAGTGATTCGACAATGGTCAAGTGACCGAAAGGCGCCTCATCACATAAGGTAAAATCATTGCACTTAATTGTGGATAAAATTACTTACAATAGTAATATATTAACTTCATAAAGTCAGTGCAACGGAAAAACAATGGATAACGTAAAATATCAAGATATATATACATTATATATATATATATATATATATATATATATATATATATATATATATATATATATATCACTTTCACTTATGTACTTAAACAAGAATCTTACTTGGTATTTATGCGAGCTAACTTTCATCGGCTGGCTGTGCCGTCATCCTCGGGCATACTGAACATGGTTGTTGTAGACTGCGAGCTGAGTGGATTTCCCGTTGACCTCGGTATACCGTTCTGTTCTATTTTTAAATTCACTGCACTGTGCGAGTTTTTAACTTTTGTTTTGGGGTTAATATTGTCTATTAGATTGAATAATTTATCGTTTTTTATTTTATTTGTATTTGTTCGTTAATGATATTATTTTTATAAATTTCTAGTTGTTCCCAGATTCTCATTTTGAGGCCTTTTTGAACTTTTTTTACTAGGTGTACGTTTTTTAATGTGGGGAATGTGTGTTTGTTTTTGATGGCGTTTGTGGCTTATACAAATATATATATATATATATATATATATATATATATATATTTTTTTTTTTTTTTTTTTTTTTTTTTTTTTGGACTAGGAGACTGACAGACTTACCTTGGTAAGAGTCCACACTGTAGTCTTGAAATAGAAACACATAAAAGTACTTAAACAATGATATCTTTACCAACCAACAATCTTTACCAACCAAAACTAACCTAAATATATATATATATATATATATGGTTAAATAACACTTTCATAAACAATAAATCGTGTTTTAGTTTCCTTCATACATGAAACCTTTTGGCTGATTTGTAGTATCGGCATTATCACAATTTGCTGAGTACCTTATAGTTCTATGACTACAATCATACCTATATATGAAGAAAACTAAAATACATATTCTTGTTTATGAATAAGCATAGGCCTATATATACACACATATATATGGTTAAACAAGACTTTCATAAACAATAAATTGTGTTTTAGTTTCCTTCATACACTGAAGCTTTCAGCCATAGGAATGATCACATATGCTTGGTCGCGTACCTTATGTATATTCTGTACCGCGGGTCATAGCTCACGCTAAGCCTTTTTACACTACCCAGCATATGGGATTATTCCTGCCTATGGTTTCTGTAAAGTGATTTTTGTCTTATAGGTATCAGGTATGCTACGAAGCATATATAATAACCCCTACAACTTCTGCAATGTGATGTTTTGTCTCATAGATATCAGGTACGAGACCAAGCCTATATGATCACCTCTACAACTTCTGCCAATGGATTTTATGTATCAGGTATGCAACTCAGCATATGTGATAATATTTATGGCTTCTACCAAGAGATTTTATGTCTTATAGAAATCAGGTACGCGGCCCAGCTTAGTTGATCACTCCTTCGGCTTTCACCAAGTGATTTTATGTTTTATAGGTATTCAAATACGTCATCCATCATATTTGATTCCCCCTATGGCTACTGCCGAGTGATTGCATTAAATGCTATAGTTTTTGTATTCTACATCTTGAAGTTTTAAAACAATTATTTTTATTGATATCACTTGGCAAAAAAAAAATTACTTGTCTATGACTCACATAATTGAACAATGTAAGATCTAGTACGAAATGTGTCTGTAGAAAAATATCAGGAAGTAGTGGTCTTTTTGCGAAGTGATAAAAATAAAAATAAAAGTCTATTACACTAACTGAATGTATACCAAGTGAAGTTGATCACTTCGTTGACATGAAGTGATAAAGAATAAAGACATGTGAATTATTAAATTCTCATATATTATATGTATATAATTTTTTTTATAAATAAATTTATTTTAAATGAAAACTGTTCAGATTAACTTGCAGACTACTACATGATATGAAATGTATAGAATGTGGTTGTAAATTTTTTCAGATTACACATTTTCTTTTCCATTTTAATAATGTCTTGAAAGAACAGCATTTAAAACCTACCTCAACTATCAAATGAAAAGCAACTTGCCAAATATTTTATCGGTTCTGATTTTACAATCACGGCCAGTTCTGTTTTTACGATGCTATTATCAACTCTTAATATTTTTGGATATAGGCCAAGTAGAGCGTCCACAGCTAGATCAATGGTATAGAATTCACATACGTTAAATTTGTATCTACAAATTTTTTTTTGCTTTAAGGATGTTAGGAATAAAGAGAAAATCAGGCCATTAAAAGTCAGAAATTATTTGAAAAATAGTGTTAATATTTTTCAATCTCTAAAGACAATCTGTTGAAGTTGGAAAACAAACAATGAATGATTAGAAATATTTGTTACAAGTGTTGAACCTATTTCTAAAATATCATTTTTTTTCAATTCCATTCAATTGTTCTCACTCTCCTTATATAAATGTTGCACAAATTTTTTCGTAATAAAATACGATAAAATATCGATTTCATCCAATCAACTTCAAATACAATTTTTCAACTTGCAGTGGATGTCAATTGATGCTAATACAGTTTTTGCAAATTATTATTCATTAATTTAAACAAATTATAAGAAAAACTGATGTTTGGTCAGATTCAAATTGAATTACGTGTTCAAAATCCAGCACTTTGGTACTAAACCCCAACTTTACCATTTACTAAAACCTATAACTTAAAGATATAAGCCTCCATATATATATATGGAGGTATATATATATATATATTTAACAAAACAAGACAAGGTTAGAATGAGAAATTATACAATCATTTTCAATAATCAGATAGGAAAAAAAAGAAAGCATATAAATAGTAATAAACAAAAATAATAGTCCAATGCCATATGCTGTATAGAGAGGAAAATTGCAAGAAATTCGCTTTTTTTGACGCTTAATATTGCTATTCTGACATATGTATATTTATATTAATTGTAATTATAAAATAAAAAGTAACTAAAAATACAATTTTCCTTGTTGATATCAATAATTGACTTGAATTTTTTTTTTATTACCTGTTTTTAAATAAAATTTTATAATAAGAGTATTTATATATAATTGTACTAATAGTATAAATAAAATTCTGATGTGTTCTCTGAACAGTGGGGAAGCATATTATGTAAAAACTGACTTACTTGGTATTTAATAGAATTTACTTTTCGTATTTAATGAGGACTGCATTTTGGGAGATGAATCCCTTTATCTATTCAGACCACATAAGATATAAATCTTATACCTGACAAGGCGTTTAAGAAATAACTTAAGGGTAAATATTTTGTGAAACTTAACAATAAATGTTGAACATTATGTGTAACCAGGTAGCAAGACAGGTATATTTGTTACACTAGGTAGCACAGTGGTTGCGCAACTCACTTTGTGCCAAAGTTTGTGACATCTCACAATTAATGACATTTGTTTTTGGCTTGTAACCTCTTGTCTTAATATGAATATCACCTGCTGTGTTTGATGTTTAAAACTTGTAAATACAGTATCAACAACTATTATGCTCCTATTAGAACTGTTCTAGTTAAATTTTCCCTAGGTCAATGTCTACAAAGCACAATTTTTTTTTTTACTACCTGGCTTGAACATGCCAAGTTTTAGTCACTTAACAAAATTTCTTTTCAATACTATACAAATCTTAAAAAGTATTTCAATATTTCATGACTATTATGTTGCATAATTTTTTTAAAACTGCATGTAGATAATTTAACAATTAAAAAGTAGCTACTGATCAGAAAAGTCCAGGACAAATTTATTTAGAAAGAGACATCTTTAAAAACTGCATAACTCTTCATAACAATCACAATTGGCGTTTAAAAATTGCTTCTTGCCAAAAACAAATCTGTGAGAAAAGCTGCATTGGATTTTAGTGACTTAACTGATACCGGTATATCAGGTAGGGATTATGGAGGTGTTGAAGAAAAATATGATACATTATCCTTGCCTTTGGAGGACATGGGAAGGATTATCAATAACATACTCATATAGGACAATTTTTTTTTGCAAAAAACCAGTAAGATTATTATTGCTGCACTAGATAGGACTGAAGTAGAGTCATAAAAAAACCTTGTCTGCAATAAACAGAAAGATTTCATCTTCTGAGCATTCATCCTGAGAGTTATCTTTGAGGTAGACCTACTGTATACTTTCAGGATTTTAGTACACCGGCGTTTGTGATGGTCCTATTTAACTTCCCTTCTACATTACGTTACTCTGTAGCTTGTTAAAAAGTTTTATTTAACTTTCACAAAAGTCTACCTTTCTGTTTTTACTGATATTACACTAATTTCTTTTTCAGAAAGTCCTTACAGTACTAATTTAATTTAAACCTTAGATGTTGTTACATATTTATATAAGTTGTCAAATTAAATCTTATGTTATAGAAATATGTACAAAACATTAACAGATTCATAGTTCAACTATCTTTTTCAAACCAACACTTCTGAAATAATCCTCCCATCATCAAAAGATATTTAAAATTCTGTACCAAAGTAAGAAACAAGAAATAAGTTGACAGCAGAAAATCTCAATTTTGTTGGTGATAGCTTTAAAACGAAACCAAGCTTAGACCCTAACACAGTATGCAGCAAAGGAAACAGTACTGAAACTAAATAGAGCCATAATTGGTCCATACTTTGTTGAAGACAAAAATGGAAATTCTTTCACTGAAAATCGGTACCTAAATAGGGTCAACCTTTGTAATTTTATAGATTTTGTTTTGGGTTATAGTAGATTTAGTCCTCAGGAGATCTTATTGTGCCCAAAACCTGTCTTTTTGTTTTGTTTTTTTCCTGGCGAAAAACCAAATGTGGTTATCATCGCCAATCAAAAATTGAAACAAAACGCAATAATTTAAATAAGACAGAATAACAATTCAAATCAAAAAGTTCAAAACAAAGTAGCAATACATAAAACAATTATATAACCATCATCAATTAAAAAAAAATCAATAAATAACAAAAAACAACAATAAATCTATAACAATAAAAAATATAAAACTATAAATAACAAAATAACAACAACGAGCAATATAACAGTGAATAAAATAAAACGATATTTAAAACAACAATATTCAACAATAAATAAACCTTAATAGTACAATAACAAGAACATAAAATATACTAAATATAAATAAATAAAAAATTTATGTAGATGATAATTAAAAGAAATGTAAGTATAACTATAAAAGTATGTATTTTAAATACTAAATTTTAAAAATTATGTTCAAGTGGTGTAAGAAAGCGATGACTCGGTCAATGGCCGAGGCATCGTCCCTTAACACCACCTTCAAACTCCCTTTTAAATTAAAAAGGGCACGCATATTAGTAACACAAACACAATCCACCAGAATGTGTTTTATAGTGAAGACGTCACCACAGTACTGACTGAGCGAGCAATAAACGTTTTGAAAAACACACATAATCAGGTGCCATAACTCGTTGAGTAATGGGCACCAAACTAGCATTCTTCGCCGCTTCATCCGCTTTTGTGTTTCCGAGTATTCTGCAGTGTCCAAGAACCCAACAGAACGTTACCCCCCGTCCCCCAATCGAAGCCTGTGTACAGCAAACAAAATGTCCCCAACTAAAGGGTTGACGGAGAAAACATCTGAAGAGCACTTTTGGAATATGAACACAAAAGATAGTGGGAAGATCGAGATTGAATGACGGTTAACGCTTTGAAAATGGCAAATAGTTCTGCTGTGAAAAGACTGCAAGCCGAGGGCAATCCGTACGTGTAACTACATCCCGAAGCATAAAAGGCACACCCAACGCCATGGTCCAGTTTAGATCCAAGGTGAAAATAATTTCACTTTGTTGATGAGATTTAGAAATAAATAAAAATTCCTGGTGGTAGACCACATCAGGAGTATTATGTTTTATATAACTGGACAATGAGAAATCGAAGTGCGGTGCTTTTATTATTCATAGAGGTATATAGCACGTTGATCGTTCAAACACTGTAGGTAGTTGCAACCCAAGGTTATCCATTATTCGTAATGTTCGTATGCCGAATGGAGCAATCGAACATTGACGTGTATTGTAAATTTAGTTTAGAATATTATTAAAGACTATTTCAAATACCGGGTGGTTAGGTTTGCTACGAAGACCAGATATGTAAGATATTTGTAGCATCTGACATCGTCTAGAAAGGGCAGGTTCCCCAGCTTCGACAAGAAGACTAGGGAGTGGGCTAGTTCTAAACAGACCAGTAGCACGTCCAAGTCCAGAGTGATGGAGAGCATCGAGAGTTTTCAGAACTGTAAGTCATGCGGGTGAATATGCTTGACAGCCATAATCAATGCGCGATCTAACGACTGAGCGATAAAATCGAAGCATACTAGTTCTTTCAGCTCCCTAATTCATACCACTAAGGACTCTTAACATTCCAATTTCTTGCTACATCTCACCTTCAAATCACGAACATGTGGGATCCATGAGAGTCTTTTATCAAATAAAAGACCTAGAAATCGAACACTATCCGTTATTTGAAGTTGAATCCCATCAAGATAAAGAATCGGCTCCTGGTGTTGCTTACGACGACTAAATGCTACACATTGGGTCTTCGAAGCAGAGAATTTGAAACCTGTAGTTTTTGACCATTCCTCTAATCTGTAAATTGCTAACTGCAAAGATCTTTCCGCAGTTGCCATACACCGAGCAGGCACATATATACAAAAGTCATCCACAAAAAGGGAACAGTGTACCGGAGATCGTATATTACTGGTGATGCTATTTATGGCAACGGCAAACACCCTGCGGTATACCATTCTCCTGTGTATAACTGTTTGAATACTTGCCTCCAAGACAAACGTGGAAAGATCTGTTTGAAAGAAAGAATGTTTGAATGCTAGGATATTCCCTTGTATACCACATGATTTTAAAGTGTTCAGAATTCCTCTTTTCCATGCGATATCGTATGCCTTCTCAAGGTCGAAGAAAACAGCAACAAGTGTTTGACGCAAGAGAAAGGCATCTTGAATAGCGGATTCTAACAAAACTAATTGGTCAACGGATGATCGTCCTTGCCTGAAACCACACTGTTTGTTGCAAATAAGCACTTGTCATTGGTTTCTAGGTACCAGACAAGACTGCGGTTGACCATCTTCTCCAGTAGTTTGCACAAAACGCTTGTAAGGGATATAGGTCTATATCTACTGGGATTGGTTTTGTCTTTACCTGGCTTCAAAAGAGGAATTACAGTCGATTCTAACCATGCATCGGGGAAAGAGCCCTCCTCGAATAAACGATTGTATATTCGAAGGAGAAAAAGTTTCGCCGATGATGGTAGATGTTTCAGCATGGAGTACACAATGGAATCAGGACCTGGTGCAGAGTCCTTCGTTGACGCAAGAGCTGACTCCAATTCCCCTATAGAGAACGGAGTGTTCAAAGGAGAGTCCCCAGATAACCCAACAGTAAACAGTATTGCTTCTTCCTTCAGTTTATACCTCTGGAATAATCTATTGTAGGCTGTAGTAGCAGAAAAGTTAGAAAATGATGTTCCAAGTACATTAGCAATGTCACCACTGTTTGTGATTAATCTTCCATCTGGTGGCTTCAGTGCAATGGCTGGCAACGGAATGGAAGTACCACAAACTGATCTTAGTTTCCTCCACACTGTGGAGGATGGAGTCGTTCGTTTAATTGTGCTAATGTACTGTTCCCAAGAGTTCTTTCTACTCAGCCTAAATATCCTCCATGCTTTTGCACGGAGTATTTTATATTCCTGAAGATTTCCATTTGTTGGGTGTCGCTTAAATCTCCTAAGAGCTCTTCGTCGTAAACGGAGGATTTCTGTGCATTCATCGTTCCACCATGGAGCAGGTGGACGGCGTGCGTACACAGATGACTTAGGAATGGTCTTTTCAGCGGCATTCAGAATAGTCTTAGTAAAATTGTAAACGATTGTATCAATGGGTGTCAGATAATCCGTGTCAAGTGATACAAGGTAATTCGAGTAGGCGTCCCAGTTGGCTTTTCATAAAATCCAACGGGAATGTGGAAAATAACAGGGTGAGGAGTCACATAAATTGATCCTAATTGGCACATGGTCGCTTCCATACAAATCATTGACTACCGACCGTGTGCATCTAGTAGCTAATTGAGGGCTGCAGATCGATAGGTCAACAGCTGTCCATCCACCAGTAGATGCTGCTAAATGAGTAGTCGAACTGTCATTTAGCAGGCATAGGTCCAGTTCCGTTCTTACACTCTCCACTAGTTGTCCTAGGGGGTTGCAGGTTGGAGATCCCCAAGACAAATGGTGTTCATTGAAATCTCCTACCAATAAGAACGGAGTCGGTAACTGGGTCATCAAATTCACTAAGTCACTGTGATGCAGGTTTCCTTGTGGAGGCAAGTAGACACAACACACAGTGATTTTATACGGGACAGCTGTTTGAACGGCTACTGCTTGTAAATGAGTTATTAAGTTTAGAGAAACAGCATCGATACAGTCACGGGCTAGGATGACTACGCCACCTCTAGCTTGATCTTCTGTAATGAAGTCCAATCTAAAAACTGAATACTCCCTTAGATGAAAATTATGTGCTTCGTGGAGATTTGTCTCCTGTAGACATACAAGTATTGGATACACATCTTGCGCAAGTACTTTTAAGATCTTCTATGCGACTCCTAACACCGTTGACGTTCCATTGCATCACTGACTTGCTAATTGCAGACATTATCAATTTAGCAATGGATTTCTCTGACACCCATCGGTTCGTTCTCGTCTACCCGTGACGTTCGAAGACGTCTCTGGCTTACATTCCTCAGATTCCACCTGTTCAGGGATGGAATCTGAGGAAGATTTGGATTTTGGAGGGGTTTTGCTACCATGCCCTCCTTTATTTATACGTTTTTTAGCACCCAACATAGTTGGTGCTGAATTACTAGATTGGAATACACTAGGTTTTTTCACTGTATTCGGTTATGGTACTACTTTGAACGCAACAGACTTTGTACTGCTAGGCGATTTTTTTTGTCCGGAGATGCATATTTCATTGACGGACTTGGTTCGGCCCCCTAACCCCTTCGCGGAGGTGCTCGGTAGAAGAAGCAAATCACATGACGTCTTCGCAGGTTCTTTAATAGTCACAGCGAGAGTAGACTAGTGACTACTGCTGTGACTAGCGAGAGTAGAGGGGAAACCTGGTCAGTTAGAACTTCTATCTTTATCGCCAGGTCGGCACAGTTTGAACAGGACGATGTCGTAGTGGTCACACTAGCGGCTCAGGTCTTACCTTCAACCTTTGGTTGGGCGGACCTATAAATTTTCCTTGCCTGTGAAAAGGATATTCTATCCTTAGCCATGACGCTGAGAATAGCCTTTTCCTCTTTCAAGTTAGGACAGTTGTATGATCGTGCCGCCACAGTTGGCGCACTTTAGGGTATTTACGCACTCCTTTTCATCATGGTCTTCCTCGCCACATTTACCGCATACACTCGGCTTCGAACAAGTAGAGCTAATATGCCCGAAACGCTGACACTTGAAGCAGCGCCTAGGGTTAGCCACATATGGTCTTACGGAGAGCTGTTGGTAACCCGCATGTATATATTCGGGTATCTCTGGTTTGCCAAATGTAAGTATGTAAGAGGCTGTTGCTACTTTCGCCCCTTTGTCTGTCTTCATAATAGGCACAATATCTATTACTGACTGAGAAGACAGTTCTAATTTTATTTTGTTGACAGTGACGTACATTAGATCTCTGCAGGTGATGACCCCCTTTGAAAAGTTCAAGAATCTATTGGGGGCCACAGATACATTGACATGATCGAAAAAAGAGGTCATTTTTGGAAGAGATCTCGTTTGTTTCTCATTGCAGGTTGCCACCAGAAGTGTCCCATTTCGTAGTTTTTCGATAGAGGCAACAGGGCCTCCAGCACCGGCATTTATCGCCTTATTAATAAGAAAAGGAGAAACATTTGACAGATCTTTTCCCTCCTTAGCACTAGAAAATATTAAATATTTTGGTGATGGCAATGTCTGTGATGTTGCCACCATCAACGTTTTACTCGCATCAATAATTTTAGGATCGTCAGGAGAATCCTGGCGTGTCCTCTTTAGACTATTTAATAATTGACGGGGTTTTTAAATCCATAAATATTTTTAAGCCAGTCATCGTGTCAAGCGTTACGGGCGAGACTATAGGAACGGGTACATCCTTGGATCACCTAAAGATTTCCAACCCTCAGAACTCTGAGGCCTATAGCTTTTCTCCTTAGCTCGACTGGGTGGGCATCAGTCGAGAACTTATAATACTGTGCACAGGCTCCGACACCCATGCACCGCGGACACTCCCTGACCAAGGACCGAAGCGGCTGGTAGACCAGAACCACCCTTACATATTCGGCAGAGCAAGCTCACAACAGCGTCCCAGACCAGAGTTTGTCAAGCTCTGGACTTTTCAGCACTCCCAACGAGCAACGGTTCTGACCAGTCAAAAATCGCTAAAAGAAGATGTAAGTGTTGAATGTGTAGAGATTGTGTTCATGTGTGTATGCTTTGTGAGTGGTGTAATGTTAGGCCAGGGTACAGCGAGGGACGCCAAACCCCTCGTAGGTGCGGCTAGTCCCCACCCCCCTGTCTTTTTGTTCGCAATCGTTCCAGCAAGATGGCACAACCAGCCACACTGCCTTAGACAACATTGCTTTTTCTTCAAGACACTTTTGGCAACTGCCTCATCTCTCAGAACAAACTTTCCTTACCCAGCCCAGTGCCCCAATCTTATACATCACCTGACGCCTACATCTGGGGAATGATAAAAGAGATTTTCCGTGATGGCCCTCCATTTACCATAGCCCAATTACACCATGAAACAACCCCTCTCCACCAAAATGATGCAAAACTTTCAACAGTAAGAGTGTTGCCTCAAATCGAATGGAGGTCATATAGAACATGTTTATAATCGAGTCTAACCGATTTAGCTTCATTTTACTTGTATGTGTTTATAAAAATATGTAAATAAAATTAAATCTTACTACTGTTTCAGTACCTTTTATTTTGGTGCATACAGTACATTTGAGTTTTAGCCAAAGTGTAACTTGCCCATAGTAGATGTCCTTTATAAAGGTTAACACTTCTGTTATAAGGGATTCAATAAAGAAGTTTAATTATGTGATTTTACAAATGGATTTAGTGTTTGCAATCTAGAAGGCACTAGGAGTGATGGCCAAGGACACATTGAGACCCCATTTTGAATATAACAGTTTCTCCAAAATACTCATGGGTTTTGTGACATAAAAAAGATACAGTATTTCCACTTAATGATTTGGATCTGCATGTTTCGTTTTTTGATTAGTAAATTCGGCTATTATCATCTTTGAAGAATAAGGAAAGGATTGTAATAGGATAAGTTAAGGGAAGGAAATAAAACTCTCTGATCTAACACACATGAGAAGGACATTTGAACAGGGTCGCTATTGAGGTCTACTCAATATCGATTAGGAAGAGTTTACCCATTACATTCTAAGTAAGAAGAAAAAGTGACATAAAGATAATACTAAGAAAACAAAATAATGATCCCTAGTTCTGGGGCTAAGAGAAAATTGTGTCTTATACGAACAGAGTTAGAGTATGAGGGATAATTACTTTTAAAAATATAATTATAGACAAATACAACACTGTTAGGAGTTAATATATTTGACTTGTTATATGAATCTACATTAATATGTATGATCAAACAGCAGTAAAATTTGAATGAAAATTAAACTAATTGTCTCTGGATACAGAACATATAAACAGACTGTATCTGATGAATACATTGTTTACAAAACCTATAAATACATAGCCATAGTAAATTATGGCTTCAGCTGTTGTTAACTTTTGGCTTGGAAACAATAAATTCAACACCTCTTGGTTTCTAGTAATTTGTGTAGCTTAATCATAGATTTTTATTCATTAATGTATTTCGCATTCATCTTGTTATTATTAATGGGTTTTTATTTCTTATATGAAATTTCAATTTAATCTATATGAGGTGATAAAAGATTCATTTTCTAGAAACTATTTGTTACACTATGTTTTGAAATGTAATTGAGGTACGGTAGCTTTCATCAGCTGTTTACTCTTTCAATAACCAATTTTATTATTGTACAATAATTTTAGCTTAGTTTAGAATCATTATTTGGCTGTACTTTAAATTGTTAATTTTATTACAAAGTGGTACAATAGTAAAAAATTAATTAGTATATTTTTAACAATTTCAACATCATAAGTAACAAAGTGAAGTAAAATTTAGCTTCTATTGAAGTAAGCAAGGTACCTCCTTTAAAAAAAAAAAACATTTGGTAGCTCCAGGAGAATCAAGGTTAAAATTACCAATAAAAGTGAACCATAGTTTTTTGACAACGCTTTAAGGTTACAGAGAGCCTGTGTTGCATCAATTAATAACAGTTCCTTGTTGTAATCATCTTGAATTCATTGATTAAACTATAATTAAAATCGCCAAAACCATAATTAAGTAGAGGCTTTGCTTTCTAAAAACAATGATTGTTTTGAACTCGTCAGCAAGTAAGCCCTATGTATTCACTTAGTTAAATATCATTTAATTATAATTAATAACACTTGGAGCATTGAAAAAAATGTATTCCTATTGTGTTATAGTTCCCTCTTTTAAAAACTAAATCATGTAGAATGCCTTAAAAATGGGTAAATGAATTTTAGTATAGCATAGAATTCAAGGGATATCATCCAATAAAAAATTAAATACTGTATGTGTCAAAAAGACAGTACTGAAACCGTTGTATAATTTTATCTTACTTAGATAGTTTTACAAACAGATACAAATAAAGAGTAAATTGGTTAGACTCAAGTATAAATATCTTCTATATGACCTCCGTTCAATTTGAGGCAACGCTTGTACCGTTCTTGAAAGTTTTGCATCATTTTGGCAAAGACGAGTTATTTCATCCTAGTTGTAATCATGGTTATTTTTTCTGTAGTTGGATGATGGTGGTTGGTAGGTCACCACGGAAAATTTCCTTGATCATTCCCCAGACTTAGGTATCAGGTGCTGAAAGATACAAGGGAAGCGTGGGTGGTTGTGTCATCTTGCTGGAACCATTGTGAACAAAAAGGCAGATTTCAGACACAACAAAATCTCCTGAGGTCTACTATAAAACACAAGTATAAGGCAAGAAAAAAAGGTTGGCACTGCTGTTCAAGAAGACAACTACAGCTGATTCAGTTTCAGTACATTTATTTTGGCACATACAGCATAAAGTAAAAAAGGCAACATTTTCCGTGCACTATTTGCTTACACCAGGTACCCTACTTGTTTGGAAAAATAAAAACCTAAAACTGTAACAAAGATAAACTTCTGGAGCCTCTTGAAAGCCAAAGCAAAAAAGAAACAGCTGCAAACTTTTATCCAAAGGCTATAATTATTTCAGAATCCAAATCACAGAATGATAATACCTCACAAGTAATTAACAGTGAGAAAGCAAAGTTTGGGGGGTTCAAATTCAAAATTAATTATAATCAATGATCAGAACAGATTACCTGCTGTATAATAAAATTGGAATTATTAAAGAAAAACATGAATTTTCAACTGAAAAATACTTAGTAATCTTTGTGATTGTTGACAAATTCATATTGTTATTCAATATCTTGCTACAAAAATAGGATTATTATCTAATTTAAAGCTATACATTCTACTCACAATAATCTTCTGTTGACCTGATTTGTTTTACCACTAGCCCTTTCAACTAAAATCATCTTCTATTATAGTAGCCGCTCTGTTAATTAAGCCCCATTTGGATGTCTCCTGGTTAGATAAGGACAAGGTCGGTTAAAACAAAAATGGTTTACTATTTGTCTATAAGGTTTCGTTATACAATATCTAGGCATCAGTTTAAAATAAGCAACTAAAAAATGCTAAATATTAACAATAATGGTTGCAGATTCCGGTTCCGTAATCTACTTCAGGAAGTAAGAGATTTGATTCAAAAAATTTTTTCTAAAGTGACAGATCCAGAATGAATGAAATAGCAAACTGGTGCTATTCATCCTTCTAATAAAGTACAAACTAAAACAAGCAATTAATGTACAGTACATTTTATACTATTAAATGCATAAATGAGAGTTAAAAAATTACAAGAACAGTGAAACCTTTTACCGCCTGCAATTTATTTCCTTTAACAGTTTTCTGCCTCAACAATGATATGTATTCAAATTTAATTACACATCTGCTCTCCCTCTCAATTTATTGATTCAATGTGAGTTTAGTTGTTGCCGGAAAATGTTGGATCGCTTGTTGGTTATTATGTTAGTCTTTGTGAACATTTCAATGCATTTTGTTTTTTTTCACCATTGGTATGGGATAGGGGACTGTGTTATCGTACTTTAAGTTTGTTGTAGTAGTGTTTATTAGTGTTTGTACAATGAATATGGATAACGAGGATGGATTACTAGAGAATATGTACTGTAACTTTTGTCAAAACAAACATTCTTCAATAATTCATCTTTATTATCTATATTAAATGTACGAAACCTAAAATCACTAATATAACACACTTTAAGTAACCCTAATACGATAACAGAGTCCCTAATCTGACAGCAACGGAGGATCAAAAAAAACTCCATGGAAATGTTTACAAAGATTGGCACAATAACTGACAAGCGATACAAAATTTTGCATCAATGGCTACTCTTACACTGAACTATTGAATTGAGATGGGAAGTGGGGTTTTACTGTAGTAATAAAAATGTTTTACATAAAGTACAATGTATTTTTCCTTTTAGCTGATCCAGCATGAACTATTTTTAGAATACTCCTCATAGTTATGATTGTATTTCTCTCTATAAATTTGATGAAATAAATGTTACAAGATAAAGTGAATAGTAGATTGTAACACCAACCCTTTTTTATTAGCTGTAACACAAATTAACTTACCGCTTTGTAGTAACCTTTTCGCAGGTACTACAGACGAACTTGGAGATGTAAAAGGAGAAGAGGTATGATGTAAAGGAATTGAGAAGAGATAAGTGAATGACAGGGATACAATTTTGTTTTTAAGAATAAAATTATTATACACACATAATGAATTTAACATAGGTCTTGTTTACTTCAAAAGATCAACAAAACATTTATACACAAATCTACAGTTTTGTATAATAAACATTATATAACATTCTAATAATAAAATATGTATATTCTTTACAATTCTTTATATACAAATTATTTTATATTATGTATATATGTAATTTATTGAAACATCATAAAAAACATATATAAATTTGATATTTAATATCAAATTAATTTTTCATTAGACCAAATCCGACCAATAAATTAAAATGAAAGTTTAAATAAGACATAAAATAGAAATAAATAATCTAATTGAAAGAAAAGTATTTTAGAAGTGGCAAAAAACAGGCAGGAAATATACAGGACCACTGCCTATAAAATGTTTACGTAGATTATATAAATACATTTACAGAAATTAAAATTCATTAAAGTAATTGGTAAATGTTTAGATCCCCAAATCCAGCTAAATATTAGTCTGCAACATTCCTAAATACGTCCTAAGGCTATTTACACTAATATATTTTTGTTTTGAGTGTCAGAAAGTTGTTTTGTATCAGTTTTTAGTTGGGTAAGAAATTCAGTACGCAGTAGTAAGTTGTATAACAGCTGCCTGCTTCCACAGAGTAATATAGTGACGTCATATTAACCCTATTTTTACATACACCTATAAAGCCCAGTTAGGATAGATTTGATTGTAATTTTATACATTACTATACACCTATAAAGTATCCAAACAGGATAGAATTGATTGTAATTTTATACAACATTACCTAATGGTTAAAATTAAAACCAAAGCTCCTTGTGGCAATAACAAAAATAATAGTTTTTAACGTAGTTTCAGGACATGTTTTTGAAGCAATCTTTCTATGAAGGACATTCCATTGAGGATAAGCAATCTGCGTAATTACCAAAGTTTAGATTCCTAAAACACCAATTACAGTTGTACCGTCACTGTATCACTCCGCAGAAGCAGGCAGCTGTTGCACAAATTCCTACTTGAATTTTTTACCCAACTAAAAATTGATAAAAAACAACTTTTCGATTGAAAAAAAACATTAATGAAAATAGCCTTAGGACATGTTTAGGAATATTCCAGATTAATATTTAGCTTTATTTGCGAATCTAAACATTTAGTCAATATTTTTTTCAAATATTACAAAAAAGAAACAGTGATGTAGTATATAGCAAAAGTCTAGTCAATTTAATGAATATTTGTGGTGGAATGGAAGACATTAGAAATGAATGAAATTTCATTATCAATGAAAAAATGATTATATTCTTGTTAAAGGCCAAATGAAAAGAATTTAAAAAAAGAATTTTGATATAACGAGATTTTGTATATTCCTGACTTTTTTTTATAGAAAAAAACTACTCTAACTACAAAAATACTGTTAAGCAGGTTGATTTCATAGAAAATATAATATACCAATTTCACTGTAGGCTATGTTGTTAATGTTTCATATTCAATGGTCGAAATAGTTGTGAATTATGTAGGACAATTTTACCAATCAAGAATTTAACCCTAAAGAGTTTAAATGAATCGGTTATCGTTTTATCTGTATTATTTTGACTGATGCTCTATCTCTTTACTCATGTTTCAATTTGTTATTGCATCTCAAGTTTTTTTCAGTCACACTAAGTCACTTGTTACTATGAACTGCAAGTTTTTTAATGTTTGTATTATATATAATAACAAATGCTTCCTTATATAATATCAATCTTTTTTGTCACATAAGTTATGTTTGTTATTTTTAAACTGTATTTGTAGGTTTTATTTAATATAATTTTTCACTATGTACTTGAGTAATCAGTAAATCTATCATTTTAATAACCTTGAGGTGTTATATGTATTACTAGAGTTTGTAGAAATGAATAATTGTTCTGAGTATTATATAATCGGATTAATATTGCCTCACTAGTATTAGCAGTCATTTAAATGAGAATTTGTATTATTTGAACAGTTTAGTAAAACACTTGTTTTTAACCAGTGAAGCAGTAAACATAATAGTAATTTAAGTCTCCACTCTAACATGAAGTAATTTTAAATCTTTTTTCCGTTTCAAAATATAAAAAATGAAACATGAACTGCGAATTGTGAGATTCAACATTCTGTTAATACATTTACTGCCAAAACGATCTAGTTCTCCTCCGATAATACAAAGTATACAAAATATATCACAATATGTTCAATAACAGAAACTTGATTGAACAATAATTTTCAATATTTTACTAGTATTAAAATAACATGTTTTTACATAATAATCTCTTGTCGACATTTTGAGTAATTAAACTATGAATGCATAATACATATAAAACCATATACTTTATTCTGTATGGAATGTGATATCAATGATTCTTTTATCCTAACCTAGAAATATCTATAAAAATAAAAGGAGACATAAGTAAGCATTGGGTTAGTTCTAAGAATAAAATTGAAAGAAAACATAACCTACAATTCAAATGTATTCCATCATGATTACTAAGTGAATTATGTATACAAATTAAGTTTATAAATTATAATTAAATATATACAGAGTGCCCATAAAACAGAAAAAATAAAATTTACCCACAATTAAAGAGTTTCCTGGTCAATTTTTTTAAATTCCCAGGTAAATTTTACAATGGTCTTTTATTCAAGTTGAATCAACTGGAAGTTACATATTGCATTGTAAATATTGTAGTCTAATTGTTTTCAGAATTAACAATCAATATTATGTTGCCCAAATTAATTCAATTTCCAAGCAAGAAATGGCTGAAGGAAAATTTTGTGATATATGAAATAAAGTAGCTAGTACTCTTTTCAAAATTCTTCAGTCAACAACAGGTAACGGAAAACACCCTGACTATGCCAACTGTGACTGCCTCTATCAGTAACCTAGAAACCAACCCTAAACCTTTCTGTATATCTTTATGGATTGTTGGAATTAGTTGCAAGACAGTGATTCACCAGGGGTGTGCCAAGCACATGTTGGTTATCAATTCTGCATCTTTCAAGCTTGTAAGCTTCATATCCATACCTTAATTCATCCTATTTCAGGCACCCATAAAACGTTCTTTAGCCCAAAACACACAAAATTTAAAAAAGACTTTTAGAATGAAGAAAAGGAAGACTACCATTTACTATTGAAGAAGTATTAGTAAATAGGAAATTATTGGAACACTGAATAGAATTTGTTTCTTCATAAAATTTAATAAAGAATAGTTTTAAAGTTCATTGTTGTAATCATGTTTTCACTAATTAAATTCATAAATAACTGTTTATATTCAAGTGAAATTTGAGTAATTTATTACTGTGCTGATGCATTTTTTAAAGATGTAGTTCCAAACACAGCCACACTGCTGCTCATGTTACTAGCAGTAGTTGTACTTCGTAAATAAAACAACTGTTTCGAAATGCTTCAGCATCGTGTGTTGTTCAATTTTTCACTTAGCTATAAAACAATTATTTAACAATACTATTAGATGATACATTTTTAGATGTTGAAAGCTCTAATAATATTGTTGTTTATTTACTTTCATAAATTAAATATTCATATCTTGTAGTTAATTTTTGAGTTGCGTCAATTTAATAATCAATTTTATTGTGCTCATATTAAATTAAATTTTGGCAACAGTAGAACTGATAAGAGGAAATGAAAGCAGCAAACTAGACGAATTCACCATATTTGAGATTCTGATATTTTAAGGGTGTTGTTATTTTATTGTTATTAGGGATGGGATTTCGATTCTGATTCTAAAATTTTTCTTCTGATTCTCGAATCTTTTTAGTTACATAAGTCTACATTATATTTTCTAATAATGAATTTAGTTAACATCACAGTCATATGATGAAGCCTTTTAAAAGTTCTGTTTTAAAATAATAGGCTACACAAAACGATCATCTTTGATTAATGGATAGGAATTTCTGAAATCATGACAAACATTTCGGATAAAAGTGACAAACAAATGGACCAAAAATGTTTCCGATTGTCTTTGTTGTTGTGCCATAAATAATAATAATATTTTCGTTATCTCAAATAGACATTTGTTTTAATCGTATAATTCATTCAAAGCAACTAATATGTAAATAAGACATAGTGAATAAATACTTATTTTTGCAATAAATTACACAGCAGCACTTGTATTTTATCATTAACAAAAACAAGAATCAGCCCTTTAATTAGAGGAGAACCAAGTATCGGCGATGGCTAGATACTATTAGAATCAACAATTCCTGGAATCGAGAATCAGAATCTGCCCATCCTTAATTATCATACAAAAATTACACTTGGAGTTAGAAGACATCTGTTTAATAAATCTAAACTAAGAGATAGAATTAATGAAGACAATGCCTATAGCAAAAATTGTTAAAAGATGGGTCAGATAAAGATAGCGGTAATAGGCTGGCAAAGAACTGGGTTTTGAAAAGTACAAATATATCAAAAAAGTATACAGATATCAGAGTATAAAAAGTATATACAAAAATAAAAATGATAGAATCATTTTGTTACTCTAAACTTTTATGATAAAATAAATAAAGCATAATTTATTTTTATACTTTTTGCACCAAGTGTACCAGGAGATGAGGCCCAATTAAACAAAAGGTCTTGAAACTGGATATAGAATTAAATACCAATACAAGACAAAATCAATTCCTTTAATAATTTCTTGCATAATAAAATTAATTGTGTGATAAAATTTGAAGTTAAATTATCTGGATTCATAAACTGATATAGTTCAAAAGCCTGAACACAAAAAACTACAGAATTTGAAATTAAATTTTAATTTTAACTCCATGACTAAACACTGCTACAACTTCTTTGGTATACAACAAAGATTAAACCCTCAGTATACCAAACAGAGATGATTAACAATAGGCATTCTGTATATGAAAAACATTAGATTTAATTCATTAATTAAAATCTTTCAATAAATTTTTAATTTGCATTACGATAAATAAAAAACAAATTGAACTTGTTTGAAAATAATGGGCATGGGAATTTAATAATGGTTTTTCTAATTAAAAGAGTTAACTATTTACAAGACCGTTTAACGTATTGAAACCTAATCTAATATTATACAGGCAACAAAAGGGCAATTTTGACTATCAAATTAAAACTAAATAACAAGAAATAATAAAATTAAATAAAGCAAAGAAACAATAAATTAACAATAATAAATATTCTCAACAAAATGAAATATTTAAATTTAAAGATTTTCTATTTAATTAAATTTTATAACTGATTTTCAATCTACGTTTTTTTACCTGGAATTTTAAAATTTTTTCTAGCTCAACCTATGGCCGAAAAGTTTTTTTTTGCTCTTGAGTCTTTTCTTTACCTGTTTTATAATACACATTAATAATATAACTAATGTACATCAAATACTGTATATATACAGAGATGAGCTTAGCAAGCCTCTGTCCATTGTACTACAAGGTATGTCCAGCGACTCTGCACATCTGAAAACCATTTAAAAATGACTTAATACTAAATTTGTTAATGTTTTCTACATAGCTTGAAGACAAAATTGACTCAATTTTGCATGCTATAGAGACAGCCATGTTATTTGAAAGATTCAACTGCTATTTTTTTCCATAAATGTATTGATAAAATACATAATGTAAAGAATCAGTAAGCGGAATAGAATTTCTATCCCTAAAAAAATTATTTTAACAATATTAGAGATAATCTATAAATAAATAACAATCTCATTTTTGTTAAACTGCATTTTATTTATAGTATTTGTTACACCTAACAAATCACTAGAAGATGTGAAATCCAAATAATTTATATATATATAATCTTTTTTTATTTACCTTCTAAGTTTCAAGAGGTGATAAACTATTGTTCGTTAGACACACTTACATATAGTTTTATTTGTGATATACCAGAAAATAAACTCTCTTGAAGCAAACACTACGGGTAGCAATGACGAGCTAGGCTCGTTAGCACACTCACTACCAATAATGTGTCATGACAAGTTGACATCGTCCTTAAAGCGGAATGAGTTAAATGATGAAATAAATAAAAATAAAAGACGTATTGATATTTAAATATTTAACAGATATTCTACTAAAATTAAAACATTCTACAAAGCTAGAAAATTGTGTGCTTTAAATTTCAATGTTTAGGATTAACAGAGGCAGTTCCAGCTTTATTGAGTGAAATTAAGCCTTCATCACACTGAAGCCATTAAAGTAACACATTTTGTAATTACTGATATACACTTACTTATTTCCCATTAACTTTGGTTTCTACAGACGAGGTTTTTGCTTCTGTTGTATCTCTGGATTGATAAAACAATATATACCCTGTCTCTGAAGACTTCTGTATATCTGATGTCAACCCATAGAAGTCCTCAATCGCAGACTGGTCTATTTTCTAAAATGTAGGAAAAATACAAAATAAAAAAAATAACAAGAAAATTTGCAAAATAAATTTATTTTTTATAGTAAATATGCTTATCCAACAATCATAATTAATTTCAATTCATTGATTTACTTCTTTAACATGAAATATTCATGATCCGTAACAACATTTTATAAAGAATAATCTATACCGCTATTCTATTATATAACAATTTGAATGGTGTCTGTGTGTGTGTGTGTTATTTGATCATGTAAAAACTACTGGATCCATTGAACTGAGATTATACATGGACATTATTATGATCTCTTATTCTCTTTGGATATTTAACTATCTAATTCCACAATGGTATTTGAAGTTTTTAAGCCAGCCAAACTGGATTCTTTAAGACTTTCCCTTGTACAGCAAAGAACTTGTATATTACATCTATTAATGCATTAATGTAGGCTTAACAAAAAATGTTTTTAGGTATGAAAATATTTTTAGTCATTTCAACCCTTAAATACACTTTCCATTCAAGTATTTTATTTTGCAGTACTGAATCCAGCTTACCAACAGCCTGGAGTTTGACTTTCAAGTTATTGACATTCTAGTATATTTGTATACTTATGATTTTGTACACTAGTAATTACAATTTTAAGCTATGTTATTTTAATTTTGTTCTAAGGTAATTAAAAAAACGTTAAGTCAAGTGCTTAGGCAAATATTGTTACAGGTGAAAAGATTATATTTCAGTAGATTTATTACTCTCATAATGTCATTTCTTAGTTGCAGATATATAAATGTACAAGTGACCACAAACATCTGACAAAATAATGTACAAATACGTCATCTATGATGAATACATAATTTTAAACTTAAAAAGAAAAGAGTAATAGCTATGCAAAACATTATTGTATATACTCTGTATATCCTCTGGTACTAGGTTGCAAAAGGTATAGGAGAGTAACAAAATAGTCACATGCTTTTAGTTTCAATTTTTCATGTTAAATCTATAGTTACCTCTCCAGAAGAAAATGTAGTTTATGTACGTTTTTACTATAAAAGAGAAAGAAATTAAAATTTCTGGGAGTTAGACAGACACAGTTAATATTAAATCTGACTGTATTTCACATTACAGCTGACAAAAAAAAAAAAGTCGAAAAGAAGAAAGAGAAATGTGATTGTGATTTAATGTAAGTTGTGATAACAAATATTAACTAACTAACCTACTAACATGCACTGTAACTTACATCCACCATGTCATCGTCAAATAAGAGCCAAAAATCATGACTTTTAACAATACTAATATAGTGACCCCTGTTTGGCCCGCTTCCACAGTGGATAACAACAGCAACCAGGTTGTACATGCGGTCAGGGTTTACCGCATCGTCTGACTGCAAAAATACAATTTGATTAGGATTTGTCCATTTTTAAAATTAATCTATTGAATTTAGAAAGGCTCCAACACAAGCCAAGTATGTTATTTTTTCAAAAGCTTTTAGAATTTTTGAAGAGAAAATACCAAACTACTTGAGTTGTTGAAGTATTTTGAAATACAGTAGAGTTTCGAAAAACTGAGTCCCGATATTTTGAGCCTATTTTGTCTATTTGAAAGGAAATAAGTCTGGCATTCAAGAAATGTTTATAGCCATAAAAAAATGAATCAGGAGTTCAAGAGATATTTATATTAATATGTCATGCAAAGGAAATGAGTCAGGCTTCCAAGAAATGTTTATATAAATACAAATTTTTCTTCCTCCCTCTTCTGTTGTTGTTCTGCTGTTGTTCATGCTGTTCTGTTGTGTTTGAATGTCCATATCAGTTATGTTTGGATGACAGAAGATTATTGGGCCATAAATATCTTCCTTTATTTACACTGTAATTTTTGACAGTCAATAAATATCACTGCACAAATGTCTAGTCTTGTGGACAACATGACAACATATCAGAAAATAAACTCTCTTGAAGCAAAATAAATCAATCAAGCAATGACAACACTCTTGACTAGCTGGACTGGTCTTTATTCCCACTATTAATAAATCTGGTTCGGGCTGTTGCCATACTGATCCGGATATGAGGGGTTTTACTGTATTAGGGCTCATTAGAAGTCCTATTTTTTCGAATGCTCAGAAACGTTTTCCATGTAATCCGAGGGGGTCTCGGCCCCATTCACCTCGAATTATTGAGACTCTACTGTATATCTAACACAGATCCTATAATATCATAATTAACTCAATTTGCAATGAAATCACTCACCGTATTGAATAACCTTAGTTCCAAAGGGAATACCACACGATGAGAGACTTTAATATGCCTGTTATACTGTTCCATATACTTGAACCTCTTAAGATGTAATGCTAGAATCATGGGCAACTTCTTTACCCTCATTCGTTTCTACAAAATTGAAAAAAGATAATACAAATATATTATTATAGGACAAGTTGTATTTCAATACAAGTAGTTTTTTAAACAAATCTACAAAGAACACTTAAACAACAAAATACAATTGCCTAAAACTCTCAAATTCCTAAAATATTACCAATAAACACCAAAATATTGCCAATAAAATACAGTAATTGAAGGGCCATACTGTTATACCTGTTTGCATGGTTTATATATTTTATTATTATCGATACCACCTTAAAAAAAACTTTTATTTTAATTGTTGATTCTCCAAAATGATAAATCCTATAAACAAAACTGGAAATGGGTTTGTGAGTAGGTATCACATTAATGAAATAATTTATTACAGCTAATTTATCACTTTGAATGGCAACTTGTTATTAAAATAACTTGTATTGTTTTTGGATAAAATTTTTTACAAAAATGTTTTTACAACAATATGTATGTTATTATATATACAAGGCAGTATATATGAGGCATTTCAACAAAGTATTACAGGCAGCTAGAAGGGTGCAAAGCATCAATAATAATTAGAGAAATGGAGCAATTGTTGAACGAGGAAGATATTGAGGAGTGAAATGTAAATATCAGAGTGAATAGGCCACAGAATAATTTCGAACAAAGGGCTAGAAATATAACAAATTATAGAGAAGAGAGAAATACAACATACAGAGGAAGATATGGACCTGAACAAAGGGGACCAAATAGGCCAGTTGAATATAGAGGGGAATATAGACCTAAAGTGCAATTTACGAATCAAAGAGTAGAAACACATATGCAGAAAGAACCAGAAAGGAGGTTCGTTTATACAAATGTTATAAAAAGAAATTCATACCAGAATACTTATGGCAAGAGTGAGAATAGGGAACTGAATAAAGAGGTTAACAATAAGATATTATGATATGAAGGAGATGTCGGATGAACAAACCTGACAAGACTAACCGGACATGACCAATTAATAAATACAGAATAGAATAAAAAAACTACTGAATGTAACTAAGAGAGGAGAGATGGAATTGACTAAAACAAATAAATATAAAATATGGTTAATTAATGAATTTATAGAATTGAAAGGGAGATTATATGTCAATAAAATTATGTCATTTAATTTAGGTGAGTTTAAGGAGGAGGTAATAGAATAATTATAAAATAATTGAATTGCGCCGAATTAATAAAAATAAAAATGTATATATTATGTATGTAATAATTGAACTACGTAATAAGATGAAAGAAAATGATAAGAAAATTTTTATATGTACTAATAAGGAGAATCTGAGCTCAACTATGAAAGAAATAAAGTAGCAAGAACTAAATAAAACATTCGAAAATAAGAATCTATTGAATGAATGAGTGACATGGATCTATATATGAATCCAGATTTAATGAATAATGATGCATAAGTACTTGTAATGAAAGATATGCTAGATATAAGTGAAGAAATATGCATATAATATAGAATAAGAAAAAAAGACTTAATCATTGATAATTTGAATGCTAAAAAAAAAAAAAAAAAAAAAAAAAAAAAAAAAAAAAAAAAAAAAAAAAAAAATTGTAATTGATTTGTTATATATATATAAATATGTGTTAGGAGAGGTGACGTAATCAAAGTTTTGTTTTTTGTTAATTGTAAATAAAATACAGTATATAAACAGTGAGTGACTTAAGATTTATGAAAGTAATTTTGTTCTTATAAAGTTTTACTTTTTCATTTTCATAATAGGGGACACTGTAATGTTTTTATATAAAACACTAAAACAATAAATAACAATAATCCAAAATATAATAGACGTGAATTAGAGATGGATAAAAAAAAAGAAAATGTAAACAATTGAGCCATAAACTAAAAAACATTATTATCATAAAATATTAAAACCAAGATGGCGGCTAGTATAATTATGAAACAGCTGATGTTTTTCAAATGTAGAAATATAAAAAACCTGAAACTATTACATAGAGGATCAAAACTTAACTGTCCAGGAAAGGAAGATGAAAATCAAATAATCAGTGGGTTAAGTAACAGATGTTTCAACAATTGACAAGGTTTTATTCTTTTCTCTAGAAATTTCAATAGAAAAAATTCATTGTTAGAAAAGGTTGCATTGGAACTGGAAGCAAAGAACTTAGTTGGCCAAAATTTTATTAAAGGAAGAATTCAAGTATAAAAAAACTAGCCTAATTAAAAATTGATAGAAGCCAATATTGGTGAAAACATAAAAAAAACATAGTGGTGAAAGATTTGACTATAAAAATAAATAAAAATAGAATTTTGGACAAAAACATTTAACCTCAGATAAGTAATTAATTTAAGTAAAGATTGTAAATTATTATTATATTGTAAATACAAAATTAAGAACTTAAGGCCTAGGAGTTTCTTTTATAAAATTTATTACAACATTAATTGCATAAAGCAATTTTTAATTTGTCATAATTAATATCCACCGAATAAATTGGGAGAGAAAAGTCTTGTGCTAGGAAACTAAATTAAGGAAATAGAAAACGTGTATTAAACAAATATTGTTACTAGAATAATTAAAAAACTAAATTAAACAAAAATTAAATCGAATTATAAGAAAGTGTTTTTATTTATTACTATAAATGGTAATAAAAAATAAAAGTAATAGGAATCTAAATTTCACTGTTAGAAATCATTTTGTAATTCTAACTGGCGCCCAGCAATTTATTATTTTCTAAGGATTATTATTATTAAATTTTGTTTTATTATAAAGAAATTATATTTGAATTATTCAAAATTATAAAATAAATATATATTAAAAATATTACACTACTTAATTTCAATTTTTTAAAATTGTGTAAATTATTCTGATTTGGCAAAACTAGAATAGGCTGGTAAAACTAAATACAGTAAACTCCCGATTATCCGTGGGCGGATTAACCGGTTTGCGGATTATCCGGGGTCTGCCATTGTTTTACAAATATCCAAATTTTATTCCAGTCAGATTCATGTGTTTAAATTTCCAAATGGTGAATTACGACGTAAATATATATAAGGCCTAATAGAAGTTAAGATGAAGGGAATAGATATGTAAATATGTACGTACTAATTTTTACATATAAAGGGAAGCATCCCGAAGCGGATCAGCGAAATAAAAGGGGTGAGCAGACTACTGTATATAAGAAACAACGACAAAATGCTTGGACGCCCAAAAATCTAATGTGTATCATAAGATTGTAAACAAATGTCAGCTAATCTCGGCTATAAATAGTCTAGGACGTGACATATGCACTATCCATGTTTGTCATATACATTATCGATCTTTATGGCTTTGTGACACAAGTAGACACTGTGCGACAAAATGGTTCTCAAGAAACGTAGATCATACATTAAAGCTAAATCAATGCTCACAAAAAAAAAAATAAACAGACGAAAGAGACAGATTTTTTTGTTAAAAAGTGAAAGTATTATGTGTAAAGGAAATTACATATGTACATAAATACTTACTTTTGACATATACTTATGTACGTATTGTAAATAGTTAGACATATAAATGTACATGTTATAATCCGTCAAATACATCGACATTTGAAATTATTTTCTGTATTTATTTTGTCCTCTGAAGATTATTTGTGAATTGCATTAACCGGGGTCATTATTTGTGTAACTTATGGTATAATAATCGATTCTTTGTTCATAGCAAAGATTATCCGGGGAATTCGTTAACCGGCGTTGCCGGACCACCCTATTCCACAGATAATCGGAAGTTTACTGTATAGCAAAGTAAGTTCTAGTAGAAACATATGGAAACTCATGAAACATTATTTATCACTCATAAAGTTGCATCTCTTACACTAGTATTGTTTCATTTTTCAACAATATACTTCTATCATTATGGAATGCTGAAACACGAAAGCCTAATTATCACACTATGTTACAAGATACATATTCTTTTCTAAAACACTTCGAGTACTTACCGTAGCCTCTTGGTAACTAGTACAATGGTCACATTTAAATTTGTTGTCATTACTAAGCGTTTCTACATTACTGAAGCAACGTAAACAATGAGTTATTGATGTATTTTGATCGATATCTACTTGCAGATCAAAAAAATCTTCATCTTTACTGCTTACCTAAAATTAGAAAATAATTATATATATATTTTTAGGTTAGTTTTGGTTGGTAAAGATTATTTAGATTTTTTGGACTAGGAGACTGACAGACTTACCTTGGTAATAGTCCACTCTGTAGTCTTGAAATAGAAACACATAAAAGCACTTAACCAATGACATATTTCAACCACACAGTGGTCTTCGTTAATCAAAGAGAAAACACAAAAAGAAATATGAGAGAATGAAATAAAATAAATGAAATAAATAAATTTTATTTTATTTCATTCTCTCATATTTCTTTTTGTGTTTTCTCTTCGATTGACAAAGACCACTGTGTGGTTGAAATATATCATTGTTTAAGTGCTTTTATGTGTTTCTATTTCAAGACTACAGTGTGGACTCTTACCAAGGCAAGTCTGTCAGTCTCCTAGTCCAAAAAATCTATATATATATATATATATATATATATATATATATATATATATATATATATATATATATATATATATATATATATATATATATATATATATATGGAGACTGACAGACTTACCTTGGTAAGAGTCCACACTGTAGTCTTGAAATAGAAACACATAAAAGCACTTAAACAATGATATATTTCAACCACACAGTGGTCTTTGTCAATCGAAGAGAAAACACAAAAAAAATATGAGAGAATGAAATAAAATAAATGTAAGTTGTAATCACAGATTGTGTAGAGTAGAAATCAGATGTCACAGATGCACAGATTAAAGATATATATATATATATATATATATATATATATATATATATATATATATATATATATTGTTTCCATGAGCATATGAGTGATTATAGTTTATATAAGTCTGTCAGGGGAAAAGAGATAAGGTTATTAGAAAAAAAATAAAAATAAAAAAAATAAAAAAATAAATAAAATGAATGGATTTATCTGATGTTGAGATTAGGGGATTCTCTGGACTTGGTATACCACAGGTATGATAGTTCCCACCTTCTCAGTTCTGAGGGATTGCAATCAGGGGGGAGTGATTTAATTATTTTTGTGGTATAGCAGTCATCAAAAGTTGTGATATTGTGACTCGCAGCATGTTGAGCTGTTGGTCTATCCATATTCATAATTTTAACATCATGTCTGTGGCCATTCATTCTGATATTCAGACCATCCGTGGTCAGGCCTACGTACTGTGCTGAGCAAAGTTTACATTGTAGCTGGTATATGACATTTTTCGATGTACAATTATGATGACCCTGTATTTTGAAGACCATTTTTGTTGTTTGGCTGTTGAAACTATTTGCTGAGGGGTGTATTGGACATGTCTTGCATCTAGGTCTATGGCATGGGAAGGAGCCATGAGGAAGTTTGTGTGGTTTCTCTGCATCAGGGTCTGGTAGTTTAGGATGTACTAGGATGTTTTTCAAGTTGGGAGGTTGCTTGTACCAAATTTCCGGTGGATCGGTGAAAAGATTTTTGGTGTGGACGGAAGCTTGAAGAATTTTGAAGCCATCTCTCAATATCTTGTTGAGTTTATGTAGACCAGGATGGTAGTCTGTTATTAAAGCAAACTTTCAGTTTGAGAGGAGGAACTACCTTCAAATAAAGGGAACATCAATGGGCACCAGAATGGCACCATCGTACGCAAATCTGTACATGGGATTGTTGGAAGAAAGTTTTCTAAAGACACAAACACACCAGCCATTATGTTGGTATAGATATATAGATGACAACTTCCTAATTTGGACACAGGGTGCTTCAACACTTGAGGCATTTTTAGACAGCCTGACACAATTCTCCACACTTCAATTTACCTGGGAGAAATCTACATCAGCCATCACCTTTTTGGATGTAGAGATAACACTCCAGAATGGAAATATCAACACAGGAATTCACATCAAACCTACAAACCACCTACAATATCTTCATTTCGACAGCAACCACCCAATAAACATAAAACGATCCATTCCATACAGTCAAGCAATCAGGGGTAAGAGAATCTGTTCGAATGATAGGGAATTGGAAGATTTTAATAGAAAGATATCAACAGCCTTCCAGAGAAGAGGACACCCAAAAAACTCATTGAAAACCAAATTCATTCAGCACAATCCTCGGTTCACCATAAACCACAAACAGAACAAAATAAACTGTCTTTAATAACAGACTACCATCCTGGTCTACATAAACTCAACAAGATATTGAGAGATGGCTTCAAAATTCTTCAAGCTTCCGACCACACCAAAAATCTTTTTACCGATCCACCGCAAATTTGGTACAAGCAACCTCAAAACTTGAAAAACATCCTAGTACATCCTAAACTACCAGACCCTGATGCAGAGAAACCACACAAACTTCCTCATGGCTCCTTCCCATGCAATAGACCTAGATGCAAGATGTGTCCAATACACCCCTCAGCAAATAGTTTCAACAGCCAAACAACAAAAATGGTCTTCAAAATACAGGGTCATCATAATTGTACATCGAAAAATGTCATATACCAGCTACAATGTAAACTTTGCTCAGCACAGTACATAGGCCTGACCACGGATGGTCTGAATATCAGAATGAATGGCCACAGACATGATGTTAAAATTATGAATATGGATAGACCAACAGCTCAACATGCTGCGAGTCACAACATCACAACTTTTGATGACTGCTATACCACAAAAATAATTAAATCACTCCCCCCTGATTGCAATCCCTCAGAACTGAGAAGGTGGGAACTATCATACCAGTGGTATACCAAGTCCAGAGAATCCCCAAACCTCAACATCAGATAAATCCATTCATTTTCTTTTTTTTTTATTTATTTTTTTTTCTTTCTAATAGCCTTATCTCTTTTCCCCTGACAGACTTATATAAACTATAATCACTCATAAGCTCATGGAAACAATATATATATATATATATATATATATATATATATATATATTCTTGATATTTAACGTTATCCATTGTTTTTCCGTTGCACTGACTTTATGAAGTTAATATACGAGGGCCGTTTTTTTTTCAACCTCCGGTGGGCCATAAATAAAAGACAAGTGAATAGAACAAAATTATTTTATTACCAAAATGTATGTACACTTATGCTTATTTCTCAACATAATCACCCTGAAGATTGAGGCATTTGTCATACCTGTGGACAAGCTTTCCAATACCCTCTTCATAAAATGTTGCCGCCAGTGAATTTAAATGAGTCTTGACCGTGTCTTGAAGTTCCTCAGTAGTCGGAAAGTGCTGACCTCCAAGCCATTTCTTCAGTTCAGGAAAAAGATGGAAGTCGCTCGGTGCTAGGTCGGGACTGTAAGGTGGGTGGTCGAAAATTTCCCACTTAAATTGTTCAAGAAGTTGTTGGGCTACACCTGCAGTGTGAGGTCGGGCGTTGTCATGCAGCAGAACAATTCCTGATGTCAGCATGCCTCTTCTTTTGTTCTGAATGGCTCGCCGCAAACGTCGTAAAGTTTGGCAATAAACAGCTGCATTAATTGTGGTCCCAGGCTGCATGAACTCCACAAGCAACGGACCTTTTTGGTCCCAAAAGACCGTAGCCATAACTTTTCGGTTGCTGAAAGTTTGCTTGAATTTTTTGGGTTTATTCGGTGAATTTGTGTGCATCCATTGTTGAGATTGTTGCTTTGTTTCGGGTGTGTCATGAAGAATCCAGGTCTCCTCTCCGGTTACAATTGATTTTAAAAAATCTACTCCTTCATTGCGATAACGTTCAAGGAATGTCAAAGCTGAAGCCATTCGGCGAGTTTTGTGGGTGTCACTCAACATCTTTGGCACCCAGCGAGCACAAATCTTTTTGTAGCCTAAATGTTCAGAAACAATAGAGTACAGAGAAGATCTCGACACTTCTGGAAATTCCAAAGACAAAGCACTTATTGTGAATCTACGGTTTTCTTTAACCACTTTGTCAACTCGTTCAACAAGATCGTCTGTAGCGACAGACTTGCGTCCTTGACCTCCTTCATCATGCACGTCAGTTCGGCCAGTTTTAAACTTACGACACCATTCCCGCACAACACCTTCACTCATAATGTTTTCTCCGTAAACACGGCACATTCTCCGATGGATTTCTGCTGCACTATTCCCTTCTGCTTGCAAGAAACGAATAACACTTCTCAACTCACATTTGGCGGGAGAATCAATAGACGCGGCCATGTTTACCCGACTGCAGCTAAGCGCAAACTGGCTACTTGAACTCGGGAGTGACAAAAGTTGTAGTGGGGAAGATGTGCGATCGACTGCTGCACACAGGGCCGCTCTGTGACCTTTCTAGCCATCATGGCGTGCGATCGGAGGTTGAAAAAAAAACGGCCCTCGTATTACTATTGTAAGTAATTTTATCCACCATTAAGTGCAATAATTTTACCTTGAGTGATGAGGCACCTTTCGGTCAATTGACCGAAAGGTGCCTCATCACTCAAGGTAAAATTATTGCACTTAATGGTGGATAAAATTACTTACAATAGTAATATATTAACTTCATATATATATATATATATATATATATATATATATATATAATATCGCAATATGTTTTCTTGTGTATTAATAAAGAACAAAAGTCAAAATACAAATACAAGAATGCTGATGATATTGGTACTGTTAGCCAACGAAAAGCTTTGAATTGTAAATTCAAAAATAATTCTTGTATTTGTATTTTGACTTTTGTTCTTTATATATATATATATATATATATATATATATATATATATATATATATATATATATATATATCTTTAATCTGTGCATCTGTGACATCTGATTTCTACTCTACACAATCTGTGATTAAAACTTACATTTATTTTATTTCATTCTCTCATATTTCTTTTTGTGTTTTCTCTTCGATTGACAAAGACCACTGTGTGGTTGAAATATATCATTGTTTAAGTGCTTTTATGTGTTTCTATTTCAAGACTACAGTGTGGACTCTTACCAAGGTCTATACCAAGGTATAAATACCAAGTAAGATTCTTGTTTAAGTACATAAGTGAAAGTGATAAGTGTATACAAGAAAACAGTGTTGCATAATCTACAAATATATATATATATATATATATATATATATATATATATATATATATCAGTTTATCAAATAGTTCTTAATAAATTTCCGAAAAATTATATCAGCTTATTTTAGCTTGATAATAACAGGATATTTACTTTTTAAAGCTTTTCTATATTTGTAAACTCGTTTTATAATATGATCTACGCACTTAATTTCTGAAACCCATGGTAATCTACAGAATTCAAAGTTGTGGTCGAGATGATAAGGGAATACAGATACAGAATTAGGAGTCCTAATTTAACATCAAAAGTTTATGTTATTATAATAAAGTTTTTACACATCATGCATAGTTAGAAAATGCATTGACCCCCATTAAACCCCTTTACGGGTGTAAGGTAGTAGTAGTACTTCTCCAGATTTATTTTGCCAGTCTTACGATGTATGCACAAGAATATGGAACAGACGATGCGAAACTTTAATGAACAACTTGATTGCATTGGACATTAAAACAAGATATCTAATTACAATAAAAAAATCAATGTCCTATATTGTTTTGCAAACAAAACAATCATCATGATAGAGAAAGGAATTATCATAATTAATCTATTAAAAGATGTAAGACAAGTGGATTTTTTATTACAGGAGTATTAAAATTATATTTAATTAAAAATATACTCTGACCATACTTTTACATCATTCGATTAACTCATCTACTCAACTACAGCAACAGGATTTATAAAATTTGAAAAGAATTTAATATTATTTGCTTCCATTTCAACTTGAGTTACAAGTTCTGATAATAGATTAGGTCTACTTCTATAACTTCTAGAAGTGTACAACTTCTTTAGAATAGAAGTTTCACTTCTATAGAGTAGAAGTGGACAACTTCTGTACAGTAGAACTTTCACTTCTATACTATAACATATTAATAGCTAAACACTTGGAAAGAGCTACTAAAAGCAAGTTTTTTACATATTAGTATATGTTAAAGTGTACAGTTAAGCATAATTTTTAAATATGACTTGTGACTGACTATTTGCGTTTGAATAATCATGTATTTGAGTTTAACGGAGCAATATAAAACACCCATTATACACAAAAATAATTTAACCAGTGAAGATTAGACCATTAAATATATATAAATGCATATATATATATATATATATATATATATATATATATATATATATATATATATATATATATATATTCTTGATATTTTACGTTATCCATTGTTTTTCAGTTGCACTGACTTTAAGAAGTTAATATATTACTATTGTAATTTTATCCACGAAAGGCGTGGATCAAGTGACCGAAAGGCGCCTCATCACTCAAGGTAAAATCTTTGCACTTAATGGTGGATAAAATTACTTACAATAGTAATATATTAACTTCATATATATATATATATATATTCTTGATATTTAACGTTATCCATTGTTTTTCCGTTGCACTGACTTTATGAAGTCAATTGACCGAAAGGTGCCGCATCACTCAAGGTAAAATTATTGCACTTAATGGTGGATAAAATTACTTACAATAGTAATATATTAACTTCATATATATATATATATATATATATATATATATATATATATAGGAATTTTTTGGACTTGATAGGAGACTGACAGACTTACCTAAAGGCAATAGTCCAAAACTGCAATCTCTTGGAAATAAGCACATATAAAACACTTAATACACTTTTATTTGAAATAATAGTGTATTATTTCAAATACACTATTTATACACTGTTTATTTCAAATAAAAGTGTATTAAGTGTTTTATATGTGTTTTATATGTGCTTATTTCCAAGAGATTGCAGTTTTGGACTGTTGCCTTTAGGTAAGTCTGTCAGTCTCCTATGAAGTCCAAAAAATTCCTAAATAAGCTTTAAGCTCTACTAGAACTAATATATATATATATATATATATATAGATAGATAGATTTTTTGGACTAGGAGACTGACAGACTTACCTTGGTAAGAGTCCACTCTGTAGTCTTGAAATAGAAACACATAAAAGCTTTTATGTGTTTCTATTTCAAGACTACAGAGTGGACTCTTACCAAGGTAAGTCTGTCAGTCTCCTAGTCCAAAAAATCTCTCTCTCTCTCTCGCTCTCTCTCTCTCTCTCTCTCTCTCTCTCTCTCTATATATATATATATATATATATATATATATATATATATATATATTGTAATTTTTCCTTTTATTATAATAATATGAATGAATCTTTAAAATGTATTATTTCAAAAATTTCAATCAAGGTAGGTTAGTCAATTTTCTAATTTATTTTAAGATAAATAAATATTCTAGAGCTTTCTTTTGAATAACAAGTTTAATGTATCATTTAAAACAATTTCTTAGCAATTATAAGTTCTATTAATAAATTACAATGTTTTCTTTTTTAAAGTTTTACAAATTTACTATAAGTGTCCTCTATTATAATGAGTCTTATTTCTCTAAATTGTATCTCTCTTTTGGCAGCAACAGTTTTTATTTATATTAGCCTCAATTGATTTTAATTTTAGTTTAGCACAAGCTCTCTTAATCTCGGGTTATCTGGTAGGTTTTAAATTTTGAATAATGAAATCTTATTTGGCACTCTAAAGTACAAGAACAAAAAAAATCTAAGCCATAAATGTTATAAACTATCTTACAAATTATTTTATTTCTAAGTAAAATTGTCCCTTAATATTCTTCTAAATGTTTTCTTTTATAGTTTGATTTTATAATAAATTCACTGGTTTCTTTTCTTTTATAAATGTTTGATTGGAAATTTTCAAAAATGTAGTACTGGATCTAGCCTAGATACTTGAGTGTTTTAGATTGCAGATTCCACTTTCCGGCCTTTATCAAAATATTTAATGAAATCTTTCTAAATATATAGTTTCAATTAATTTTCTTGAAAGTATTTTGTACCGTTAATTGAATTTGAGACTAACACTCCAGCAAAATTCGTTAAATTTTATGTAGGTGTATACAACTGAAGCGACGCTAAGCCAAGCATTTAAAAATGACTAAACAAACTATTTCCTTTTTTTAATTGTTGTTACCGGCTTTACGGATGCTGTATTCACTGCCTTTGGTAGATTTCATGTTTTTAATAACTAGATTTTAATTTCTTTGCAGGTAACTGAATTTAAATATTATTTCTTCAGACTACGTTTAAATTATCAGCTGTTCTATTCACAATGCGCGCGCACCTCACTGAATATGTTAGCCATCCCGTTTTGGTTCATTTGTGCAATCTAAAACGTTTCACTTTCTTAACAGTTGAAGGCTTTTACTTTTATTTACATGGTTTTAAGAACTGAGAAGGTGGGAACTATCATACCAGTGGTATACCAAGTCCAGAGAATCCCCTAACCTCAACATTTTTTCCCCCCTCCTAATAGCCTTATCTCTTTTCCCCTGACAGACTTATATATATATATATATATATATATATATATATATATATATATATATATATATATATATATATATATATATATATATATATATATATTATAATTTATAATTAGCATGTAAGTAAAGGAGTAAAGGAGATTATGTATGTTTTCAGGAGAATAACACATTTCAGGATATTAACATAATTTCTAAAATGACACTTTACTATACCATTGAAATATAGTAAAATTTGGATAATTACCATTGGCTGAAGAAACCGATGAAAACATTCGAATCAACCACATTTTGAATTATGAAAGGTGGAGAATACTCTTTCAGTCAAAATAGTCTAGCTTTTGTTGTCTATGTTGACCGTTCTGGCCGTTTTCAGGTATTGTGTAACTGATCTTAGTTAAACACTATAGTTTGAAGAAGCAATAAAACTTATAGTTATTAGCAGTTAACCCAGAGTGGGTCTAATTATGTGCGCTGTGGACACTAGCGGGTACAAATTAATTTCTCATACCAATTTAGTTGTATACAACCACAAAAATATTTTTACTTACAAAGCACTAAATATTATATTTTTTATAGGTGCAATTTTTACTACGGGTGTTCCACTATTATAATTCATTTCGTATGTAAACAAGAATACATTAATTATAAAAATATTTACACTACTGACCAACACTGGGTAAAATCTATATTGAGTTTCTCTCTCCAGTTAACAAAAAAAAAAAAAAAAAAAAAAAAAAAAAAAAAAAAAAAAAAAAAAAAAAAAAAAAAATGCTGAAGTGATCTATTATGTTTAGACGTCTGATAGAAGGTCAATGGGCCATAAATATCTATCTTTATTTATGCTACAAATATCGAGAGTTTATAAATGTCACTTATAAAGCACAAACGTCTAGTCTTGTGCGTGACAAATCAGAGAATAAACTATCTTACCAATAACAACAAACTGATGACTGAGCTGAGCAACCATCAACAGCTGATTCTCCCGATATTGCTTACACACCAAATCCCGTGATCTCGATCTGAACTGAGACAATTCTTGGATCACTAGTGCGCCTGGAATTCAACCCCATAACCAAACTAATAACTTTGAATGAAAGACGTTGTACTTCAAAATAACCATAATGTTTTTTCATTAATAGTATACATATATTGTGATACAAGGGACCAACATAAAACTTCGAATTATCATCAATTTCAAATTAAACACGTTGGAATTATCCAAGTTCTACTGTATTAAATAGTAGAGGAGTATATAAATAGAATATAGCTCTAATATATGACATGAAATAAGTACTTGTGTTATGGGAGTAGGTTTAAAATTTCTGATATCTCTAAATGTCAAGGACAAAAAATACATGATCATCAATATAAAAAATATTTTGCAACTACATATGAAATTTATGTCTCTGTAATATTTTTTGGAAGGGACTGTATATAACTTTATAAATTACAAAAATCGTTTGAGCCTCTACAACCTACTTACTGTTTCACAATTCAAACATCGTGTTTCACTAGTCAGGATCCCTTGGAATATTTCATGTACCCATGTAGGTTCCTGCTGTGGGCTGAGTGTATCACCTTCTCCCACCCTCTTGTTACTTTGAGGTCTCTCTGCTGCAAAAACAAATGAACAACAATTCAAAAAAGTAAACAAATTTTAAGGCAACGAAAGAACCTTTTCTATAACAGTTGAACTTTAACCTAAAGTTTAAGCTATTGAAATTGTATACATTCTAGCTGTATATGATGTATTTTTGTATAAAGTTCTTTTAAAGTTTAGCTAACTGTGACTGGGATCACACTTATATGTGCCACATTGGTTATACAACAGACCATACAGTTATTAAAAGGTCCTCTGCTGAGAATTGAGTAGGTATAAGTGTGACAATCCCTACAGACAGGACAAAAACACATTTATACATATTTGTTTTCATCGCATGTAATCTTTACATTTTTCATGGTAAATGACAATTTTATGTATTTAGGCAATGTTTAGGTGCAGGACATATGAGTGCATGTATTGGTCATTTATAATTAATAAATTACCAAAGAATTTACAAAATTACATGTAACGACTGCAACACATTCATTTTACATAGGGAAAACGACCAGATCATTTAAAATAAGATTTGAAGAACATTACAGAGCATTCAAAAATAAAAATACAAAATTATCAAATGTTGCAGCACACCTAATATCACATAAACATGAAATAACAAACTACGGAAATAACCAAACCATACTTGAAATAAATAATAATCCAATAGAATTAAACTCACTAGAAAAATACCACATTTATAAAAACACACACAACAATTTAATGAACCTACAGACCACATATACAGAAGACATACTATATAAAAACATTATACAAGCAAATCAAGAGAAAATGCGTGTAATGCCAACAAATACTAACATCACGGACCGAACATCTACACCAAAAAAATAATCAGTGATTCGGCAATGGTCAAGTGACCGAAAGGTGCCTCATCACAAAAGGTAAAATTATTGCACTTAGTGGCGGATAAAAGTATTTACAATAGTAATATATCTACTTCATATATATATATATATATATATTGTGTGTGTCAACAATGTATAAGTGATTAACTTTATAACCAATTCAGTTATCATATAATTGAACTATATGCCTTTAACGAACAGATAAAACATTGTTTTGGTTTACATACAAAATTGAGGTATGACTCAGGTAGTGACTAACAAGCAACATAGGCTATCTAAATTATAGATAACTTATCACTTATTGCTGAATGCTAATCAGGAGCTAAGAGTAATATGAAACAGTTGGCAAACTGTTTTCCTTATTGCAAACAGAATAAGTTATATAAATAATTACAGTAAAAGATTGCCAGCCTAGAGGAAACATAAATATTAAAAACATTTATTGGTTTCTAATTAAAGTTTCCACACCTTTGTACAACTTTCTTCTATAGTCATAGATAGTAGCCATAGTCATACATTATAGTGAAAAGCCCTCTCCACTATAAACAATGACATTTGTTTACTGATAGTCATTGAATAATTTACAGAGGCACAGTAGGTCTACAGTAAAAAAAAATTCTAAGACATTACAACAATTATATTATTGTAAAGTAGTCAAATTAAGCACTGAGGAAGGCGACATCGTAGCTGAAACTAATATGACTGTTTTATGAAATAGTTTGTTTATTTTAATCAACTAATGTGTAGTGAGGTCTGGAGTCAACTGTTTTGATTTTTACCTTTGTGAATTATAATTGTACTTCCAAGACTTTATGGAACATCAAATAAGATATAACGTTTCACTTGAATACCCCTAAATTAGCTTATAGGTAAATGTTGTTTTTATAATCTCAATATTTCAAAGATAATAAGTCTATTTTAAGATATATATCATTAATTGAAAAACAATGTGTTTAATCCATATTTTATAGCATTTGCAGGTTAAAAACTAGCAAAAATAGATAAATAAATGATAAACGGGTTGAATACTGAGTCAAAGATATTTATTTAAATAGTGCAACTTTTTGGCAACTAGTTTGCTGCTCTTATCAACCCTGAAAACAATATTACATTGCTTTTATTACGCATGTAAAATACAAGTACACTCATTACAATAATTTAAAAAACTCTATATAATTGTAGTCCCAAAATTTAATACAATAACCCACCAAAATAGTGAGTAATAAAATCATTAAAAAAATAATTAAAAACAGAGAGAACAACAATATTAGATATAACACACACAAAAGTAACAAAATAAAACAAAACAACAACAAAAGGATGTACCATACTAATTGACACTAACTAAAGCTTGGATATTTTTAAACTATACAACAATGGCTCATACATAACTACTACAACATAAGTTATGAAAAACACACTTTTGGTATCACTTGACAAAAAACTTAGTCAACAATCTTGTTAGTGACTCAGAGCATTGAACAATCCAATGTGGGAAACCTAGTGGGAAACGCGACTGTTGAAAAATATCAGTAAGTAGAGGTTTTTTGACAAATGACACCAAAAGAGTAATTTACAAGAAAAACCTCAAGATGTACATCAGAAAAATTGTAAGTTTTACCAAAATAATTTTTAATGTTGATACCATTCTTTTTTGGGTTAATATGAACTTAATAAGTTTATATCATGAAGTTTGATAACTTTTAAATTGTATTGTAGTACTGTAAAATGTTATAAAACTATACTTTAACAAGTTTTTATTAAATTTCAATGTGCAATTGCATGTTTTGTATGTTTTTAACCTTTACATCCAGTTATCCAACAATAACATCCTTTGACACTTTAGCTTCTGGCCTAAATATCGGCGTTTTTCCAGAGAATTGCCAAATTTTTTGAAGCCTATTTTTGAATAATATGTACTTAGTTTTTGTTCCCCTATCATATCTAAGTAGGAATATACGTGTCTGATCATAATTTTTATATAAACACGTCAGGCCAATTGGCGACATAGTTTTTTTATAGCGTAAATGATACCTAAATTACTCTGTCGGGCCAACTGGACAGACATTGTTTTTGAGGTATTTATATTTCTCATCTCTGCAACATTCTCTTAATATGTTTGCTTTGTGTGACCAATAAATAACAAAACTACAGTTCCATGTTCTGTTTACCCACTTCATAGGCTGACTGGCGAGTAAAAGTCTTTTAGCGCTTATCAGGAAAAGATGTAAACGTGACACAAGTGATTTATTTGTGAGTTTATAAATATTTTGTATACAGAACAGATGTGTAAACATATTCCCTGTCTGATGAGTAATGAGTCCGGTCTGATAAATACTAGACAAGGTTCATAACAAACAAAAGTTTTGGAACTTAGTAATTTACTTTTTATGGAATTTACGTTATAATTTACTTCCTAGTAAGTAAAGTTGATCTAAGTATATCAATGTTTGAACGTAACTTCAACCAATACAGTTTTTGTAAGAAATATTATACAACTAAATATTTAGTAAATATTTATGACTCTTTTTCTAGCTTTTGTGAAATTTTGAAAACAATAGTGAAAATCAATATAATATGTCATTAAAAATTATTTATTTTATTTTGAAAGTATATAAAGATAAACTTCTTTCAATGAAGCAATTTATTTGATTGGAATAATCAACTCAACTTCCCGAAAATTGTTAAGAAATATCTATGTTGGGCCGTAAATCCCGACAAAAAGTTCCTAAAATAACATCATGTGTATAATACAGTCGGCATTTATCTATCAAACAAAAACCATCTTAATTATATATGTAAGTAGTGTGAAGCTTGTTGTTTAATATTGTGCATTATTTTTTCCAAAAGTAGCAACACCGGTTGAGTAGTATGAATAAACATAAAACGTTACTAAACAACAATGTTGGGCTTAGCGACCCGAACTGTATTCGGCTCAGCTTACTGGGTCGTCAAGGTAGCTTGTTAAACAAATTACAAACCTTTCATATCTTCTTCAAAAAATTTAAAAAATTGTAAAATTTTGTTTATACAGTATATGTAATGTATAACACAAGGCATAACGCTACTGTAAAATGTTAAATTAAATGGCGAAACAACTTACCCAAGATAATTTCATTAATGTGGTTGATTAGAAAGTTGAGAAACTCATGGGCATCTTGTTGCATGTAGTTATCAAACTCCTCTGAAACAACATTAGTGTATGTGTATATATTTATATATTATATATATATATATATATATATATATATATATATATATATATATATATATATAGAAATTTTTGGACTAGATAGGAGACTGACAGGCTTACCTAATGGTAATATTCCAAAATTGCAATCTCTTGGAAATAAATAAATAAACACATATAAAAAGATATCACACTGTTGAAATATTTCGATCAAAAAGATCTTTGTCAATCAAAAAAGAAAAGACTGAGTGAACCACAGATGTCTATAAATATCCAAATGTCACAGATTTATAGTTTATGATATAGTGCTATATGTGATTTGTATAAATATTGATTATTTGAAACTAGATATTAATAGTCTGTCAGAAGGAAGGTAAATGGAGTTGTTAAAAATGGTAAAAGTTAGGGGGAATGTAAAAGAAGAAGGTAAAACCCTATGAATATAAAAAGGTCCATACCATACAGTTAGGCAATCAGGGGCAAGAGAATTTGTTCCAACAATATAGCATTGGAGGGCTTTAATAGAAAGACCTTAAGAGCTTTCCAAAAGAGAGGAGGATCAAATCCGCTTAGCTTAATCATCTGATGAACCCAGAAAATCTATGGAAGACAACAAACTGTCTTTAGTTGCAGATTACCATCCAGGCCTACAGAAGCTGAACAAAATATTAAAGGATGGCTTCAAGATTCTTCAAGCTTCCACCCACACTAAAGATCTTTTCTCAAATCCACCACATATTTGGTTCAGACAACCTTTTAATTTGAAAAATATTTTAGTACATCCAAAATTACCAGATCCAAGTACTGAAAAACCACCTAAACTTCCTCATGGCTCCTTTCCATGCAATAGACCTAGATGCAAGACATATCCAATACATATCCCAACAAATATTTTCTATAGCCTAGCAACGGATGTAGACTTGAAGATTCAGGGTCATCAAACTTGTAAATTTTGCCCGGCACAGTACATAGGCCTTACCACGGATGGTCTGAGCATCAATATGAATGGCCACAGACATGACGTTGGAACCATGAACATAGACAGGCCAACTGCTCAACACGCTGCTAGTCACAACATCATATCTTTCAATGATTGTTATACCACCAAAATAATTAAGGCCCTCCCCCCTGATTGCAACCCTTCAGAATTGAGAAGATGGGAGTTATCATACCAGTGGTACACCAAATCTACAGAGCCTCCTAACCTCAATATCAGATAAAACTCCTTTTACCTTCCCCCTAACTTCTACCATTTTTTAACAACTCCATTTACCCTTCCTTCTGACCGACTATTAATATCTATTTTCAAATAATCAATATTTATACAAATCACATATAGCACTATATCATAAACTATAAATCTGTGACATTTGGATATTTATACATATCTGTGGTTCACTTCAGTCTTTTCTTTTTCTCTGTTTTGATTGACAAAGATCTTTTTGATCGAAATATTTAAACAGTGTGATACGTTTTTATATATGTCTATTTATTTATTTCCAAGACATTGCAGTTTTGGACTATTGCCATTAGGTAAGTCTGTCAGTCTCCTATCTAGTCCAAAAATTCCTAAATAAGCTTTAAGCTCTACTAGAACTAACCTACATATCTCTCTCTGTATGTATATACAGAGAGAGAGAGAGAGAGAGAGAGAGAGAGAGAGAGAGAGAGAGAGAGAGAGAGAGAGAGAGAGAGAGTTATTATATGTTATTGTAAACGATTATGCCACCATTAAGTGCAATTAATTTTTACCTTATTATGAGGTAACTGTTCTAGAGTAGAAATATTTCAGTGATTTGACAATGGTCAAATGACCGAAAAGTACCTCATCATAAGGTAAAAATTAATTGCACTTAATGGTGGGATAATTGTTTACAATAACATATAATAACTACGTAGTCAGTACAGTGGAACAATAATGGACAATGTTAAATACCATATATACATATCCTGAACAATCAATGTCTTAGTATTACTGAATAAAAAATAAATCTGTGAAGTATATTTCATATAATCATATAACTGTGAAAATGGATTATAGGGTAAAAGTAAGAAATAAGACACAAATATGTGTGTGAAAGAAGATCTAATGTTGGGTGACAAGGTTGCATTCATGAAGTAATATATTGCTATCAGTCATTGGGAGGCAGGTACCTGATAAATCTCAAGAAGAGATACAATTACACAGAGATCGAATGCGGATTATCATTATGTAGATGGTCAGGTGGTAAAAAATTACTGAAGAAATATTAAGTTCCCTTAGTATTGGCATAGAGAAGCATTCTCGTTTGAGTTGTCCTCTGAAGTAGAACTGTTTTCTACAGAGATGTGCTCTGAAGTAGATGTTTTTACCAGTTACCCCAAAAAGTTATGTAATGTAAAAATACGTGTAGAACTCAAAACTTAGGTCCAACAACTTTACCTTGGTAATAATCCCATGCCCAGCCTTCATAAAAAAAATCATTAACAAATTATATATTTGATCATTAACAAATTTTATTTTTGTTCATTAACAATTACATATTTGTTCATTTAAATTATATATTTCTAGAGGACTCCTTATTAAAACAATAAAAATATAAGTTTTCCGTCAATAATTTTTTTAATTAAAGTTACGGCTGCTTAAAAAAGTTGTTTCAGTACACAAATATTTTAATTAGTTGAACCCTATAAATCTATTCTATTATAATTTATAAACTACTATTATTAACCAGTTGGAGTCCAACAATGAGGACGCTCGTTTGGTACATCCCTCCCTTAGGGGTATGCCGCATCAACTCCGAGACTTGCAACATGTTGACTGAGCGACCGCTAAGATGACTTTTAATTTTAACACTCCAATTTTATCAGATACCCTGTCATTTATAATGGCTTTAAAAAGTTATTATTCTGCAAATATACAATATCTTTTATTAATAAAAGATTAATTTATAAGTTTATAATTTTTACATGAAGCAAATCACATAATTAATTAAAACTTTAATGTTTTGATTTATATTTATGTTTGGTGTAAGAAAACTCAATACATTTTTTGGATAAATATAATATCTTTTATTATTAAAAGAAAGATTAATTTATAAGTTTATAATTTTTACATGTAAGCAAATCACATAATTAATTAAAAATTTAATGTCTTTATTTATATTTATGTTTGGTGTAAAAAATCTCAAAACATTTTTTGGATAAATAAGACATAAAAGAGAGAATTTAAAACAAACTTCAACATTTCTAAAAATATCAAACAAAAAATAAAATAGTATAATCAGCAAACTGGCACTTTTTGAGGCACAAATTGCCCAGCTTCAGAGTACAGGGCCAAGGGTGTTACTGAAACGCATATCGCCCTTACCGATTTAAACACAGCCATGGAATACAAAGGATTAAATATTAATATAGTTATTAAACTATTATGAACTATAATTTAAACTATTAAAAATCTTTTACTAATTTGAAAAACATTAATTCACCATTTATTCATAAATTACAATAGTTGATTTAGATATACATTCTGATCTTTCAGTGTAAATAAACTGAAACCTGATTTGATAATAATGTATGCATAAAAAATAGCTTAAATGTGATCTTTGTATTCAAATACACACCTCACAATTAACAACATAGATGTGAAATAGGACAGAACGTAACTCATGTGTCTTGCGACTTAAGGAAGCTGGCTGCTCTGATTCATTGCAATTCTCAACCGACTCCACACTAAGAATTATGGGGGAGTGAAATATGACAAAACATAACTTGTGTGTCTTGCAACTAAAAGAAGCTGGATGTTCTGGTTCAATGAGATTCTCAACCGACTCCACACCAAGAATTAAGGGGGACTACCTTTTTATACTACCTGGTTGAACCTCTGCACCCCTGAATCCAACTTAAAACTCGTGATTTCCGTCTGGGTGGCATGCGTTACTCAAGGCGGAGGGCTTGGTGTCACGACCCGTGGTACCAAAATGTAAGCATCTTTCGACCTTGCTGTAAGGCCTAAACTGGTCACTGAGCCATCACTGGGACAAGAAAAACTCCAACCAGTGACAGCGGTTCTTCGATTTCCAAAACTACTCTTACAAATAGAACCTTCTAAACGGACAGGTTTTCATAACTCTATACCCCGTTTGATTAGGGAAGTGCAATCGGATATTTATCCACTCGCGGGTGGCATCACCTAAGGGCCGGATCCCCTTAAACAGTGTCAGAGAGAAGAAATGATTTAAAACAAGAAATCCAAGCAATGTGAAAATCCCCGTCATATGGCAATGGGTATGTTGTATTAAGGTATAATGAAATTACGAGTAATATGAAAAAAAATTAAATTAAAAAAAAATCTGAGTCAAAAATCAATATGTTTTGCAATGCTCATGTTTTACAAAAGCAAATACCATTTACAGTGAAATAGGACAGCAGCATTTCCTGATTCAACATTTTACAAAATAATTTTCCACATTTAGAAGGGCTATTTAAAAAAAAAACACTCTGAAAGCATGGACCAGAATCTTTAGGTTACCTTTGCCATACAAGTCATAAGGCAATTAAATATGATACTTTGAGTCAATATTTATTATTTTCTAAGCACAACATTCAACTTAATCTCTACAAAATTAAATTTTAATTGTAGAAATTTATTCAACATTTTAACACTTAGTTGGCATCAGTCTTACCTTTTTCTTTGCGTAGTCGGGTAATAAATTTCTTAGGAGCTATAGATCCCACCTTTTTCTTTTGTGTAGCAATACTGTGAAATAGATCAGCAAGACAAGACAATAACGTTTCCTTCGTACGTTTGTTACGGGCTTTGTATTCTAACACTTTTTCTCGGAATGGTTTACAGAAATAAAGAGCTTGTAACACTGAATTGCTGTAGCATGTATTCCCGAACTGTAAAAAAAAAATGTTGATATGTAACACATGATTATTTAAACCATTTCTAAAAGCCCTACATCTTAATTACATTTGTTTTAATGGTCCTTTTCAATTTTCTCATAATTATTAACATACACTTACTTTTATAACACCTTTGTACTATCCTAAACACAAATCATGCCTTTTATCACTATTCTAATAGATTCAAACACAGAACTCAAAAGATTTTATTCAAAAATGTATTTCAACAGAATACTTTCTTACATCTCTTGATTCCAAACAAAGAGTAATATTAGTGTTTTAACTTCCTAATAAACAATATTAATGTAGTTATCTTGAGTCACTTCCTACTTTCACCTCTAAATAGCATTATTCATAAAATAAAAAAATATGTTCTACTGTCAGGAAACTTTATATTTTTACACTGGGCCCTACAAAATTTTGTTTCTACTTCTAATGGCGGCTGATTTACTATTCTGCTCAACACATTTGAAGTATATTAAAAATGATTAAAATCATTCTGCTCAATGATTAAAATATAGTTTTTGAAAAATCACAAAAATAACATTAAAATTAAGTGGTTTGACATTATTTAACATTTTTACCACTTTACTGTGCATGTATTACAAGCCAAATTTACAATAGGAATTTCCCAATTGAGACATGCATAGTTTATAACTGACTATGTAACTCAACCTTTGCACTCTGTTTAATAGAGTGATTCACAACACACACACACACACACACACACACACACACACACAAGCACACACTCACACACTTATGCATGAACACACCTATCTTTAAATCATCAAACTGCCACAAGAGTTCATCATAACAAAGTTCTGCCAACAGTTAACTTACGAGCATCTATTCACTCTATTTGGCACTTTAGCGGGCTCATCAATAATTTATTTTATGGAAACAAATGATGAATAAGCAAAAATGTTTTAAAGAATATGTCCTGTCGAAGTATAAATGTTAACAAAACCTTTATACACAAATGACGTAATTTTTTTCTACTCTTTTTTTTATTCTGATGAGTTAGTTAAAAATGTCTTGGTCTAGTACGCAAGACCACTTCACAGTAAAACACTAGCAGCATATGTCACCTAAGCCCACCCTGCAACAAATACCAATGCTAGCGTACCATATTTTGTTGTATTCTACCACTAGTTGGTTTTGAGTATCACATCAAAAACATTTTATGTGTTTGGATTACACATCTTACTAGCCACTGGAACTGTATATATGTGCTGTACTAGTTTCAAAATATAAAGTAGACTAAAGAATCTGTGCTACAATTTACATCAAAATACAAACATGGAGGTATGTAGGCCTAATTAGATGTGCTGGAGAATCGGATGACATAGCTACACTGAAAAAAGTTTAATTTATTTATATAAACAAATGTGGGATCTGATTAAACATCTCTGTGACTTCCGTATCAAGTACATCTATTTAAAAACCAACCTTGTCTATTCAAGCTGTGATTTTTCCATTCCTTAATAACAATATCATATGGAAGACACTGGTGTCCCTACATTTGATTTTACTTATAAATAAATAAAACATGTTAAAACACTAAAATCTTTTATTTAAGTCCTGATGTATTTAGATTACAAAGCAATCATCTTCAGCAGAAATTACTACAAGACTAACTACTGTAAGAAGGTATTACAAGATTTAGCCTTGTAGTAATTTCCTCTGAAGATGAGGGCTTTGCAATAAAAATTTACATCAGGATATAAATAAAACGTTTTTATGGTTTGAGGTGTTATTTATTTATAATTAAAAATTATACTACAGTTTCTCCAAGTTATTATCATAATTTTACACATTATCTTCTCTCTGGACAAATTTGTCTAATGTTAGGGGAACCAGGATCCTTCTACCGATCGGGTCTGAAAAGGGTGACCGGCCTTCCCTTTTCGATTCAAAGAAAGTTTTGGATCTATAATAATGTGCTCATTTCAATGTTGAGCTGGCTCCATCTGGTTTACCTCTTACTAAGAGTCTGGTTGATAACTTGGATGGAGAAGCTATAAAAGCATTAAAAAGCTGTCTGGGACTGCAGCGGTCAATGGATAGAAATATTTTGTACAATAGTGAAAGAAAATTTGGTTTTGGTTTGAAGCATATATCTAGTTCTTGGTTACAAGAACTAGTCTTTTAGTAGCCCCTAGAGATCTTGTGGCTGTTCAGGTGACGCAGGACTTGAGGCAGAGTCTTTTTTCTCTCCAGTGGCAGGTGGAGTTTGAGAGGAGGTACATGACTGGTGTTTTGTACAGTTTTTAAAATTCGAATAATTCTAATCTTTCTGTCATAAACTACTGAGTATAACCTATTGTGTATGATCTATGCGGAATAATCACACCATATTTCTGCCCATTTAGGACTCATTTCTTGTACGTTGTTCATCCGATTTTATCTTCGCAAACATTTATCTAATAAGTGTTGTGAATTATCTCAAAACAAAGTTATTAATTTTATAACCTTTAACTAGTTAATTACCTTCCATTGTCATTACTTCATTATTGAATTGTATTCAACAAATGTTAACATGTGGTAAACTTGATAGTAAAACTTTTGTTATTCATTTAGTGAACATTTGAACTCAAGTAATTAAAAGTGTTTAGTGAACAGTTCTAGTGGTGTGGACACCCTAAGCCATCATCTACATCTTTAAAGAATGTTTAATTGTAAGTATTTTAGCCATTTTCTTTGTTCATAACCTCTTGTTCCATATCCTTAAAACAACTCAGATTCCCCCCTTTAAATTGATCTGTGTGGTCCTCAGGTAATTTATTATTACTATTTATTATTTTCTGTCTTGGAATCAAACTTAAGGGGTTGAATGCCACAACTGGTATCAGAAACAACAGACAGGGTTTGGGTTGGGTCAGTCATTCCCCGATCACAGAGGTGGAGACATATGAGAAAGAAACTTATAGTTTCATGTATTCCTCTTTAGTTACAATGAAGAGCCTTCATATATGATGGGTCTACTGAAATGTTGAAATTCCATGCAAATGTCTTGGATAGCATATTTAATTTGTGCTCTGCGACTTCTGCTACTACCCACTACATATTGGTTGGCTAGCCTTGGGCTCAGCAAGAAGGATGTTTCACTTGGGGCCATGATAAGGTTTTAGTGATTTTGAGGAAAGTCGTATGTTATGCCATTGCTTCAGCCAAGAGGGAAGGGTTTAAGAGCCCAGTCCCTGTTGCTTTTGTTAGGGGAGGTGAGAAAGTGAGCAGACCAGCATGCAGGGATCTTCCATCTGTTATAGCAAAAGCTACGGATTGGATTATAAGTATGGATCTTGGCAACAGACATTTTAAGTTTCCCTTTGTTTTAGACACATTTTTCTGTCTGGATCTCCTGGCATACTCCTTCACACTCTGTTCAGTGGTGATGGTAGGATTGAAGGTTCCATGGGAGTCATATCCCGAAGCAACATCTGTACAAGGCCAACATATAGGAATCTTTGTGTTCTATTCGTCAAAGGAGAGTTCTCCTATCACTAGTTCCCTATTGAGGTTGGTGGCAGGGTTCTTCCAGCAAAGTTTGTCTATTTCTTTTTGAAGGAGTTGGGAACATGTAGAATTTAAGTTATTGAATATTTGAGACGTATCTCCAAGGCTGCCCTTGAGACATCTTATCGTCTATGGCTATAAAGATCTAGCCCATGGGTGTCAAGCAGTGATGGGAGAGTTGTGATCATGCAAAAGGGCTTTAACCCTCCATAACCAGGTCTGCTCTTTGTTGTTTGCCTAATAATAGACGGATTTCATTCAGTGGGTCCTCAGACAAGACGATTGCACTTAGGCTGGTTCAACCTTATTTCTCTATTGTATGTTATACAAGCTTTTCAGAATTAAGAAAATATAAATAATCAAAATATTTGCAATACTTTGATCCACTTCCATAGACATACATCAATAAATATACTACTTACATTAACTAGGCCAAAATAATGTTCATTAGGAGGAAACTGGTCTGACCCAATATCCCTCTCTAGCTGGGAGATGTTTGCGCCCTGAAACACATATTTCATATTATTATAAATATATTTTTTTTTCATCTACAAAATACTACATTAACTATATAATCAAAATTCACTACTATTACAATTTCCGTGATTAGTTACACTTTTTTAATTTAAAATACATTAAAATGTTGACTATCCTGTAAAATCTGAAAATGATTCTACAGCTAATATATAAAAGGTACAAGCTTTTATAAAAAACTTGATGATTCTACAGACTAATTATAAAAAAAATTACTAGTGTTATCTGGGAGTCATAATACTGTGATATTTGGCAATTAGAAATTAAGCTATCTTTGGTGACATCATAATTGCTGTTTGAATTTGACTGGTCAGGTTGATGAGCTACTCAACAATAAACTATTTTTTGTTTATGATGTAAAAGGTGTCTGATTTCATAATCAAGATATGTTTTTATTTTTAATTAATTTTTTGTTTTTATTGGCGAAAAACCAATTGTGGTAATCATTTGCCAATCAACAATTAACACGAAAACGACAATATTTTAGATTTAGATAATACAAAATTTAAATAAAACAAAATATACAAAACATACATAGCCTAAACATAACAGTAATAACATAAAATTTTAAACAATTAATATAAAAAAAACAACAACAAACAGTATAACAATAAATAAATAATAACAATATTAAAAACATAACAGAAGGTAACAATATAGCAATAAATAAATCTTAACACATTAACAAGAATATAATATATATTAAATTTAAATAAATAGAAAAAAAATTATACATAACACACAGATATATATGTATAAATAAAAAAGAATATATTTTAATATTAAATTTTTAAAAAATATTTTCAATTGGTGCAAGAAGGCGATCACTCGGTCAATGCACTATCTTTAAACTAACTTTTAAATTAAAAAAGGCACGACTATTAGTTACTCCAATACAATCAACCAAAATATGTTTTATTATGAAGATATCTCCCTAATACTGACATATTGGCGGATCTTCACGACACATCAAATATCCATGAGTTGCAAAAGAGTGGCCAACACGAAGGCGTGTAACTACCACTTCCTCCCAACATTTTTAATGAATAGAAAACCTCCATTGGCGGACAGTATCTTTAATTTCCCTCAGCTTATTCTGAATCACGGAATGCCATTCATCATTCCAAGCAGCTAGCAATAAATGTTTGTAAAACACACATAATCAGATGCCATAACTCGTTAAGTAATAGGCACCAAATTTGTAGCATTCTTAACAGCTTTTGTGTGTTCCGAGTATCCCATAGTGTCCAGGAATACAACAGAATGTTACCCCTACACCCCCCAATTGAAGCCTGTGTACAGCACACAAAATGTCTCCAACTAAAGGGTTAACAAAGAAAATATCCTGAAGAGCACTTTTAGAGTCAGAACACAAAATGTAGTGGGAAGATCGAGATCGAATAACAGTTTAAAATGCTTTTAAAATGGCAAATAGTTCTGCTTTGAAAACACTTCAAGCTGAGGGCAATCCATACTTGTAACTACATCCCGAAGCATAAAATGTACACCCAACGCCATTGTCCAGTTAAAATCCATCAGTGAAAATAATTTCACTGTGTTGATGAGATATATAAATATATAAAAATTCCTGGTGGTAGACCACATCAGGAGTATTGTTTTATGGAACTGGACAATGAGAAATCGAAGTGCAGCGTTTTTATTATCCATGGAGGTAGATAGCACATTTATTGTTCAAACATTGTAGGAAGTTGCAACCCAAGGTTATTGATTATTTGTACCGTTCGTATGCCGAATGGAACAGTCGAACATTGATGTGCCACATAATCTTCATTATAAATGTTTTTAAAGACTATTTTGAATGCCGGGTGATTAGGTTTGCTTCGAAGATCAGAAATGTAAGATATTTGTAGCATCTGACGTCGTCTAAAAAGGGCAGGTTCCCCAGCTTCGACAAGAAGACTAGGGATTGGGATAGTTCTAAACGCACCAGAAGCAAGTCTAAGTACAGAGTGGTGGACGGCATCGGGTTTTCAGAACTGTAAGTCGTGTGGATAAATAGGCTTGACAGCCATAATCTATGCACGATCTAACGACTGCGCGATAAAATCGAAGCATACTAGTTCTGTCAGCTCCCCAATTCGTACCACTAAGAACATTTCTCTTAACATATCTAATTTCTTGCTGCATCTCACCTTCAAATCACGAACATGTGGGATCCATGAGAGTTTTTTATCAAATAAAAAACCCAAAAATCGAACACTATCCGTGGTTTGAAGCTGAATCCCATCAAGATAAAGGATTGGCTCCTGATGATGCCTACGACAACTAAATGCTACACATTGGGCTTCAAAGGAGAGAATTTGAAACCTGTAGTTCTTGACCATTCCTCTAATCTGCATATTGCAGTTGCAAAGATCTTTCTACAGTTGCCATACTACGAGCAGGCCCACATATACAAAAGCCATCCACAAAAAGTGAACAGTGTACCGGAGATCGTATATTACTGGTGATACTATTTATTGCAAAGGCAAATAGCGTGACGCTCAGCACGCTGCCCTGCGGTACACCATTCTCCTGTTTATAACTATTTGAATATGTGCCTCCAAGACAAACAAGAAAAGATCTGTTTGAAAAAAGTTAGCAATGAATGCTAGGATATTCCCTTGTATACTCCATGATTTCAAAGTGTTCAGAATTCCTCTTTTCCATGCCATATCATATGTCTTCTCAAGGTCGAAGAAATCAGCAACGAGTGTTTGACACTAGAGAAAGGCACCTTGAATAGCGTATTCTAACAATACCAATTGGTCAACTGATGATCGTCCTTATCTGAAACCACATTGTTCGTTGCTAAGAAGGTCGTTGGTTTCTAGGTACCAGACAAGAAGATGGTTGACCATCTTCTCTAGTAGTTTGTACAAGACGCTTGTTAGAGATATAGGCCTGTAACTACTGGAATTGGTTTTGCCTTTACTTGGTTTTAAAAGAGGAATTTCTGTTCCTTCTAACCATGCATCGGGAAAAGACTGCTCCTAGAATAGCCGATTGTATATTCGAAGGAGAACAAGTTTCGCCGATGATGGTAGATGTTTCAGCATGGAGTATACAATGGAATCAGGACTTGGTGCAGAATCTTTCCGCGAGCTAACTCCAATTCCCCTATAGAGAAAGGAGTGTTCAAAGGAGAGTCCCCAGACAACCCAACAGTAAACGGTATTGCTTCTTCGTTCAGTTTATACCTCTGGAATAATGTATTATATTCTGTAGTAGCAGAAAAGTTAGAAAATGATGTTCCTAGTACCTTAGCAATATCACCACTGTTTGTGATCAATCTTTCATACTGTTGCTTCAGCGTAATGGCTGGCATAGGAATGGAAATGCCACAAACTGATCTTAGTTTCCTCCACACTGTGGAGGACGGAGTTGTTCGTCTAAATGTGCTAATGTACTGTTCCCAAGAGTTCATCCTACTCAGCCTAAATATCCTCAGTGTTTCCGCAAGGAGTACTTTATATTCCTGAAGGTTTCCATTTGTTGGTTAAATTTCCTTAGAGCTGATTGTCGTAAACGAAGGATTTTTGTGCATTCATAGTTCCCCCACGGTACAGGTGGACGGTGGTCGTGAATAGATGATAAAGGAATGGTCTTTTCTGCGGCATTCAAAAAGTCTTAGTAAAATTTTCAACAATTGTATCAATAGGTGTCAGGTAATCCGTGTCGAGTGATACAAAATATTTAAAAAAGGCATCCCAGTTGGGTTTTCCTACAATTCAATGGGGATGTCGAGCATAACAGGGAGAGGAGTCACATAAATTGATACTAATGGGCACATGGCCGCTTCCATACATATCGTTAAGCAAACCATATGCATCTAGTACCCAGAATGGGGATGCAGAATGATAGGTCAACAGCTGTACATCCACCAGTAGATGCTGCTAAATGAGTAAGCGAACCGTCATTTAGCAGACATAAGTCCAGTTCCGTTCTTATACTTTCCACTAGTCGACCTCGTGAGTTGCAAGTTGAAGATCCCCAAGACGAATGGTGGGCATTGAAATCTCCTACCAATAAGAACGGAGTTGGTAACTGGCTTATTAAGTTCACTAAATCACTGTGTTGCAGATTTTCTTGTGGTGGCAAGTAGATGAAACACACAGCTGTTTGAACAGCTACTACTTGTAAAGGGGTTATTAAGTTTAGAGAAACAGCATCGATAGTCACGGGCTAGGATGGCTGCGCCACCTCTAGCTCGGTCTTCTGTAACCAAGTCTGATCTAAAAACTGAATACTCCCTTACATGGAAATTAGGCAATTCTTGGAGATGTGTCTCCTGTAGACATACAAACATTAGATACACATCTCGCACGAGTAATTTAACCCATTTCAACCCACTGTCGACAAATGTCTACGTCAAATGTAAACATTTTTCTATCAAAGCAGAATGGACTTTTTAGACGAGGGATATTTTTGTCTGTATCATTGGTACATACTGTAACAGTCTGCAATGTTGACCTTCACTGGCAGCAGTAAAGACGTGTCTAGTGTTTGAGGTTAGGTAGAGCTGTTCCAAGCGTGATGGATAACTTCAAATCGTAAGTGTTTTACTCTTTTATGATGTAGATTAACCTCATTTTCTTATTATAAATGCAGTAATTATAAGACAAACTATTTAAATAATCTTCTAATTACACTTCAGTAAGTTGCATAACAATCATATGACGACACGAATTATGATGTCGACATTTGTCGACAGTGAGCATGGATGGGTGGGGTTGAGGATACGAAACCTATTTGGGATTTTTTTTATAGGTTGACAGTAGAGCAGATCGCAACACTCATTGAGGAAGATGATGATATTCTTGATGGGAACATATACCTTGAACCTTCAGAAAATCTAATATTGAGCGACGGAGACAGCGATGACGAAGACCCCTCAGGTGATATAAACAAACTGTCTGGAAACCAGCTACGTGGTGGAGCTGTATGTTCAAAGAGGAAAAAAACAGAAAACGGTTTACAGAGATTCCGAACAGAAGGAGATTATATTGTAAGTAATGAAGAAAATAGTGAAGGTTTTATATCTCTGACACCAACTCAAAGTACATCTAGAGAGCAATTTCACATTTTAGATCAAGCACTTGCAATCGAAGATGCCTCTGACGTCCCCACTGATTTTTCTAGTACAACTACACTCGTGACAAATAAAAAAAATAGAAAAAGAAAACAAAACCCTATCAAGAAAATTACACACGTGGAAAACGTAGAGAGAAAGAAAAATTTGGCCAAAGCGAAGAAAATTAAGAAGTTTAGAAATTGGAAGAAAGAAGATATACTTGACAACTCCTCCATTGAATTTGCTCGCCCAATATTTTTAGAAAATTCCTTTCCTCCTGTTGAAGCCTTTGAATATTTTTTGACGATGAAGTTTGTGACTATATAGTCGCATGTACAAATGAATTTGCGGTTGAAAAAGGTAATCTGTCATTCACTATAACAAAAGGTGAACTGCGTATTTTCTTTGCTATTTTATTTTTATCTGGTTATAATGTGATGTCCAGAACTAGAATGTATTGGGAACTGTCCGAAGATGTTCACAATACCGCAGTGGCAAATGCGATGTCCAGAAATCGATTTCAAGATATAATGAGATACTTACACTTTTGTAAGAATGCTGAATTAAAGATTGATGATAGATTTGGAAAAATACGGCCTGTAATGACTATGCTGAATGAAAGATGGTTACACCATTTTCCAGGTGATTCATATCTGTCAATTGATGAATCCATGGTGCCGTATTTTGGCAGGCATGGAGTAAAACAACACATCCTCGGAAAACCCATTCGCTTCGGATACAAGATTTGGATTCTTGGCACAAGACTTGGGTACATTGTTCAGGGTGTACCCTACCAAGGAAAGGGCAGTACAAAGATGATCCCTGAGCTTGGGCTGGGAGGCTCTGTTGTAATTGGTTTACTATCTAAGCTTCCGCAAGACAGGCGTTACAGTTTGTTTTTTGACAATTTTTTTACCTCTTTTCGTCTTCTTGAGACATTGAAGAAACACGGCTATGACGGAACTGGTACTGTTCGAGGTGACCAAGTAGAAGATGCCCCCTTACCTAATGCTAAGAGTATGAATAAAGAAGCTAGAGGTACATACCATCAAGTGACAGATGTAGGCACCGGGATTACACTTGTTCGATATCACGACAATAACGCGTTTACAATGACTTCAACATCAGCTGGCGTAGCTCCCACAGAAAAAGCTAAACGTTGGTCAAAAGCTCAGAAAAAGCACATTACTCTGGAGCAACCTGCATGTGTTGTTTTGTATAATACATATATGGGAGGAGTCGACCGTATGGACAAAAACATAGCATCGTACAGAATAAACATACGAAACAAGAAGTGGTTTTGGCCCATGGTCTCCTACTTGTTAAATGTTTCAATGAACAATGCGTGGTTGCTTTTCCGTTTGAATCCAAAAGGCCGTACAGAAAATCTGGACTTTCTTGGTTTCATTAGGTATGTTGTAAATGCCTATTTAGCAACATACAGGGTTTCCCGTTTTTCTGCAGGTAGACCCAGTACGAAAGTATCAAGCAGGGTCCTGCCAGAAGTCCGCTACAGTGGAACAGGACACTTCTTGCAAACAGTGGAAAAACAGGTGCGCTGTGCACAATGCGGAAAAGCTACAAGGAAGAAATGTAAAGCATGTCAGGTCGGGATTCACATTAATTGCAACGAAGAATTTCATTCTCGCTAAATAGACCTTACAAACAGAGCTCCATTAGTTGTAATATATCTTTGTACGATTAAATATAGTATATTGAAATGATTCCTGTTGTTATTTGTTATTACCATCTTTTGATTATGTTTTTAGTGTAATATAACAGCCCACCTCAACCGTGCTCATTGTCGACGCACCTCTGGTATAGTAAGCCCGCCCCGATCGCGCTCACTGTCGACAAATGTCGACACGTCGTAATTACGATTAGAAATACTTGAAATGTATTATAAACATTATTTAGTATTTACTCTGATAGTAAGAAGCCAAATTTTAAAAGGGTATGAAAAAATTCAGAAAAAAAATAATTTGGGCTGAAATGGGTTAAGATCTTCTAAGTGACTCCTAACACCGTTGATGTTCCATTGTATCACTGACTTGCTAATTGCAGACATTTATCAACTTAGAAATGGATTGATCTGACACCCATTGGTGCTCTCCACTTTTTTAACCTGGGATGTTGATAGATGTCCCAGGCATAGATTCCTCCGATTCCATATCCACCTGTTCAGAAATGGAGTCAGAGAAAGTTTTTGATTTAGGAGGGGTTTTTAACATGCTCTCCTTTTAAAATATTGATTTTTTTTGGCAGCTGTTACTGCCGGTGCCGATTTGGTTGCTAATGTAGCATGTTTCTCTAATTCTTTATTTGTCACCTTAGGGTTATTGCCAGGTGGTTTTTTAGTGGAGGTACCTGAATCAATTAAGGACCTGCTTTGTACACCAAGCCTTCCCGCAAAAGAGCTTTGTAAAAGAGGTAAATCAGTCGTTGCAGGTTCTCTACAATTAAAAACAGGACCACTTGTGACTAATAGACAGTAAATGGGAGACTTGGTCAGTTAAACTTTTAATTTTTTTTGTCAAGTCGGCACAGTTAGAACAGGACGACTTTGTAGCAATGAGAGTAACATCATAGGTTTTTCCATCAACCTTAGGTTGAGTAGATTTATACATTTTCCTTGCCTCTGAAAAAGCAATTCTCTCTTTAACCATTTCTTCCCTCTTCAGAAACAGCCCTAACGTCTTCGGCTGAGCAAGCTCACATCAGCAACTCTGGCCTTTTCAGCACTCCCAACGTGCAACGGTTCTGACCAGTCAAAATCACCTACAGAGAAGATGTGAGTGTTAATATGTGAAGATAGCGTTGTGAATGTGGTGTTTATAGAACGTGTAATAAAGTGTGTAAGAGTGAAGTGTTGTGTATGTTTGGCTGGGGTACCTCGAGGGACGCCAAACCCCTCTTAGTAGGTATGGTGAAACTTATTAAACACTTTTATATTACAATGTTATATTATCCTTTTATTATCACAATGTAAAAGTGATTACTAAACATAATGACCTAATTGTTGAATTTGTCATAGATAAAATTTCGTAGTGTAACAAATGCTGATTTCCAAGTACACACAAAAATGATTTGAATATTTGTTTGTACTTATTTATGAAAACTTATACTTTTCATGTTTTATAAAACCTTTTTTATATTTTTTTTCATTCTATATAAGTTTGTGTGTAAAGGAGCAGAATAGATTTTTTGTGGAGTATTACTTTTGTTTTGGTTTGGGTGGTTAGAATTCTTTTGCTTGCCATTGTTCTACTCCATCTATGTTGTAATGTGAAAGTACTTATGACAGTCATAGGAAAGACAATAAATACATATTTGTCTATATTACTTAATTTTTTTTAAAGTATACAATAAAAATTTTTAATTGCATTTTTCTGTATTTTTAGTAATGTCACTGTTTAATAATGTTTGTTACTCTTCCTTGAAAACGATGGGCAGCTTGAATTGTCACAGGTATAACAACAGGTTACTTAAATAACACGTATAACAGGTTTTGAATTGTGTCTAAAACATGAGAATATTTTGTTGATATTACCAGGTTTAATTACATTCTCTGTATTCTGAGAAATTTTCAGGAAACAGTAAAATTTGGTGGTTATGAAGATATGGGAACTTTTTTAGCATGGTTGTGACAGCATTTTCTAGCATGTTCAAAAACGATTGTTTAAAAATTGCTACGGAAGGTTATTTTTTTAATAAAATTTTCGAAGGAGCTACTTACTTTTCGTGTGCATTAGCAACTGATAGCATTCCGTACTATGTCACATCTTTTGTGGCAGATAACATGTGGTCTCTATTTTCACTTTATATTTTACTTTACATTCTGTTTGGTTAGTTTAGGTTAGGTTAATTTTCAATTGTTCATTTCCCCTCCAAAATTACTTTTGTACACAAACACATTACCTTTATGTAAAAACAATTGAAAAAGCTATATCTTCTGTTTTGTGTGTGGAATATTGTGTTTGTCTGACATCTGCTGCCAAAAAAAAAAATTACTTCACGGAATCAGCGTAGTACAGCACATGTGTGATTAGTTCCCTAAACTACATTGGTTGGTAAATGTTGACTTTTAGGTGTCTGCTTCTCCGGAGTAATACCTTTTGCCAGGTGACGTCACATGATCTCTATTCTTACCTTACATCTGTAAAATTGTTTGGTTACACGTTGTATAAAATTACAACTAAATCAATCATAAATGTATACTTCATAGGTATAATTTATTATAGGTATATGTAATGTTGTAAATGTAGTATGGTGTGCTGTTGCTACTGCACATCCATAAAAGTAATCCCAATTAAAAAGTGATTAAAAGATAAGATTTCTGACAAAAAATTAATCAATTAAAAATTATCAATAGTGCCTTAGGATATGAATACAAATGTTTTCATACACATAACTAAGTGGTTTCCTAATGTAAATAACTACCAAAATTTAACGGCAATGGCATTTATGTTTACTAACTACATGAATACCATAATAAGAGACAAAGTCAATCATGACAGTTCTATTATACAATTTATATGGTCTATTACTGTACTGTTATAGAACACAACTAATACAGATTTTAGAGTTTAAAAAATATTAAACTTATTTAAAGGATAACCTTTACCTCATTTTCAGTACAAAGTTAATAGGAAATAAATCTAGAAAATTGTCTCAAAAGAATTTTATTTTGAATAATAATTAATACTAAAAATTGTTACTTACTAATTAACTTTAGATTTTATATAAGACAAGTGCCAAACCAAGGAATTATTTAATAACGACTTATAAGAGTATATGCATATAATAATGCTAGTTAATTAATAACTAATGTGGTTCTACTTTAGGTTAGATAGTACTTATCTATCCCTTGTTTTTAGCTACTGTTTTTAATACATCGTAATAATTGAAAAACCTAACACTTTTATATCATAAAGTTTAATTTCTTTAGAATTACACTTACCATTATGGCTTGTAAGAAAATAACAAGCACTTGAAAAACAGAATTTACATTTTTACACAATATTAACTTATTATTTTACATCAACTAAAATCCACCATTACTTTCACTGTTCACTGGATTTCATTTTTCTATCATATTGCAAATTTATTATGTAACTATATAACAAAATTAAATAAAAGAAATTGTTTCTTGTACAATCACTAATTAATTGACAATGCGTAAAACAATATAAAGAATATATGTGCATTGCAATATTTATAATAACTATTATATAACTTTTTCTCTAACACTTATGATGGATTAACATACATGTTTTTTTTAATTATGTATCAAACTAAAGAGAATGTTATTCTTCTCATCAGTCCACATCTTTTGTCTAATATTTGAGTTACGAAAATAAAATTTAGTTTTTGGTACATTTCAGTACCATTTTAAAATTTTAACGTTTCATCTATGTTTTCTAATGAATAGAGGACGAGCTGTATTTACTGAAGGTTTATTTGGCAGTTGCAGGCGACATGTGACAGACGACTTTGTTTAACATTCAAAATATGTTTCATCTAATAAAATTATGTTATAGTGCAGAAATTTTGTTTTTGTGCATTACATTAATATTTGCTATCAGTGAACAACCTCTGCTCCTAGTTATATCGTTTGATGGATTTAGGTATAATTATTTTGAACGGAATTTAACTTCGGAGATGGTAAAATTAAGATCAAATGGCACATATTCTGAATATATGACTAGTGTATTTCCAACGAAAACGTTCCCTAATCATTTTTCGATTGCTACAGGAATGTATGTAGATGTGCATGGTGTGCTAGACAATAAAGTTTTTGATTCTAAATTAAATCAGGAATTAAAATATGGTTACGATTTATTCCATTACAATGATAACATCGTTCCTATTTGGGTAAGTTAATTGGAAATTTTAAAAATATATTGTTTTCTATGCTTATTAATTTGTAAATTATTTTATACCATTCAGATTTTCTTTAAATTTTGGTTTGGTTTAGACGTAAGATTGTGTTTTCGTTTATTTATAAGTGATAATTTATAATGTATTGATTTTGTAGTCCATGATGTTCCACAAATCTTCACAAGAATCATTGTAGAAAGTGACTTACAGGAACTACAAATTTATTAAAATGTTAAAATTTCGTGAACCACTAAAGATGACTATGGAATGTGGTTGAAAACGTTATGTTGAAGTAAGTTTTTGACAAATATTAAGTTTGTTTAAGTGGGTATCTACCAAGTATATATATATATATACGCTCTAGAAATAATAAAGACAATATTGCCTGTTTATCTGTTAATTTTAAAGTCTGAAAATACTTGTAGAGCATGATACTGTATTCTGGACATTTGGGAAGAATAATGTTTGCAGAATAAATACAATAAGCTTGAACAGTGTCTAATTTAGTTTATATTAAAATGTTTTTTTATAACAATTTTGTTTCAAGATGGTAGTTGTTTTAGATATATGTTATATATTTATTTACAATTACATATTTATTTTAAAAAATGTAATAGGTTGCCAAATGGTTTTCAACTTTGATTTTTCTTTTTTGTATATGTTATTAAAAAAACATATTCTAAACAAGAAATAGTGATTTCAAGGTCATGAAATAGGAATATTGCCTAAAATTTGCAAAATGTGAAACATAATCTCAACCTAGCAACACACACAAAATGAAATAAAATAAATGTTCACTTTATATTACTACGTTAATATACATCTACAAAGTACAATATACCCAACAATTGAATGATCAAGATAGATTTGGTTATTCAAATTTTATAGCTTCAGTGTTTATCCATATATGGCCGGTAATCTACCCCATGTTTATGTTCATTGGCATTGTGTAATAACTTTACAAATACATTAGTACATTTTAAATTTAGAAAGCTTACATTTAAGTCATTTTATAACCAAATCCATCTTAACCATGTACTTTGTTAATTAGATAGATACTAGCCAACACCCACTCTTGCCATTTCTGCCATTTGGTGTCATGCTGTTTAGTAAAAGGTGAGAGATTGTTCTTGAGTGCCCCCTGCAGCAGTTTTTCTATCTTCTGTAAGGCCCTGACATTGAATTACATGTAATGCTTACAGGCAAACATTCTGCGGAGAGTGAAAATGAACCATGAGATATCTCGACCATTCAATGCTCTAAAGAAAAGTACAGTCTTATAATACAGTTAATCGAGGTGGCTTTTACAAAAAGTTCTCAACTATTCCAGAGGAGAACTGTGGTTATTTGTCAGAGTTTGGTTTGTTTCGCCACTGTCAGTTTAGTTTGAGACTTAGCTGTAGATAGAGGTATCTGTCTTTTCTTCTCCCTTCTTTTCTTGTCTAATAATGCAGGATCCACTGCATATCATGATTTGGGTTCCAGTTTTGGGATGTGTGACAAAACTTAGAATCTACTACAGCTTAACAATCCAAGCTCAATTTGAGTTGCTCTGGCTTACAACAAGTAGATAATCTAGTTGTATTAGTTGACGGAGGATACATTCTCAGAAGCTACTTTCATTGTGACAACCTCCCTGTCAAAATTGCTGCTTGGAATGCTGTAGTATAAGGCCTTATATACCTTTCAATTCTCCCAGCTCTCTTTCTAGTAGTATTTTGTTCATTTTAAACTTTAGTTAAAGCATAGTTTTAGAAATGCCTATGGTTTTTAAATTGATCTCTTTATATTCGTTTATGAGTACAATGCAACAGCATTCAGTTAAAATTAGATATTGTCTTCTCAGGGTTTGCATCAAGGTTTCTTCCAATCCTTATTAAAATTTCAGTAACGGTCTTCCATGTATATTGTATCAGAGTGACTATTACGCAAAGAGCTCTATACCCACAGTTAGTCGCTTTGTTTAGGAGGCAAAATGTACTATCATTTGTTAGTCTAGGGTATATGATAACATGATCAGGTTAATTATTGAAACATCTGTATGACAGGAATGTTATTGAGTTTGTGACATATAATAGATGTTTATGATAAAGTCTTCCAGGATTTCAACCCTGGTTATAGATCTGTGGTATCCCCATTGTTTTGATGGAGTAATCAAATTGCCGATCAATGTGGAGGCTTAGTTTCCTGGCTTAGTAGTCTTGGCCGGGTTGATGTTTGGAAGGGTTGTATAGCTCTGTGTTTAAAAAGTGTTTCTTAATTTTCCAAGCCTCAATTTGAACTACTTCTAAGAGAATCCTGATAATTTTATGAAGTATACCCATTTCGAAGATTTAAAGAAAGTCTGGCTCATTTTTAATAACCATGTGACAAAACTCTAAGAATTTTGAATTGGTTTAGATTATGTAGGGGGCTAATGTGCGGGCAATCAATACCACTCCAAAATTTGTTGGCCTAAAATATATTTTAATACAGGTTTATACCTGTAGTTAACATATTGGTTATATGTGATTAATTTTCTTTTATAGGGTTATATTTGTAAAATGTGGTTTATGTTACCAACATCATAGTTAATGATACTTTTCAAATAATATTTATGTTTTGTGGCATTTGAAATAACCTGATTATTGTTTTGAACATATTTTTTAATAACATTTGTAAAAGACAAATTGAAGTTGAATATTATTTGGTGAACTAATATTTTAAAAATAAATGGACCGGCTTAAAGTAGGACTTCCTTTGACTTTGAATGAGAATGTCTATTTCGGAATATGCAACTTTGTCAACTCACACTGCAACTGATGTAGGTAGAAAAAAAATGTTGAGTTTGAGTAAGAAAACTGCATATGTGGGTTCTAAGGAATGCTTGGGGTAATTATGACAAATAGAATATAAGAATAATTATGTAATTACTTGTTGAGTATGAGTGTATGTTGTAATATGAAATATTTTTATAATTTTCAAATTTTTGGTTGAGCGAAATTTGTTACTCTTGTTGAGTCTCTCATTAATATTTGCTGTAGTATTTGTAAGTTGGTTTGAATGTATATTTGTTAATAGGTTTAGGGTTTTGGGACTTTTTAAATAGTAGTATAACTTATCAATGATTGAGGTATTACATTTATTGGTTTGTACCATTTGTTTCATAATCTAGCTTTGGTTAAAATGTTTGTATCAAATAGTATTGCATTAAAGGGGTTGAAAAATATCTATGTATAGTCTTCTTCAACTTCATGTAGTTTGATTATGTCATCTGTACCACTAGTTATATGTAATAGAAACACCCACAGAAATGCCTATAGACTCCACAAACAAATTCTACACACAAATAACATAAATAGATGCAAACGCATAAAAAACAAAGACAAAAAAAGACACTTTACACTAATTAAATCACAAACACTGACACTCAACCTTACCTAAAGTACACAAAAAAGACGTACTAATACGGCCACTAATAAATAACACACCAGCACCTTCATACAAAATCGCAAAGACACTTCAACAAAATAATAAGAAATAACATCATGTTTAATAATCATACAAGCCTATAAAACAACATAGATCTTGCACAAAAAATTAAAAAACACACACATATCACAGAACTCCACTTTAGTTTTATTTGACATAACCAACCTGTACCCCAACATTCTAGTTAAAGAAACAATAAACATACTTAAACAAATGTTAATAGAAAACAGTATACCAGACAACATAACCAAGTAAATAATAACACTAATAGAAACAATCACATTTCAAAATTACTTCACATACAACAACAAATACTGCACTCAAAACAAATACTCTAATGGGATCTCCTATTTCAAGGATATTGTCAGAAATATTTTTACACAATCCCAAAAAAAAAAAAATTATAAACAACAACACATAAGCCCACAAAATAATCTATTGTTATAGATACACAAAATGACATCTTAATCCTATACAAGGTAACAAAAGACAGATAAACACGTTCCACAAATACTTAAACAAATTACAGAATAACAAACTTCACACTCGAAAAAGAATAACATCAATTTCCTAGATCTCACAACTAACTAAACAAAACAACAAACACACATTTATAATATACAGAAAGCCCACCACCACTGACAGAGTTATACACAATACTTCCAATCACTCCATACAAAACAAAGATGTCCCCTTCCACTCTATGATAACAATAACAACACACCTATTAACAATGAAAACAAAATAAACTAACTCAAGACAATAACATACACGCTGTATGCAAACAGATACAAATACACTATGATAGACAATATTATGTGCATACAATAGCAACAAAAACAGCAATAACACTCAAATAAAAAAATACATAACATTAACATCACAACACATCACAAAAATAACCTCCTCATTCTAAAAACCCAAATAGAAAGTAGCCTTTAAAATATCAAGCACTACTGAAAACACCTACATAGGAGAAAAACACTACAGAACAAACATAACTGGGCAGGAGTATACAAGATCACATGTAACAACTGCCATGGCTTCTACATAGGTCAAACAGGAAGAAATTTCGCCACACAATACAAAAAACTTACAAAACACAACAAAAACAAACTTCGCCATTCACATACAGAACATACGACACGCATACACCAATATAAACACTCACATAAAAGTCCTTCACTATATCAAAAAAAATAATAATAATAATAACAAACTAATCACAACAGAAAATAATGAGATATACAAACACAACCACAAAAACCACCCACAATACATTCTAAATGACAAAACATACAATCAAATACTGTATTCGAACAAATAATTAACATTCTTGAATTTTATAGTCCATTATGTTCCATGAATCTTATTAATCACTTAAACAATAGTTTATGACTATCCGAACTTTGAATTTAGTAAATTTGTTAAACTTACTGACACAGAACGTTTTCGATTGCTATGTGCCGATCTTCATCAGTGTCTTCTGCTTAGAGATGTTGGGTCAAGCGGTGACGGTTTTAAAGGTAGGTTTTTGATAGTATCGAAGAGTATGTGTGATTTGTATTGTGTTTGTTCGTTTAATATGTTTGTACTTTGTGTTTTTGTACAAATTTATTACAAAACAAATTTACTAAATTCAAAGTTCGGATAGTCATAAACTATTGTTTAAGTGATAAATAATTAACAGTTACTCAATGAACAATAACGCACCATTGAACACCTATACACCACAGACTCACACCAATATAACACACCTGAGCAACAGTCTTATTTGTGGCTCACAGTATTGAACAATGCACTGATCTAATGTGAAACGTGTCTGCTGAAAAATATCAGTAAGTAGGGGTTTTTTTGCCAAGTGATGAAGTAGTATCTTAAAGAGTTTGGACTTAGACAAAATTAATATAAACACAACTTTGGCAATTCTACAACAAGATGTTATCACAGCTAGGCTCAGCATCTGGACTATGATACTTCATGGGATCCTACTAACATGTGTCTATTATATAAAGATTCTGGGAGAAAAACCAAGTCAAGACTGAATATACCCCGGAAATTTTATTTAGGGATGGAGGAATTATGTAACCTAATTTATCCTTAAGTTAAATGGACAGTGTTAGTGTAAGACACATGTATTGTATCATGCATTAGTATCATGAGATGAACAGTTGTAGATTATTCTAGAATAAGTGAAGTCAGCATATCTGTGTAGATCCTGGGACTCCAGTGTATAGATAACTGTTGTAAAGACTTGTCACCTCTGTGAATAAGAGTTGAACCAAATGTTTCATCGTAACTATTGTAATTCTAATTTTATTAATAAAGTTGTGTTTTTACTTCAGAAATAATTTTAGTTTTTTTAAAAAACCAATCTGACGTAACACACACGCTCTCTCTCTCTCTCTCACACACACACACACACACACAATTTTTAGAAGATTTGATATGTATTGCAGCTTAGCTAGGGGTGTCTTGTTTTGATTCCTTATTTGGTTGTATAGAATATTGTGATCTATGCTGTACTTCTGTTTTGAAATTTATTTGCTCTAATTTATGTGAAACAAAATTAAATTTTTTGATCCTTGGGGTTTTCAAGGATTTAGGACAAAATGTTTTACAACAAATTTTTTAGAATGTTGTTCTTTTCAAAAAATTATGCTCTTGTTTTTTAGAAATATGTTCATTTAAACCAGAAATTATTTTCCCATTAATGGGGAATTTTAGCATGTCAGAGGATGAAACTGACTGAATTTGAAATCAATGGTCGATTTGAAAAAAATATGAGAAAATAATTAGTTTTTAATGTATAAAGGTCACCAGGTAAGGTAAAATAAACAATATTTCAATTCTTTTAGTTCTATTTTTAAAATATCAATACCCAATAGTTTTATCCAGCCATTTTGGGCAACCAATCGTTTTGGCTTCAAAATGAAATTCACCAGCTCTATCCTGGACTGTGGTGGATCACAAAAAATTGTTTGTAGCCTTTCCTTCTTCTTAGATGGTTGAGAGAGGGTTTAGTGAGGCAAATAATCCTGCCACAAAGTATAAAAATAGGTTAAAAATTGAAAAACGAGATTTTTAGAGTTTTTCAAACAGAAATGGGTCTTGACATCAACAAATTGGTTAAAACTCATCAAATCCATCCCTCACATTAATTAGACATAAATATTCATGTTGTTTAATTAATTACATATAAAAATTCACATAGTTTGTAATTCATAATTGTTATTCCTTTTTTAGAGCTATTATTTGCAAAATTTTAATGAACATAATTATACCTAAATAAACATGAAGTACCTATTAAAATAAAAAGTCTTTAAAAATTCTCTTTTCTCAAATTATACAGCATGTAGGCATTTGAACTTAAGTGTTGGTAATTTTAAGATTTGTGGTTTTTTTAAAATCAGTTGAGTGAAAAAAATTATAAATCTCGAAAGTGGGAAATGGTAAGAACAAGTTTGGGAAACACTGATTTAAATAATGACCTGTATAACATATTTCAAAAATGTTTTCATTAATATCTTTGCTTTTTATGTAAAAATACCACATAATATGTTTTTAATTTAGCAAACAATATAATCTAGTAAAACTAATGTACTATGTGTTTTGTAGACTCTAAATGAAAGACAAAGGGGACATCATTCAGGCTGTATGATGTGGCCAGGCAGTGACTTTGAATACCAGGGAACTAAACCAAAATTTCATCAAACATTTAACCAAAGTATAGCTTGGGAAAAGAGAGTTGACACTGTGATCTCATGGTTTATCAATAAAGATAGCCCTATAAATTTTGCAATGATGTACTTTGAAGAACCTGATTATACAACACATTCATATGGACCAGAGTCTCCTGAAGTTAATGAGAAATTGCAGCGGGTCAATTCAATAGTAAAGTATTTGATAGGAAAAATCAAAGAGTCAGAGCTGTTATTAAAGTTAAACGTGGTAATGCTTAGTGACCATGGAGGACAAGCTGTCCCATATACACATATTATTGACCTGAATCTATATTTAAGTAACTCAACTTATTCTATGTATGGAGTATCACCTAACTTACAAATATATCCGAAACCAGGTAAGCCTAAAGTATAAATAAAAGTTTCTGAAAAGTTATAAATTTTGGATCATTGACAAAGTCTTGGCAAATGTATTTTAATTTATGATCTTTCTTTTGTAAATTAGTTCAGTTTGTGGCTTCTGCAAAATATTTATCTGGAATAAAGTTTGGTGACCCTCAGGATTCAGAGAATTTTTTTTGGCATCAACATTGCAGAGGTTATATAATATCACAAACCTAATAATCCTTATATTTTGAAATTAGCTAATTATAAAATTACTCAGTTCCAATTCTCAAAGTTTTCCTTCGATTTTCAATTCTGAGTTGAATTTTAATTCCAGGACAAAAAATAAGGAATTGAAAACTGATGACTTAAAATGGACGAGGTCATGGTGCCTACTTTATTTCTAGTAAATAGATTGTAAAAATTATCTGTTTACTGAAGGTAAGACACACATACGCACACTCAGACCAAAGTCTTAAAATTCAATGATAATATTATTGTAATAATAATTATTAATATTTGTACAGAAAACAAATTCAGGAAAAACCCAATTTCTGATATTTCTACTTAGCAGTAATTATTAAAGTAATCTCTAAATTAATTGTAAATGGATAAACGTTTTTAGGAATAAATTATGCTAAAAGAGTAAACATTATTTTAGCTAGGGCAAGGATGAGTTAAATATAAAATCTTCTATTTATTTGAAAATAAACAGCATGAACATTCGATTTCTTAGAATGATTGATCCCCTTTTATGGCTTACAAACTGTCATCCCATTTGACATCTGCTTAACACTATCTGCTCAATATCCAAAAAGATTGTTAAATCAGTGTTTAAGAGTGTTTTGCCTTTATTTCAATGCTAGCCCTTGAAGTCCTAAATTAAATAAACAGTACATTTCACTTTGTTAACGTGCTCATTTTATATGTACAAGTAATCTTTATATTATTAAATTCCTTCTATTAGCTCATACTCTTCAAATACATATATATCTTGTACAAATTTTTAAACGTTAATAAAATACATTTTTAACTATAATAATGCTATTAATAAACAATATTCGAGCTGGCTTGCGAATGAAGGTTATTAACAAACAAATAAATAGGCTACGACTCACAATTATACAAACTCTATTATTAGACTTGTTTCAATGACATTATGTTATTATCTTCAGCATTACTAAAGATGATTGACATAATATCATTGAAACGCATCTCATATTAAAGTTTTTATAATTGTAAGTAGTATCCTATTTATTCTTTTGTTTATAATAATGTTATTGTTAAATATTAGTAGGGCATTTTCAAGTGTAGTCTAACTATAAAACATAAAAATTGAAATATAACCAAATCTACATCATTTATTATATTCTTTTCCCAGGATACCTTGCAGATTTAAGCTATGTCAAAAACAAATTGTTTTAATATATATATATATATATATATATATATATATATATATATATTTAGGTTAGTTTTGGTTGGTAAAGATTATTTAGATTTTTTGGACTAGGAGACTGACAGACTCACCTTGGTAAGAGTCCACACTGTAGTCTTGAAATAGAAACACATAAAAGCACTTAAACAATGATATATTTCAACCACACAGTGGTCTTTGTCAATCGAAGAGAAAACACAAAAAGAAATATGAGAGAATGAAATAAAATAAATCTATATATATATATATATATATATATATTGTAACATTTATAGAATGGGCTATATAATATTATTTAAGAATTGAAAGAATATATTAGAAATAACTCACACAAAATTTAAAAAGAAATTCATTAAAAGATTGGTTAGATTAAATTGAAACTAAATTTAGGTAAAAGCCTAGAAAGGTTATAAAACGGTTGTAACATATAAATAAGATATTTGAACTGTAAATACATAAAGAAATTTGTTGTATCAAATAAAATTTAAAACAAGATAATCTAATAATAGTTATGTGTAATCAAAATTGTAAATATTAGTAACATAGGGCATAAGTAATTACTTGAAGGAGAAAGTGAAATACGATTGTAAACAATGAGATTAGAAAGGTTATGTTTCTATGAAGTCCAGTCAAAACACACACATTTCGAAATATTACAAAAGTAAAACACAAAGACACTTCACACACTAATAATAGTAATTAAATAAACACTGGAAGGTTGGTTAAGGATCGGAAAATTGAAGCAGTATGTTAACAAAATTAAAACTGGTGAAAACAATCGCGTTATTGCATCAGCTGTAGAAAGCAAGAAGTAGGTCAGGTGCAGTTGACTCTAGTGGGAAGGAACGGAACTTCGTTAAATTAGAGCATATGATTTCTTTTTTTGAAGAAGGAAGCCGCCATATTAAAAAAACAAACAATTGTTTAAAATCTAAGGACGCGTAGTTAGAGTCTGGCGTGGGACGCCGAGGAAACGGACCTGCCCTGTGCAGTCAAAATTCAATTTGAAAGGAATTCGTCAAAATTATACAGTTTTGTGAGGAAACTTGGCCAGATTAAACAGGAATAAGAAAATGTAAAGATAAAGTACAGTGATAATATATTTTGAAGGAACTAAAACGAATTTAAGTGTGAAAAAAGTGAAATTTAAAGACAACGGAATTCTACGTGTGAGCAAGCAGCCATTCGCCGTTATTTGATAAGTTAAGTACCTAGCGCTATATAAAAAAATAAACTTTAGTAGACTCTTAGGATAATAGGGAAGTTTAATTTTGTACATTAGAATATCTTGTGATTAATAGTAATAAGATCATAATCCAGTTCAAATAGTTTCGCCTTTTTGCTTATTCCAAATTAAAGTTTTTCAATCGGGAAAATATTTATTAAAACTAATTTCAAAATTTAATATTGTTTTTCAAAATTTATTTAATGAACAAAAGAAGTAAAAATATAGCCCATGCTATAAACCCCGAGATTGTAAGAGATCGTAAAATTAGCCAAGGGTATTAAAATTGTGTAACTATAAAATCAAAAGAAATAAGAGTTAAACCGAGTTTGTTAAAACTTGTTAAGTTATAAATTTTTGTTCTGTGTATTGTTTTAAATGTTGAAATAAGAAATGTTATAATAAAGAATTATGAATTGTTTCTGAGTAGTTGTTTTTTGTTTTAAATAGAAATTTGAAATCATCAATAATATGTCTTCATTTAATAGAAAAAAAAGTTGTATACAACATCGTTGTATTGCGTTTTATAAAAACTTTACATTTGGCGCCCAACGTGGGGCACGATTATTAGAAAAATAATAATAAAGAATAAATTAGTCAGGAGTTTGTGTTTTGTAACTAGAGAAATTAATTATTTTCATTCAATAATAAACCTCGTTGTAATGCGTCTTAGAGAAAAATCTTTATAATTGGCGCAACAACGTGGGAGCTCGATATAATAAGAGATGAAATTTATTTAGAGAGATTTTGAAACGAAACTAATTTAGAACTTTTTATATGAAAAACATTTGAACTGGAAATAGATTTAGAAAAATTTTGTAAAATTAAACACTGAGTTGAATAGAGTCAAGGCTAGGTTTATAGTATATAGGTAAATTGTTTATTTGTGGATAATAAGTTTACTAATAGCTAAAAAAAAAAAAAAGAAGAAAAATATGTCTGATGAAAGGGAATCATACAATTTGCGGGGAGATAAAGCATAAAAAACAGGAAAAAGGGACAAGTTTGGAAATGAAAGAAATAGAAATGGTAGGCACAGATATGCCAATAGGAAACATTGAGGTAGAAGAAGCTAGGGGACTACCACCTATGCAAACCCAACAAAAAAAATGGGGAAATGATGAGAATGAAGATTTGAGGGAAATGATGAGAACTCTAATAAAAATTAATGCAAACTTCTTAAAAGAAATGAAGGAGGATTCGAAATCCATAAAAGATGAAATTAGGGAGGAAAATATGAAAATGATGGAGGACATGAGGCGACAGTGGAGGACAGAGAATAATGCTGTAGTAGAGGATGTAAGAAGAGACTTAAAGGAGAAAGATAGAGAATTAGAGGAGAAGATTAAGACAAATTTTGAGGTAACAAAAGAAATAATAGCTGATGAGATAGAAATAATTAAAAAAGAGGAAGAGAAAGTAGAAAATGTAACAAAGAAAAACACAGAAGAGTTAGGAGAGTTAAAATTAAAGGTGAAGGGGGAAAGAGAGATAACAGATGAGAGTTTTAGGAAAGTCGAAGATGTAAGGGAGAAAATATTAGGAGAGCAGGGAAGGTTAGGAGATAGAAATAAAATAGAAAAATTAGAAATATGGCCAATAAAAAATTTAACCATTCAAACCGCAACAAATAAGAAGATTGAAAAGCTTAATAAAATGAAAATGGAAATAGGAGGAGTTAAATATCCGTCTCAATGCTTAGTGGTACAAGGCTTATTGAGAAAATTTATCAGAGGTTAATGAATGTGGAGGCACAACTCGAGTGTGGAAAATGGGAGATGGAATTTAAATATGAGAATAACAGAGAAAATAGAACTTATGAAGCAGATGAGAGATACAATGGAGATGTAAACGGTGTTAAGGCAAGGACAGGTGTGGGGACAAGAAAAGAGTATGGTGCCCACAGTCAGTCGGAAAACTAAGACAATCAGAAACCCAGAAATAGAAATTAAAATAGAGGAAACAAGTTTACAGGCATTAATAGACACAGGTAGTAATGTGACATGTATCCAGGAGAACTGGATATTGAAAAATAAAAATAAAATAGGAAGGGAGATATTAAATATAGGTAAAGGAAGCAATATGAATAAACTCTAGGTGACTATGTGTATAAGAAAACGTTAGCAGGAGATAAGTTTTAAGGGATGATAACTATATCTACAATAATTTATTGGAAACTTCGTTGAATAATGAATAAAGATAAATATGAATCTATGTTAATAAATATTGAAGCATCGTTGTAATAAAAATATGGTAATTGTGTATTTAAACTTCGTCGTATTGTAAGGGAGAATCTGCGTTGATAAATAATGGAACTTCGTCGTATATATTATATATTATAAAAGAAATATGAATCTATGATAATAAATATTAAAGCATCGTTGTAATAAAAATATGGTAATTGTGTATTTAAACTTCGTCGTATTGTAAGGGAGAATCTGCGTTCATATATATAAGTATTAAAACAAAATTTATATTCGTTGATATAGGGACAGTGTAATCGAAGGAGCTATAGATATGATCTAATAGAGGATATGGGATTGCAACCTTTAAAAATATTAGATGTTAAACTTCATACAAAATAAACTGAAATGATATAAGAAAATAATTGAACTGGATGTGAGATTGGAAGGGGAGATAAAATACTAACTTAAAACTGAGAGTTAGATGAAGCTAAAAGCAAAATAAATATGAGATAAATAATAAACAAGGAATAAACAGAAATAAGGAAAAGAGAGATGTTATAACCAATTTGACAAAATCTAGACATACTACGACTCAGATAGGCTGGGATTTAAAGACACGGTATCAGAGAATATATGTTAAATAAATATTGAATCAGACTTATGATTGGAAGGATTCCAATTGTAATAAATGTAAAAAAAAAATATATATATAATTATGGAAGGAATTGTAAATACCAGAACATGATTTATTGTTACTATATGTAGAATTGTTGATTGAATGTTAGTTATAAGTATATTGTATTGTTAGAAGATAAGTTAAGTAATATGTAGCTTGAAGTTTTCAGCTCAGTATTTGATTGTTAAAGAATTAAGATAAAATTGTGTCGTAGAATTAAGTATAAATGGACGAAAGTGGACAGATGAAGGTATAAATGACTTTTAAGTGGACAATTCTAAAAGTGGTAAAGACAATGGACGATAAGTTAGCCAAAGTGTTGAGGTATAACGTACTCAATAAAAATGTGTTCAATTAGTTATTAAATAAAATGTACAATTAGGAAATAAATGTTAATTTAAAATTTAATTTTAAAAAAAATATGTATATTTAATCAAGCTTGTAAAATGTAAAGAATGTGTAATGTAGATAGTAGGAATATTTTTTATTTAAATTAAATTAGGGGACATTGTAACATTTATAGAATGGGCTATATAATATTATTTAAGAATTGAAAGAATATATTAGAAATAACTCACACAAAATTTAAAAAGAAATTCATTAAAAGATTGGTTAGATTAAATTGAAACTAAATTTAGGTAAAAGCCTAGAAAGGTTATAAAACGGTTGTAACATATAAATAAGATATTTGAACTGTAAATACATAAAGAAATTTGTTGTATCAAATAAAATTTAAAACAAGATAATCTAATAATAGTTATGTGTAATCAAAATTGTAAATATTAGTAACATAGGGCATAAGTAATTACTTGAAGGAGAAAGTGAAATACGATTGTAAACAATGAGATTAGAAAGGTTATGTTTCTATGAAGTCCAGTCAAAACACACACATTTCGAAATATTACAAAAGTAAAACACAAAGACACTTCACACACTAATAATAGTAATTAAATAAACACTGGAAGGTTGGTTAAGGATCGGAAAATTGAAGCAGTATGTTAACAAAATTAAAACTGGTGAAAACAATCGCGTTATTGCATCAGCTGTAGAAAGCAAGAAGTAGGTCAGGTGCAGTTGACTCTAGTGGGAAGGAACGGAACTTCGTTAAATTAGAGCATATGATTTCTTTTTTTGAAGAAGGAAGCCGCCATATTAAAAAAACAAACAATTGTTTAAAATCTAAGGACGCGTAGTTAGAGTCTGGCGTGGGACGCCGAGGAAACGGACCTGCCCTGTGCAGTCAAAATTCAATTTGAAAGGAATTCGTCAAAATTATACAGTTTTGTGAGGAAACTTGGCCAGATTAAACAGGAATAAGAAAATGTAAAGATAAAGTACAGTGATAATATATTTTGAAGGAACTAAAACGAATTTAAGTGTGAAAAAAGTGAAATTTAAAGACAACGGAATTCTACGTGTGAGCAAGCAGCCATTCGCCGTTATTTGATAAGTTAAGTACCTAGCGCTATATAAAAAAATAAACTTTAGTAGACTCTTAGGATAATAGGGAAGTTTAATTTTGTACATTAGAATATCTTGTGATTAATAGTAATAAGATCATAATCCAGTTCAAATAGTTTCGCCTTTTTGCTTATTCCAAATTAAAGTTTTTCAATCGGGAAAATATTTATTAAAACTAATTTCAAAATTTAATATTGTTTTTCAAAATTTATTTAATGAACAAAAGAAGTAAAAATATAGCCCATGCTATAAACCCCGAGATTGTAAGAGATCGTAAAATTAGCCAAGGGTATTAAAATTGTGTAACTATAAAATCAAAAGAAATAAGAGTTAAACCGAGTTTGTTAAAACTTGTTAAGTTATAAATTTTTGTTCTGTGTATTGTTTTAAATGTTGAAATAAGAAATGTTATAATAAAGAATTATGAATTGTTTCTGAGTAGTTGTTTTTTGTTTTAAATAGAAATTTGAAATCATCAATAATATATCTTCATTTAATAGAAAAAAAAGTTGTATACAACATCGTTGTATTGCGTTTTATAAAAACTTTACAATATATATATATATTCTTGATATTTAACGTTATCCATTGTTTTTCCGTTGCATATATATAACTTCATATATGCAACTTTCCGTTATATTTAATTTCCGCATATATATAACTTTTATAACATATATTTAACTTTCCGCATATATTTAACTTCATATATGCAACTTTCCGTTATATATATATAACTTCATATATATATATATATATATATATATATATATATATATATATATAGTTTTGTAAATAAATCTACTTCCCTAATCTAAACATTAAACAAATTTTAATTTTAGTGGCCCCTATGTGAGAATGTATATTTTTGTAGAATGTTCAAAATGTTTTAAAAAATGGCAAAGTCACCAAATTTTATATAGAATTTTGAAACTCTCATTTTGAATAATGTTTTTGTATTTGAATGCTAAAGTCATGCAAGTAGAAGCTACAAAAACTATTTTGAAAAGTTTACATTAATGTTTTAACAAAAGCAATTGCAAAATGGAGATGTATTACTAATAAAAATAATCTACAAATGTAGTAAAATGTGCAAAATAGGTTTTCAAATTGATTTTTAATTTATCAGTATTCCAACAAGTTGCGGTGTCAATCAACCAGAATAATAGCATTATCTATCTAAAGAGGGATGATTTTATTTAATGAAAGCCTAATGTTTTGTAATTTATTTTCTTTAAAAATGGAATCAAAGAGTATGAGATAACAGATGAATAAGTAACTGGACTACAAGTTGCCTAATATAACTTCTTTATACAGTTAGAAGTGAAACTTATAGTCAAAGTAAATTGATATGGGTCTTGTCAACCTATTCCTTAGAAGACAGTTTATATTACTTGTCATTTACAAAGATTTTGTTAGCAATGAATTTTGCTAGATTAGTGACTACTATTATAGTTATGTTTAGTTGAGAACAATTAGAGATAAGATGCTCAATATGACTATTTTACTTATGCAAGATGAATAAAAAATTTTGAATAATAAATAGGATTAGATATCTTGGTTATAGGAATTGGTTATAGTAAATCTACTATCTGTTAAGGTTGTAGGGAGGTGTTTCCTACTACTGTATAGTCTCGTTAATTCAAGGTAAATGGGACCAAGATCCCCCCCCCCAGATTACCGAAAACTTGCATTACAAGGAAATACGTTCCTACATATTAAAAAACCAATGTAGTTTTAATGAATCCTAATACTATAATTAGGAATGCACAAAATAAGTTTATAGATCTATATATGAACATTTCTTGGAAGCTCGACTCATTTCCTTTTCATATTGTATATATATTAACATTTCTTCGAAGTCTGACTCATTTCTTTTGCATACCCTATTGATATGAACATTTCTTGGAAGCCCTAATCATTTGCCTCATATACCGTAGGCATATATCTATAAACATTTCTTGGAAGCGTGACTCATTTCCTTTGCATACCATATGGCTATAAATATTTTTTGGAAGCCTGAATTACCATTTTCTTTCAAATAGATAAAATAGGCTTGAATTTAATAGAAGCTTGAAAAATCAGGACTCAGAATATCGAGACTTTAATGTATATTGAAAAAAGAGGGAGGCGGTTCCTTTATGAAAAATGAGGAGGATAAAGGATATACGTAATAAAGGTAAAGCTAAGGAAGCAACATAGCCATCCTTAGGTATTGGGAATGAATGAAATTATGGTAGGACAGAGTTCAGGACAAACCAATAGTTTACAAAATAATAACAGGAAAGACATCTATATAATAAGATATAGCTGCAGCTTTTGAGGGTTCGATGCATAACTGAAAGAAATGGTGAAGACTATTGTTTCCATCATCAGAGCATCAACTAGATTGCTTCATGGAATAATTTGTGCCACCACTACACAACAGACATCGACTCTTTGAATTGTATGTGGATAATACTTTATTTTCATATTTGTTGATCCCATCTTTACGTGAGCTACTAGTTTTTACTAAAAACACTCGTAAATATGTTACAACTTGCTTATAGTAGCTCTTTATTGAGGACAGGTGTTCCGAAACTGCCGTCCTCAACAAATATAAGTGCTACTATAGGCAAGCTGTAACATATTTACAATTTTGTTTACTTTATTTTCCTTAATATTATAGGTACAATGATCAATCAGTTTAAGTTCGATTAACCTGCTTGTACTATACCAGAAAAAAACATTTTTATTCTAAACAATTTAGTCATCTCAAAAAAGTCTGATTTTTGTTCATGCTTTGGCTTAGTCAAGGTTTATAAACTTTCAGAACATCAAGTCTTTACTATAATTTTTTTCCAGTTTCTCCTTACATCAGAAAATTGAAATATCAAGCCATCTAATTCATGATTTGCTCCTTTAATAGGTTTTATAAGCCGATCCACTATAGTGGATTGATCACACCGCTTAGTTGTTTGATTACAATTTGGACCTGCTTATAACATTTTTGTTACAGTATATCTCATTTTACCAAACAGATAAATTTAGACAATTCTTCCAATCCAAGTATAAGCCTTGTAGTGTACACTACACTTTTCTCCATTTGTAGCTGATTATTTAGGTATTAAATATGTACCATGTTGTTTCTGTGATTATGTTTCTGCTACAGTTTTCAATAAAGTTTTTCTAATACAAAAAATGACCTTTATTTAAAGAGTAGAAAAATTGTACATTGCAGTAATATAGTTTGAAATATCTGATAATTCTTTTTATCTAAAGTAAAATTGCTACAAAATATTTTTGTATTATTTGTAATAATATTTTAAGAGAGGAATAATCTTTAGATGTCTTTATCAAAATCATCTTCTTACAGGCTCATCAAAACGGTTTTGAATTAATTTAGATTTTATCAAAATTTTAGGTAAATTATTATTTACTTAATATGGTTTTTGTTTATTAATACTATAAAATTGCAGTTTAAATATACATTTTAGTGTTGATTAGAAAAAATTCTATCTATAATAATTTACTGTCATCTTTTAAACTGCCTCATATCTCATTTCAAAACAACTTTCAGTGACTTCTGGATAACTGGTTGATTAGTATATGTTAACAGTCAGGTACTAATTTTAACATGATGCACCTAATGTTAATGAAGGATATTTCAAAGTAAATTTATGCACTTCATGTAGAACACATTTAAAGAAACATCACTCAATATTATAAAAGAATTTATGTTTTATAATAATAGTAAAAGTTATTAGCAGAGGTTGTAAAAATTATTATGTTTATTTTTTTAAATAAAATCCTTTGTACTTTCAGTTAATAATTTCTCTGTATTGTATAATTTTTGTCTAATTCATTTCCTTAATTTTTAAGTGATACTTTATTTAATTCTTCCAGTTGCAGTTCCATATTTGATGTTATTGTCTATATTTTTTTACTTTTGTGGTTTTAAACGTGGTCTTTTATCCTGTTGTCTTTGTAAACAAGTAAAGCATAGTAAACTGAAACGTCAAAAATTTAAATTGTTGTTAACTTGAACCTTCCAAATATCAACAAAAATTCGTTCTTAAATACCTTTCTGTTAGATTTATTAATATTAAATTAAAATGGTTTAAAATAATATTGAAACAAGTTTTATTAAATACATTTGAGCCACAGCTTATTATTAGAAATAAACTAAATTAGAAAACATCGAATTTTAGGACCTGGTAATGTATATTTGTGATTTCTTATCTACTTTTTCAGCTGAAGATTTAACTGTAGATATTTCCTGTGGTTTTCTAAACAAGAAAAGAAAATGGCCTATATGGCTTGACTAACTACACTGCTTTTACAAATAATATATTTATATAGATATTCATCATAATTTATGTTCAACAAAAAAGTACATAGTATTTTGAGAGTGCAAATCAATTTCTGTTTTCAAATGTAAAAGGATCAACTACAATGTAATACTAGACATTCAGGCCCATGTTACAAGTACAGCTTATCAACTGGTATCAACACACAACTTATAAAATTTAGAACTTGTAAAATGTATAACAAAGAACACAAAAACGAAAATAAGTTATTAAAATTTATTGAAAAAAATTGCTAAAACAAAGGTAAAAACAATAATACCTTATAACTCTCTCTCTCACTCACTCACTCACTCTGTCTGTCTGTCTGTCTCTCTCTCTCTCTCTTTCTCTCTCTCTCTCTCCATCTATCTATCTATCTACTTCCCTCCTCTCCCCACATACATTAATAAATGCTCTTGTATTATTAACCTCCCAAAGCATAGTCAAGAAAATTGTGCCAGAAATTACAGTGTCATATAATCTGATGATGGTGGTTAGATTAGTGGTTTCCTGTAGCAAAACCCTGGTGTAATCTCAGTACCACATTCAACCAAAACTGAAATTATCTATCTAACCAGAACATCCTTCACATGACCACATTATGACATTTGACTATATCTTTTGTTAATATGATCCTCCAGTTAACTTTAATAAGATAAATCCCTACTTATCACGCTAGAGATATATTCCGCATGGATTAGCAAAATGTACATATGCGGAGGAGTAGAAACAAGAGGGAGAGCTTAAATAAAACAACATGTTTAAGCTCTCAGATTATTATCATTGGTAGATATCTCTTATAACTTATATTGTTAGAGAGTTGTCAGAATATTGCTAGAGTGTGCTAGAGTTTCAACCATATTCTCAGTCCCATAGGTGACGGAATAAAGGGGTTCTACTTTACCCATTTTTTTGGCTTCATTACTTAAACATTAATTTGGTCTATTCAGTAGCTGGTTGTTATTCGCTTCAACCAGCAAAAAGCTGGTAAATTACTTTCTGTTACTGCCATCAAATTTCTGCAAACTATATCTTTTAGCATTTCATTTACATGTCACATTTCTGTTTGGATTATTGTAATCTAAATTGCCTTAAAACGTAACTGGGGCATAGGTTTTTAGGCACATTTTTATCTTTATGACAGTTCATGAACTTTTTTTATGGCAGTTTAAAAATGTAGAATAAAACTGGCAATATTAGCAATTAAAGAAAAGAGTAATGGTATAATTTGGTTAATAACTGAAGTAAGTAGTTATAAATTTTTATTAATGGTACTTATTTTTGTGAGTATTCGTTTTGGAATACTCATAATTGTAAGCCTTTAATTTTCTAAGTAAATGATACTGTTGTACAGGAGTCTGAAGATTTTGTAATAACAACACTCACTGATGATGATTTTGTCATTGAAACACGTCTGAGTTAATAAATGATTAATTTGTGAGTTTTGTGCACATTTTTTATTTGTATTAGTATTGTTGTTCCCGTTTAAGGGAGATAAAATATTAATTGGAATTTCTATTACACAGACAATCTAAATGAGTTTAACTGCTAGATGCAATAAGCATTAAATATTCCTTGTCAATCTTCCTGAGGACATTGTCGAATGTTGCCTGTATCAATTTTTTTTTTAATTTTTATTAAACATTTTCTCTGCAGCTGTGGCAGTGGAAACTAGTAAATCTTAAAAGAAGCTTTTACAAAAATGAAAAAATACATTTCATATTAAAATATGCAGAAATTTCACTTTAAGACCAACTTTTGCCCAGCTGGTGCTACACAACAAGAATTAACTTGTTGAAAAATCCAAAAGTTATGACAATTAAAAAAATGAAACAATATTTTACTTCACACAGAACATTTATAATTATCATTTGTACATGATTTCTCTACCTTTCGGAACAATGTTATTTTCTGCATAGGGCATGTTTCAGATGCCTCCATGTAACAGGACTATCTGTTTATTATAGTTGCACTATAGGAAAGTCAGAATGTCACTGTGCTTAGAATATTTAATTGAACTATATCTGATATATTTCTTTTCTTTGGTTTCTAACCAGAGAGCTAGTGTGAAATTTTTGCTTCACTGTTGCTAAATTTAGATTTTGTCCATGGTTTAGTAATTTTATATTAAAACATGTACTAATCTGTTAACTGAATTATTGATAATATTTATGTGTAAAATATCAAATTATTTTTACCCTGTCATTAAGACCATAATAATGGAAGGAAGCATGACCCTGTTGAATGGGTAGTGGTTTTGCAGAGAGAGGTTTTGTAGTGATTGACTGATTTGTACACATGGATTTATTGAAATTATATGCATGAATTTTTTCTATTATCGTAATTGCATATTTGAACCTGTGGTAAGTATTTATGTTTTTTTTTGTTTCTTATAAAGACAATAGAATGATTTTGGTTGCCCTAAAGTTTTGAAATATAAAAGATTTATTAGACTACATATGAAAACTATATAGAATACTTGACCGTGATAATAGTCCTGAAGCCAGTCTAAGATATTGGTCAATCAGATGAAAACATGGAGTGTGAACTTATACATTACATACTTAGCTAAATCCTAAACTTGAAGTGTCATGCCACATATGTAGTACAACGCTTTTTTTTCAAATACTGTGTGTTTATGATAAAAAAAGTATAAATGAAAATTTGTATAATTTTTAATCTATTTAAGAGCTTTAAAATTTGTTTAATTTGACTTATTCATATTTTCCATCTATTTACCTTCCCTGTTGAGAGCCATGGTGAGGGGTCCGTAGGCCAAAACTCTGCTATACATAGAGATCCCATCATGAAGACTGTGAAAGAGGAGGGAGTCATAGTAACAGCCAGTTGAAGTGGCTCAAGCAACACAAGAACCCTACAGCTGGCTTACAGGGTGCCATGTAGCAGAGTTAGGCACACTAAGTGTTTGGTTCCAAAGCAACATTAACATTGTCAGCATTAATAGAATATTAAGTCGGCGTTGTTCACTAGGACAAGAATGAAATCTCAACTGTCCCCGAAAAGCAAGTTGTTAGATAGGACTCATCGTAGTTGCAGCAAAATAAAATGTATTTTTCATTTTTGTTTCAACAATGTTAAGTTATATAATGTACATCTATAAAGATCTTATATATTGTTTCAAACTTAAATTTGTAAAACATTTCTCTGGTTTTAGATGTCATCTTATTAGCTGTTTGTCAATTTTATGTCAAATCCAATAAAACTTAAGTAAGATTTAAGCTATACTAGAAGTAATCAGAAAGTGTGTGTGTGTGATGCATGTGTGTGTGTGAGTGAGTGTGTGCATGCGTGCATATCTGTTTTCACAATATGATGTGGAATGGAATAAATCAGTTACTTAAGATTAATAGGAACATGTTTTTTTACTAATTTTATAAACATACATTTGTTGTTTGGTAAAATTTCAACTTATAATAAAGCAATCTGTTTAGCAATTGAAGAAAACTGTTAAATAATTGTATTAATTTTGTGTAGGTAAATTTGATGAAGTTTTATCATTGCTAAGAAAAGGAGCAGAAGAGTCAGGTAATTTCCTTGTATTTACAAAGGATGAGATATTTGAGCGATGGCATTACAAAGACAATGACAGATGTCCTCCAATATTTCTAGTAGCAAATACCAGCTATGTTTTTGGTGATTTAAATAAATTTAACAATAAATTAAGAGAAAAACATAACACAACTGGTAAGTTTTGTAAACAGAAAAAATGTTCTGGTACACGTTGTGCCAATTATATTTTAAAATATTTAAACTGTTTCATAGATTTTATTTAGTATTTAAAAGAGTAGAATAATATGGATATCGGCATATATAAATTACAGTGATTGTTTACTTTTGGAATAAATTATAGTAGTTGGATTTAGAAAATTTCTTAATAGGAATTCAGATTGTATATAGGAAAGTATTAGATTTTGAATAACTCTATAAACCAATATATTTTTTAAAGGTAGGGTCTTCAACTTGGTCTTATATATGGTGATAGGTTTTTTAAAAAAATGTTTTTCAAAGCTTTTCATTAACTAATGTATTAGCATCCTTAAGAAAAATAATGATATAAATTTTTTTTTACAAAAATCAAATCATATGGAGTACAATTTAATTATATATATATATATATATATATATATATATATATATATATATATATATATATATATATATATGTTGATCAGTGATTCGGCAATGGTCAATTGACCGAAAGGTGCCTCATCACTCAAGGTAAAATTATTGCACTTAATGGTGGATAAAATTACTTACATAGTAATATATTAACTTCATATATATATATATATATATATATATATATATATATATATATATATATTTATTTATTTATTAATACTTATACTTCTGTTTAATTTTTGCCATGACATTAATGACCTTGTAAATAGTTTGGTATTTTGATTTCACTTGAATTCGTTCAATAGTTAATTTTTCTTTGTTCCAGTCCTAAAATTTCTAATGTTTCATGTATATTAATTTTTAATCCTTTGTTTATTTCTTTAAATTAATTTCAAATTTTCTATTTCAGGAAATCTGTGTCCATTATTGATACAATGTGTAGCCAAATTAAATTTGTATATGTTTGGTGTTATATAAGCATGTTGGGTTTAGATGTTTTTTATATATTTATTTAAATTTCTTCTTTGTTTGTCCTTAATATGATTGATTACAATCTTAGCATTTTATATTAGATACACCATTTCTTTTGTGGATATTATTTTGATTATTGTTATTTTTTATTATATTTTTAATTTTATTATAAGTTTTGTATGTAATTTGTTTTTTTAAATAATCTTGTAATTCTGTTTATTTTATTTCCTGTGAATGTAAATGTCGTCCAATTTTTGTTGTATTATTTAAACTGTTTTTGGTTACTTTTTGTTTTTTATTATCTTATTTAATTTATGTGTAGTTTTTCTTCTATGTCCATTTTCTAATTCAATTTGTTATATTACATTTTTCTCTTTTATTTTCTCTTGTATGTTCATCGGTATTTTATCCATTCTATGAGTATATTATATAGAACTGCCATTAGTAAATTTTAAGGATGATTTGAATAGTTTGGTATTACCTGATTTTTCTGCGTTTGTTTTCTGTGTATATTATATTAAAAATTTTGAATTGTTTTTTTTTTTATTAAATAGTAATATCTAAATAATTCAGTTTATTGTTTGATTCGAATTCATGAGTAAATTATATATTTTGATTTATTATAAAAATATACATGTATATTGATCAAAAATACAAGATCATTACAAATACAAGAATATATTTGTTAGAACAATCAAAATGTTTGAAGCTTTTGGCTAGCATCTTCAAGAACAAATTTATATTAATAACAAACACAGCTGACTTATGTCAGGTCATCTAAGACACTGTATGCTTGTATAGTATCATATTTTGGTTGTATTTGCACCTGTTCATCAATTAATTTGTTTTTAACACTATATTTATATATTTTTAGTTATTCACAAATGTTCATTTTTAAACCTTTTTTATTAATATCTATTATCTTCATATGTTTTATTTCTGAAAGTTTATGGCTACTATGTATACAGTGAATTGCCAAATCTATTATTATTAACTGTTATATCGATTATCATTTTTTTCTTGTTATATGTATGATTCGAATTCTCTACTTTAGAATGTTTAATTATTTCTAATAATTGTAATATCTAAAAATTAATTTTATTATTTATTTTATAATCAAGTATAAATTCAAAGATTTATATATCTGATTTATTCTATCTAAAATATGTACTATATATGTACAATTATATGTACATTTGAGTGTAAAGTTAAGGTCCCTGATTATTGTAAATATATTGATCCAATGTATTCCATAAACCTTGTATAAGCTGAAGGGAGGTTGAAGCTAACCTTGTTGAAGGAAAAATAGAATGATTGGGTTGGATTATATTTTTAAACATTTAAAAATCACACTTGTACCTGAAAATGGAGGCGTTTTAACTCAATATTCTCAAAAGAAATTGTAAATTTAAGTTATTTTTAGATCTTAAAAAACAATAATAATTTACAGACTTAACGAACACAACATTTGGAACTCATGGCTATGATCCAACGATAAAGAACATGAGAGCATTTTTCATGGCCTTCGGTCCTTTAATCAGGCGCAACCACATAATACCTCCATTCGTAAATATAGATTTGTATCCACTCTTCGCAGAAATCCTAAATCTGGAACTACCATCGTTAGAACCAAATGGAACTTTAAGGTCGATTAAAGATGTTTTGAAAGTAAAAGTTCAAGACATGAATTCGATTTACAAGTATTATGGTAAGTATTATGGTAAGTGTTATAGTAATGTTATGATTTACTAAAGTACTACCATCTGTATTTTATTATTTTCTGCAATAGTATATGTTGTTTACAAGTATCAGGAATGAGGATTCTCCCGTCATCTGTTAGAACTTATGAATGTTAACAGGTCCTGAGTTTTTAAAATTGTACGTTTTATCTTTTTATTCAGACTGTGCTGTATTGCTAATGTTGAAACTGTTATCTGAAACCTTCAATCTAATATTTGTCACAATGTAATATATTTTCTCCTTGTAATATTTCTGTTTGTTTTCTAGGTGATTCCAATGTTCTTCAATCTTTGGGGCTAGTTTTTATCTCATTTCTCCAGAATCTTTTCAGTTCTTTCTCTTGAACAAGGCTTTTGTTTTTTTTAAAACAGTTTAATGTTTTTCATTATTTATTTAAATACTATCAGGAGAGCCTTTATTTAACCAGGCAGTCTTTTTTCTTTTAATTAAAAAATTCATGTTGGAAATAGTTATGCAAGATGCCTTGAATATATTGTGAAGGTTTCGACATATTATTTAGCATCAGGAAAGTCTTTCTAGAAAGGCACATTTTTAGTAATTTTAAATGTTTGACAAAAGAGAAAAGTAATAAAAAGATGTTACTTTATAACAGCAAAATAAATTGTTAAGTAAAAATTTAAAAAGTATATATATTATCATTTAAAAGTTTTTTTCACACTATTTATAAAATATACCACAAACAGCAAAAGTATTAAAATAGTCTACTGTTCTCAAATAAATAGAAACAATTACTAAGAGGTATAAATAAATAGTGGTGAATGTTTTTACTAGTTAATATTTATATTAGCTTGTGGCTGAGTGTCCAGTTGTGTAGAGCACTTGATTACAAAACAAAAGTTATGGTTCAATAACAAATAGCACCAAAGACCATGTTGACTTGGCTCTGAAAATAAATACCTATGTTTAAACTTGGTGTAATAATGGGCAGTTTAAGTGTAGTGCCAGTTACATTTATTTCGTTTGATAAAATATGACACAATAAAGAAAGCTATATCCTTTCTCATACACCATTTCTCAGGTATAAAAAGTAGTTGGTATTATCAATTTACAGTAAAACTTTGATTAACCATTAGTTTCCATTTACCGTCATCCAATTTACCCGACGGCCAGTACACTGAACCGAAGGCCGACATTGTCTTGTAACGTTCTATGTTTATTAATACTACTCAGCTGGTGTTACTACTTTTAGAAAAAATGAATGCAGAGTTTTAAACTACAAGCTACACACTACTTACAGATGTAATACAATAGTTTTTGTTTGATAAATAAACGCCGACGGCATTAAAAATATGATGTTATTCTAGGGGTTTTTTGTCAGGAGTTACGGGCCGACACACTTATTTGTCATCAATTTTTAATGAAGTTGAGTTGATTATTCCAATAAAAAAAATGGTTCATTGAAAAACGTTTACTTTTATATAGCCCAATTAATAATGAAATTAATAATTTTTAATGACGTATTAAATTCATTTTCACTATTGTTTTCAAAATTTTACAAAACCTAAAAAATAAGTCGGAAATATTGTCTAAATATTTAGTTGTAAAATAATCCTTAAAAACGGATTTGGTTGAAGTTAAGTGTAAACATTGATACACTTAGATAAACTCAGACTTACTAGGAAGTAAATTATAACGTAAATTCCTTAAGATGTAAATTATTTGGTTTTAAAACTTTTACTTGTTATGAATCTTGGATAGTATTTATCAGATGTGAAGCATTACTTATCAGAGAGAGCATATGTTTACACTTTCATTCTATATAGAAACTATTTATAAACTCACAAATCAATCATATGTGACACGTTTACACGTCTTAGTGATAAGCGCCAAAACACTTTTATCACCACTCAGCTTATTATGTGGGTAACCAGAACATGGATTGTGGCTTTGTTGTTTATTGTTTACACAAAACACAAAAAATATTAAAACAGTGTTGCAGAGATAAAAAAATATATTTAAATAAAAAACAATGTCTGGCCAATTGTTCCGACAAAGTTTATTTACGGTAGGAAAACTTTTTCAATTGGCCCACAAGTAATTTTATAAATATTATGATAAGAAACGTATTTTCGTACTTAGATATGATAATGGAACAAAGAATAAGTACACATTATTTAAAAATAAGCTTTAAATATTTTGGCAATTCTCCATGAAAACGCCGATATTTTGGCCTGCAGCTAAATTATTAAGGTGCAGTGACACGTTCCCTTTGTTAAGCTACATGAACTATTTCACCTGTAAGTTTATATTACTGTACATTATTATGCTACATTTGTAGCTACCATGCGGATCTTTTTATCATGTAATAAATAGTTTTATTTGCTGTTACAATCGTGTTTAATTTCTTTTCGCTCCGAAATATATTACATTATTGTGAGAGTGGTATCTGTCTATAATATAATTGATTGAGTTTGTTTTGGAGGAATAATATAGTGTTTCTGTTATCCATCTATTCGCTCAACTGTCATGGCCACGGTCCCAACGGTGACGGTTAATCGAGTTTTTACTATATTTATATTAGAGCTGTAAATTTATATACTTATAGCTCCAGTGGTGCACCAAAGGGAGCGGCCAAGGGCCCGGACCCCCTTTACCACGAGAAAAAATTAAAATTTATAAATAAATTACAAATGACAAGAAAAATATTATATGTTTAACTTGAATTTAGGTCTAGGGTAATACGAGAGACAATAGAAAATAACATTTAACCTACTTGTAAATTGAATTCTCTGAGTCAGTATTTGCTCTAGTGAACGGACTGTAATAGCCTATATTTATTCTAAACTTACCATCCTCCGTTTACATACGTTTATTACTTTTATTTGTGTCTGAAGTATCCAGTTTTAAGAGCTTTATTAGGCTTCAAGTAACATTAAAATGTTAGCAATTTTTTAATGTATCATTAATTTTAAAAAATCTTAACATTTCGCTTTGCGGTAAAATACGCAGTTTTTAAGTTGCCCCTTAAGGTATAACAGAGTAAGCATTGAAGTTACTTGACAATTGATTAATTATGGGGAAATATTGAAATTGTCAAAAAATAATAAACAACCTACTCTACTATGACAAAAAAACACAGATTTAGTCTCAATTTGAGTCTTTTTTATGTTGCTTATGCTTAAAACACAATATTTTCTACGGGGGTGAACAAACCGAAGCATCCCCCCCCCTTTGTAGTTCTGGCCCCCTCTTGGCAAAATCTTGGGTGCGCCCCTGTATAGCTCAGTAAGAATTAGACATTAGTTACTCAATTTAAAACAGGTTGAAACAAAGTTTATACAAAATATTAAACAAAGAAAGATTGTCTCTTAGAATACTTGGGAAGGTTTATTTTAAATTGTCTTTTACCATTTCTTGATTCAGTAAAACAGTTTCAGAGCAATAATTAAATAGTAATTAGAGAGTATAACTTCCTTTAGCTCTAACATTTTAACTTATAGCTACTGTACAGTTCATAAGAATAATAACATAATATTCTGCCATGAATAAATAAGTTCATGAATAAAAAAAGTTGTCATATTAAATTAAACATCATACATATTTAATCAGATATAAAATATTTCGGAGCGTATATATATATATATATATATATATATATATATATATATATAGATTTTTTGGACTAGGACACTGACAGACTTACCTTGGTAAGAGTCCACTCTGTAGTCTTGAAATAGAAACACATAAAAGCACTTAAACAATGATATATTTCAACCACACAGTGGTCTTTGTCAATCGAAGAGAAAACACAAAAAGAAATATGAGAGAATGAAATAAAATAATTGTAATCACAGATTGTGTAGAGTAGAAATCAGATGTCACAGATTAAAGATATATATATATTGTTTCCATGAACATATGAGTGATTATAGTTTATATAAGTCTGTCAGGGGAAAAGAGATAAAGCTATTTGGAAAAAAAAATGAATGGATTTATCTGATGTTGAGGTTAGGGGATTCTCTGGACTTGGTATACCACTGGTATGATAGTTCCCACCTTCTCAGTTCTGAGGGATTGCAATCAGGGGGGAGTGATTTAATTATTTTTGTGGTATAGCAGTCATCAAAAGTTGTGATGTTGTGACTCGCAGTATGTTGAGCTGTTGGTCTATCCATATTCATAATTTTAACATCATGTCTGTGGCCATTCATTCTGATATTCAGACCATCCGTGGTCAGGCCTATGTACTGTGCTGAGCAAAGTTTACATTGTAGCTGGTATATGACATTTTTTGAAGTACAATTATGATGACCCTGTATTTTGAAGACCATTTTTGTTGTTTGGCTGTTGAAACTATTTGCTGAGGGGTGTATTGGACATGTCTTGCATCTAGGTCTATTACATGGGAAGGAGCCATGAGGAAGTTTGTGTGGTTTCTCTGCATCAGGGTCTGGTAGTTTAGGATGTACTAGGATGTTTTTCAAGTTGGGAGGTTGCTTGTACCAAATTTGCGGTGGATCGGTGAAAAGATTTTTGGTGTGGACAGAAGCTTGAAGAATTTTGAAGCCATCTCTCAATATCTTGTTGAGTTTATGTAGACCAGGATGGTAGTCTGTTATTAAAGACAGTTTATTTTGTTCTGTTTGTGGTTTATGGTGAACCGAGGATTGTGCTGAATGAATTTGGTTTTCAATGAGTTTTTTTGGGTATCCTCTTCTCTGGAAGGCTGTTGATATCTTTCTATTAAAATCTTCCAATTCCCTATCATTCAAACAGATTCTCTTACCCCTGATTGCTTGACTGTATGGAATGGATCGTTTTATGTTTATTGGGTGGTTGCTGTCGAAATAGAGATATTGTAGGTGGTTTGTAGGTTTGATGTGAATTCCTGTGTTGATATTTCCATTCTGGAGTGTTACTTCTACATCCAAAAAGGTGATGGCTGATGTAGATTTCTCCCAGGTAAATTGAAGTGTGGAGAATTGTGTCAGGCTGTCTAAAAATGTCTCAAGTGTTGAAGCACTCTATGTCCAAATTAGGAAGATGTCATCTATATATCTGTACCAACATAATGGCTGGTGTGTTTGTGTCTTTAGAAAACTTTCTTCCAACAATCCCATGTACAGATTTGCGTACGATGGTGCCATTCTGGTACCCATTGCTGTTCCCTTTATTTGAAGGAGTTCCTTCCCTCAAACTGAAAGTTGTTCTTCTCGAGGATGAACCTGGTCAGGTTCACAAGAAAAGGTGTAGTGGGAGAAGGCTTGCCTGGGCGTTTGTTTAGAAAATTCTCTATTGCAGATAGGCCATGTGCATGAGGGATGTTGGTATAGAGAGAGGTGACATCTATGGTGACCAAAATAGTTACCGAGGGTAGAGGTACAGATATTTGTGAGAGTCGATCTATGAAGTGATTGGTGTCCTGGGTATGTGATGGAAGGTTCTTTACTAAGGGTGGAAGGTGTGAGTCGAGGAAAGCTGAAATTCTTTCCGTTACTGAATTGCAGCCAGCAATTATTGGTCTACCAGATGGAGGGATTATGTTTTTGTGGATCTTTGGTAATATATAGAATTGAGGAGTAGAGGAGTTTTCATTATATAATAATTTTAAAGATGTTTCCGAAATATTTTGTTCAGGGGCTGTATATTTGAGTAGGTCCGAGAGTAAATTGTTGAATTCTGTAGTAGGGTTATCTGTAAGTATTTTATATGTTGTGATGTCTGACAGTTGCTTATTTGCTTCTTTGATGTAGTCTTCTTTGTTCATGATGACAGTGGTTGAACCTTTATCTGCTGGAAGAATCATAATATCTTTATTGTTTTTCAACGAAAATATTTTCAATTCTATATATTACCAAAGATCCACAAAAACATAATCCCTCCACCTGGTAGACCAATAATTGCTGGCTGCAATTCAGTAACGGAAAGAATTTCAGCTTTCCTCGACTCACACCTTCAACCCTTAGTAAAGAACCTTCCATCACATACCCAGGACACCAAACACTTCATAGATCGACTCTCACAAATATCTGTACCTCTACCCTCGGTAACTATTTTGGTCACCATAGATGTCACCTCTCTCTATACCAACATCCCTCATGCACATGGCCTATCTGCAATAGAGAATTTTCTAAACAAACGCCCAGGCAAGCCTTCTCCCACTACACCTTTTCTTGTGAACCTGACCAGGTTCATCCTCGAGAAGAACAACTTTCAGTTTGAGGGAAGGAACTACCTTCAAATAAAGGTAACAGCAATGGGCACCAGAATGGCACCATCGTACGCAAATCTGTACATGGGATTGTTGGAAGAAAGTTTTCTAAAGACACAAACACACCAGCCATTATGTTGGTACAGATATATAGATGACATCTCCCTAATTTGGACACAGAGTGCTTCAACACTTGAGACATTTTTAGACAGCCTGACACAATTCTCCACACTTCAATTTACCTGGGAGAAATCTACATCAGCCATCACCTTTTTGGATGTAGAGGTAACACTCCAGAATGGAAATATCAACACAGGAATTCACATCAAACCTACAAACCACCTACAATATCTCTATTTCGACAGCAACCACCCAATAAACATAAAACGATCCATTCCATACAGTCAAGCAATCAGGGGTAAGAGAATCTGTTCGAATGATAGGGAATTGGAAGATTTTAATAGAAAGATATCAACAGCCTTCCAGAGAAGAGGATACCCAAAAAAACTCATTGAAAACCAAATTCATTCAGCACAATCCTCGGTTCACCATAAACCACAAACAGAACAAAATAAACTGTCTTTAATAACAGACTACCATCCTGGTCTACATAAACTCAACAAGATATTGAGAGATGGCTTCAAAATTCTTCAAGCTTCCGTCCACACCAAAAATCTTTTCACCGATCCACCGCAAATTTGGTACAAGCAACCTCCCAACTTGAAAAACATCCTAGTACATCCTAAACTACCAGACCCTGATGCAGAGAAACCACACAAACTTCCTCATGGCTCCTTCCCATGTAATAGACCTAGATGCAAGACGTGTCCAATACACCCCTCAGCAAATAGTTTCAACAGCCAAACAACAAAAATGGTCTTCAAAATACAGGGTCATCATAATTGTACTTCAAAAAATGTCATATACCAGCTACAATGTAAACTTTGCTCAGCACAGTACATAGGCCTGACCACAGATGGTCTGAATATCAGTAGGAATGGCCACAGACATGATGTTAAAATTATGAATATGGATAGACCAACAGCTCAACATACTGCGAGTCACAACATCACAACTTTTGATGACTGCTATACCACAAAAATAATTAAATCACTCCCCCCTGATTGCAATCCCTCAGAACTTGGAAGGTAGGAACTATCATACCAGTGGTATACCAAGTCCAGAGAATCCCCTAACCTCAACATCAGATAAATCCATTCATTTTTTTTCCAAATAGCTTTATCTCTTTTCCCCTGACAGACTTATATAAACTATAATCACTCATATGTTCATGGAAACAATATATATATCTTTATTCTGTGACATCTGATTTCTACTCTACACAATCTGTGATTACAATTATTTTATTTCATTCTCTCATATTTCTTTTTGTGTTTTCTCTTCGATTGACAAGGACCACTGTGTGGTTGAAATATATCATTGTTTAAGTGCTTTTATGTGTTTCTATTTCAAGACTACAGAGTGGACTCTTACCAAGGTAAGTCTGTCAGTCTCCTAGTCCAAAAAATCTAAATAATCTTTACCAACCAAAACTAACCTATAAATATATATATATATTTATATATATATATATATATATATATATATATATATATATATACATACATATATATAACCTACAAAGAAACCTTTAAGTGAATATGAAAGCAGCTGTTAGCGGTTTTTCGCCATTCGGGACTATTTGTGGCTCTCCAGATTGCCAAGGACCTCACATCTAGATTCCTGTGTGATGACCTCATGTTCTACCGATTCACTCCCACATTGTTTTTGTATATACTGCGCAATAAGAAGTTACACTTGAAAATATTTTCCATTTTTTTTTTTTCTTAGTTTCACTCTCTGTTTCTTATCACATCTGAATTATTCCTGTATTAATCTTTTCAATAAAATCTCTCCTTAATTGAAGTTTTAGCTTTTTTCTAACAACTTCTTTCTGTCTCTACTTTTCCCTATATTGCACAGTAGGTTATTTTGAATTTTTGTGTAGCAGAAAGCCTACAAATGTTGAAAAGCATTTAGGTACAGTTCATTAACAACATTCTATGAAGACTTTGTGAAATATTACTGCAATGAATTTTCAACAGCCCAAAAAATATTATTAGCCAAATGTTTACTGTAGGCTGGAAATATTACTGCAAAAATGTTTTTATTTCATTTGAAAAATGTTTTGCATGTTGATTTCTTCAATGAACGTTGTACTGTGGACTATAAGTTAACTTACAGATGAAGTGAAACTTGCTGAACATTTGGGTAACAGGCATACATTTGCAATTTTTATCATGATTCTGCTTCACAACAAAGCCAGGGATTCCATAAAAGAAATAGGAATCTGCTAGACCATATTAAAACAATTCTCACACCTCTAATATCCAGTCCAATTGTCTTGATTGATTTTTTTTTATTTTTAAAAATTCTAATACATTTGTAAAAACGTTGCAATGTTTTTTTTTTGTTTGTCAAACAATTCCTGAGCTCATGTTTTTCTTTGAGCAAAAAACCTAATTAGTTTTGCACCTTCAAATAAAATTTACCAATAATGGTACAGGCTTAAAAATAAGAGCTAAAAAAATAAAAAGAATTGTTAGGAGTTAAAACTAAAATTAAATAAAAATTATAAGGGTTATTATATAATCAATAAAAGAAATTATTAACTATAGTAAAAGAAAGCTATTGCATTTTATTTGATATTTTGGACGACACAAATGTAACTACGTAGTTAACGACTACATCATCTTTCAGACTACCTTGAGTATTTTTCACAGATAAATTCTGTCTTTAGCCTTGACGGTACGTACAGCCTTTTACTCCCTAATTCTAAGCCAGAAAATTTAAATAGCACCAGATGATTGCCACCTTCTCTCATAGTATGGCTTGTATGGGTCTTACAGAGATCCTTTGCCAACCCGCATGTATTAAATGATCCCGAAATGTGAAGATGTTGGAATCTTTTTTAGCCATGTTCCTTCTTCATACCATATGAGTACTACATCAGTGATAGACGAAGACGTTATGTAGAACTTGATTTTATATAGTAATACATCAAGTCCCTACATATAACAACCCTCTTTGGGAAATTAAATGATATGTGAGGTTCTAAAGATATTTTGACCCATCAAAGAATGGAGATATTTTTAGAAACAAACAAATTCTCTTCTTATATGTTATTAACATCAGTGTTTCATATTGTAGTTTTAAGATAAAGGATCTCCTGACATCCAATAATCACCTTGTTTATCAAGAAAGAAGATATTGAACAAATTTTCTTTCTGCTACACAAGTATGCATTAAAGATATTTGTTGTCAGTTTAGCTGTCATTTCCACCACCAACTTCTTTCTACCATCATCTTTAGTAAAACCTGTAGCCTCTTTGCTTTTAATAAGTATGACATTTGAGTTTGTTCCATAAGTTTAGTTTAAGCCAACCATTGTGTCAAGAGGTATAGGCGGGACTATAGAACTCCATGAGTTATATTTACTCATCTTCCACCCTACAACTCTGGGACCTTAGTTTTCATCTTAGCCTGATTGGAGGACATAAGGTAAATACTATCTAGCAGTAGATAATACTATCTACAAGCTATTGAAATATTTATTATTTAATCCCTGTATTTTTGTGTTATTCTTGAAGAGATGAGTTGGATACCAAATCTTCTTTGACAATATTGGCTTCTTTGATTGGTGTAAGATGTGGATTGTTTAGTGAGCAAACATCTCTACAAAACATGTAGGTTTTAAACTCAGTTTGAACTATGTTTGGTTTAAATTGAATTCACACAGAATTACATTCATGTATGCAACATTTAACTCATATATCAATGCATGCACAAACATGATATAATGTTATAAAAACAATAAAAATTACTTAAACTTTATTTAATGTCTGTTGAAAACTATTTAATGTGTTTAAGGTTAAAGACAGATCACACACCAATTCATGCTACTACTGCAATTGTTTATGAGTGTTAAAAATTATAAATTATGGTTTAGTATTAGTTTAATAGACTTTTAACTCTTGAAAAGGATTTTTGGATAGTAAATCGAAACTCAGATTGCTTTTGTAGTAGCATGAATTGGTCTATGATCTGTCATTAACCTTGAACGATAAAAAATATTAGATAATAGTAAAAATAGTTTCTTATATAGTTACAGGGGCAGTGATTGGCATCTTGGGCTTCATCGTCATAATTAGTCTAATTGGAACTTATGTTAAAAAAATACAGAATACTACCCAACATGAGTCATTATCTTCTTACAGGTTGGTGATAGATTAATGATTTTCTTTTTCAGCATAAAGGTTAAAAACAGGTGTTTTTACAAACAGCCATGCATAGAAAATGCCATTTAATGACAGTTCTATATTTCCAAAATTTCATATTGTCCAACATTTTAATTCATTATATATATATATATATATATATATATATATATATATATATATATATATATATATATCTAAAACAACATAGGTTATTCAAATATTCTTGTATTTGAATAACCTATGTTGTTTTAGAATATTAAACAAGAAAACATATTTTATATATATATATATATATATATATATATATATATATAGGAATTTTTTGGACTTGATAGGAGACTGACAGACTTACCTAAAGGCAATAGTCCAAAACTGCAATCTCTTGGAAATAAGCACATATAAAACACTTAATACACTTTTATTTGAAATATTTCGATCAACATGTTTTTTTTTTTTTTTTTTTTTTTTTTTTTTTCTTTTCTTTTTTTTGACTGAAGAAGATTATGTTGATCGAAATATTTCAAATAAAAGTGTATTAAGTGTTTTATATGTGCTTATTTCCAAGAGATTGCAGTTTTGGACTATTGCCTTTAGGTAAGTCTGTCAGTCTCCTATCAAGTCCAAAAAATTCCTAAATAAGCTTTAAGCTCTACTAGAACTAACCTAAATATATATATATATATATATATATATATATATATATATATATATATATATATATATATATATATATATATATATATATATATATATATAAAGAACTAAGTCAAAATACAAATACAAGAATTATAATTGAATTTATAATTCAAAGCTTTTCGTTGGCTAACAGTACCAACATCATCAGGAATATTAAACAATTCCTGATGTAACAATTGAGTAACAACAATTGATGTTGGTACTGTTAGCCAACGAAAAGCTTTGAATTATAAATTCAATTATAATTCTTGTATCTTGACTTAGTTCTTTATTAATACACAAGAATACATATTGCGATATTTATATATGTATATATATATATATATATATATATATATATATATATAGGTTAGTTTTGGTTGGTAAAGATTATTTAGATTTTTTGGACTAGGAGACTGACAGACTTACCTTGGTAAGAGTCCACTCTGTAGTCTTGAAATAGAAACACATAAAAGCACTTAAACAATGATATATTTCAACCACACAGTGGTCTTTGTCAATCGAAGAGAAAACACAAAAAGAAATATGAGAGAATGAAATAAAATAATACAATAAGATATATATATATATATATATATATATATATATATATATATATATATATATATATCTTCAATCCACAATAAAATACTTTTAGTTCATCCACACAAGTTCTAATACATTTTTTAAAACCTGTAATAGATGAAACGTGATGTTAATGTAGTTTTTTCAAATATTAATAAAATTTAATGAATTAATTTCACTTATATATGGAAGGAAATTTTTCAAAAAAGGGGCAAGGTATGCAATATATTTATTTTTTCCCATTTGGCATAATATAGTGATAACATATGATTTCATTAAACAGCTGATTTTATCTTATAGGTTATGTTACTTTATTTATACTATTTGTAATTATTTAATAAAAAGTAACTCAAATAAAAGTTGTATTTGTTGACCTAAGTAGGAATTTACTTTAAAAAATTTGTTGTTTATATTCTTGTTTTTCAGCATACTAAACTCCATTATTTTCGTCTATTATGATCTTGAAAATAATGTTCAATTCGTCTAGCCTTCAAAGTTACATTTTAATTAATTGCCCAATAATATTTCTTATCGTACCCAATGGAATAATTAAATAGTTTGAATGTGTATTTGGTTTAGCATTTGCAAATGCTCTCTAAACAAGGTTATTTAAAAATAAAATTTTGGAATCATAGTGTAATTAGATCGTGAGCATGTATTTGGGATTTGGCTGCTTTCATTGCGTTATGGAGTATCGTAAATTTGTTTGTGAATAAGTGAGATTTAATGAAGCTTGATTCTATGAAGGTCTAAGGTAAGAAGGTTCTATAAATACATTAAGAAACTTTAAAAGCATTTAAATATCAATGTTTGTTTTTATAACAAAAAATTAACTCATAGAAGGTAAATGTCAGAAATATGGGAATTGTCTTACAACTTTTAAAGTTTTAATTGTGTTTAAAAGAGCCCTGGAACTTTAAATATAATGGGTGTACTGACACTTATCACAAATTATTTATTTTAGAACACACCTTCTTATTGTATTTTCAGAAATGAAATAAAAGAGTGTTTTGTGTATCACAACTCATGTCTTTCCCTCCTTTTGTATTTAATAATAAATGACAGTAAATAGTCTGTATTATAGTGCTTTTTAGAAACTGAAAGTGTAATAATTCATTACATTGTATTCTTTGAACAGTAACGACTCAACTGTCACATCACTGCGCTATAATTCACCTGCAGTAACGACAGCATTGTTGTATGCTGCGATCTCCTTTTTTTTGTTATTGAACTACTCAGCTATATCTCGGTGATTTTTAAAAACAAATGTTTGTAGTACTAATTGTATTGGATAATTCTGTTGTGTGAGTAAAGTTTAGCTATTGAGAGGGGGATATTGCAGCTAGCTTCCCCCAAATGCTAGGATTAATGTTTCAGCTTCATTGCGGTCAGTTCGGCTACCAGAAATACCCTTTTTTAAAATTATTGTCATGTTTTTGTGAATAGTAAATAGCTTTATATTTAAGGGCAAAACTTAACAAAATTCCTTCATTTTTGTTATTGGTTATTACTGAAATTGTGGTTTTTTAATAAAATGTTAGTTTTTTATAATTAAAGCGGTTAAATAAAATTTTTCTTAGAAAATGTTATAATTCCTGAACTAACACAATATTTATATTACAAGAAAAGTTATTTGTAAAAATTCACTTTTTGGGGCATGTTGACTGTTTGGAATGTGCTGAAAGGGTTTATCTATTTAAAAGTGTTTAAGTTTTAAACCTAAAACTAGGCCGTGAATGTTCAAGGGATAAATATATCTGTATTTCAGCGAACATTATCAAAACAATCTTAGAATCATTTATTTAAATTTGTGTTTTTTACAAAGGATTAAATTCATTTTGGAATATTGGTTTTTAGGTAAAAGATTTATTTACTTTAAGACTTTTAAATTCCAAAATTAACCTTCTCTTACTTTGTGTATAATATAGGTTTAGTTATATAATGCAGATAGATACAAGTTGTAGTTTGACTACATCTGGCCTTATGGTGGATGCTGTTCTCTTAGAGTCTCTATCGGTATGGAGGTTGATTTTATTATTATAAGGGTGAACCACACTTGGTATTTTTTTACTTCATTCAACTTTATTTATGAACTTCTGTAATTATACTTTTATCCCTATTTATCGATGCTGTACATCTAGATATTTTATATTCCTCTTTTGATTTGTCTAGTTGGTCAATATAGTTATTTTCTTTTTTACCTTTCATTGTATTTACACTGTTCCCATAGCTATCAACCTACTTAATTAATAGCCTACACTTATCCTTGGCAGTTGACCAATCTGGGGATGTGCTGACCAGTGAAGTCAGGCTTCTTCCAGGTTAGCATCCCTTGTCAACTCAGGTGGTCAGCATCCATGACTCCACTTTCAAATAGCTGGCATTGTGGAGATGATAGTACTCCAATTTTGGGACAGTGCCTGTTTTCTTGGGAAAGATGACAACATAATCTGCCTCCTTAGAAACTTTTTTTACAATAGGCGGTTTATCTACTTATACTAATATGAAATTTAGTAGGTATTGTTAATGATGGGAACAAATACTACTATATTGCAATAGTTTTAATAAAGATATTATAAATCCAAAAATTGCATTTTCTATGTATTTATGTTACACGGTGTTCCTTCTATTAGCTTACACTCTCCTGATATAAATCTTGTACAAATTTTCAATAATTCGTCAAATACGGTTTTATCCATGCACTTAAATTCAAATATATATTTTTAAACCTATAGTAGATGACAATTGATATTAATATTTTTTTTTCAAATATCTATTCAATAATTAAATTATAAAAATTTAGGGTGTCTATGTCAGATTTGAACTGAGTATCTTCATGTTCGAAGTCTATCACTTTTTGGCACTGCGCCAACTTTCCATAGCTAGAAATGTACTTCTCAAAGATTTATATGAAAAATGTCCATTGTATAACCTTAAATTGCTGCATTGGTTACCACACAATATCATAAATAATGCTCTAGGATTAAAAATCCACAGAAAGAATAAAATAAACAAAAACTACAACACAATGCAAGGGACAAAATAAAAGTGTATTAATATTAATAAGTAAAAATAATAGTCCAACACCATACATAGAATGGAAGATTGCAAGGAAATTCACTTTCAATTTTGCCACCTAATAGTGTTATTCTGACATACATACAAATCTGATCAAAAAATACGGTGAATAATTTTCTATTTCAAAAAGTACTAAACGTACATCAAATTCAATTTAATCTCCTTCTAAGTACTTTCCTTGGCTGGCAATGCACTTATCCCAATGTTGAATCTATGACGGGAAACATTTCTGGAAGGCTTCTTTCGGAAGGGCGTTTAGCTGCTTGGTTGTGGCCTTATCAGTGTCAGGAATAGTGTCAAAACGATTTCCTTTAAGCCCAGTTTTAGTTTTTGGGAAGAGCCAGAAGTCGCATAGTGCTAAATCGAGGGAGTATGGTGGATGTGGACAAACGGGAACACTTTTTTCAGCCAAAAGCTCGCAAATGAGAAGCGAGGTGTGTTACGGCACATTGTTGTGATAAAGAAGAAAGCCATTTACGCATTTTCTGGTATCTTTCTTCGTATGTTGTTTTGCAAACATTGCAGTATGCCCTTATAAAATTCAGAGTTCACAGTTGTTCCCTTTGGAACGAACTCTGATCACATTACACACTCACTATCGAAAAAAACAATGAGCATGACCTTGATGTTTGATTTTGACTGGCGTGCCTTTTTAGGGTGAGAAGATGCATTGGTTTTCCATTGTGAGCTCCGTTATTTGGTCTCAGGGTCATATCCATAGACCCAACTTTCATCTCCAGTTACAATTTTGCCCATGAAGTCCAGATCTGCTTGAAGACGATCCTTCAACTCTGTGCAGACTGACGCATGATTTTCCTTCTGTTCATCACTCAAAAGTCTAGGAACAAATTTTGCACTCACTTGTCTTATTGGTTAAAATACCTTGAACAGAACTTTACGAGATGCTAAGATCTTCCGATAGCTCTTAAATAGTCATTCTCCTGCTTGAACGAACAATTGTTTTTACTTTTTGCATATTGTTATCTGTTTTTTAGGTTAATGGACGTCCCGTACGCTGTTCGTCTTCAACCAATTCATTTCTGATTTCTGATGAATCGGTCATAACACTTGTACACAATCTTCAGAGTTATTGCATTTCCACCATAAACAGATTTTATCATTCGTGAGCTTCTTTGGCGTTCTTTTGCAACTTAAAACAAAACTTGATATTAATGTCTTGGTCGAAACCCATGATGCTCAACAGTCACAATAAATACAACCTCACTCTAGCAGCTCTGGCAGTTGACTGACAAGCTCCAGAATGTTGAAACTTGTTACCTGTCTCAACAAAACAAGCTATTAGCAAATCACATCATATGGATCGCATCAGCAGTTGCCGCTATAAAAATTCATTCACCGAATTTTTTGATCACCCCTTGTATATACATATTCATATTAATTGTAATTATAAAAGAAATAGAAACTAAAATAAAATTTCTCTTCATTGATTTAAGTAGGAATTTACTTTTAAAAAAACAATTTTATATTACTTGTTATTTATGTATGTAAAAGATGTGATAGATAAGTATTTTCATCATCATAAAATTGACAATAACTTACTAATCATTATGAACATTTATGTCCATCATCTCTGAAACATACTTAACAGATTAAGAAAGATTACTTTCTAAAAAAATCTTATATGATGAACACTATATGCAAATTTAATGGTTAAAATCTTTTAAACATTATTAGTTTTTCAAAAATTTTCAACACATTTTACTTTGAATAGCAATATTTAAATTCCTTTGATTTTAACACTTTAGGAAACATGTTTTTTTGCCTTGGGCTTAAGATACTAGATTTCACTTATATGTATCGTACTTACATTAGTTATATGCATCGTAATATATAATTTCCTAAGCCGAATTTTGAAAGAAAGATTGTGGGAGTTTGGAAGGCCGTACAGAGCTGGGAGATAGCTTAAATTAAAGATATCAACACAAAGGAGCGAGGGAAATGTAGGTTTTCTCAATTTATAGGGCTTTTTAGGAACTTGAAGTTACCAAAAATCTCCATAAGAAATACATGCCAATGTAAATAGATGATTATAATTTGTTAACAAACCACTAATTAACAGTATTATAGGTTATGTGTAAAGATTTTTTCTACACATGGTCAACTTTATGTTGCAACAAGTCGAGTAAAATCTCAAGATGGATTAAAGATACATATTGAAAATATGATTGGTCGAAAAAATCAAATTGAAAACCTATTCACAAAAAATATAGATTATAAGTAAATTTTGTTATGAAAAACTTGAAGAAATATCTTAAATTTAATTTGTATTAAAAATACAACTATTATATAAAAATTCGAAGTTTGTTTCGATATGAATAGGGGCATTTACCCTGTGCTTGACTGTGACTGTATGAATAGGGAGCTTGTCTGTGGTTTGCAAAGGGATAGACCTCTCAAAAGGCTGTCCTCATTGAAAAAAATTAAAGGCTTCTATTGACAATTATTTACATATGTTAAAGTGTATAAACAATTTTTTCCACTATAAAATTCTTTAAAACACATAAAATGCTTAATTGTATAAAATGATTATGAAATATTATAACATTGCAAAGGTTACTGCTTGATATGCATGGATAACAACAACTCTGTGTGTTTTTGACTAAAAACTAACCTAAGTGTGCAATATATGTGTGAACACTTAAAAATGCATTTCTTTAAATTACAGCTTTACATTAATGTACTAACTTTGAATTAACTACTTAAATATTTAATTTTTTTTGAAATTAATCTTCCTGCTCATTCATGCCAACTCTGAGTTCTTAAATGTACAAATTAACAGTTTTTGCTAAATTTTGTTCCATTTTTAGTTTTTACTAATAGCTCCAGTTCTAAATTTGTTCTCCAAATCTTTAAAATTGTAAAGATAATATCTTACTAATACAGTAGAGCCTCGATAATTCGAGGTAGATGGGACCAAGATCCACTCGGATTACACGGAAATACTTTTCTGTGCATTCGAAAAAATAAGAGTTTTAGTGAACCCTTTTATAATATAGGTAATTAAAAATGCACTAATTAAATTTATAGAACTTTATATGAACATTTATTGGAAGCCCGATTCATTTCCTTAGCATACCACATGGCTATAAACATTTCTTGGAATCCCGATTAATTTTCTTTGTATACCCTATCGATATAAACATTTCTTGGTAGCCTAATTTATTTCATTTGTATACCCTATTGATATAAACATTTCTTGGAAGCCCGACTAATTTCCTTAGCATACCATATGGTTAAACATTTCTTGGAAGTCTGATTCATTTCTTTAGCCTACACTATTGATATAAATGTTTCTTCGAAGCTAGACTCATTTCCTTTCCTATTGATATAAACATATTTTGGAAGTCAGACTCATTTCCTCTGCCTACCGTATGACTATGAAGATTCCTTGGAACCCCGTTTTTCATTTTATTTCAAAATGATAAAATAGGCTCAAATATAAATTTGCTTGAATTTAACGGAAGCTCGAAATATCAGGACTCAAATTATTGAGACTCCACTGTCTTGTTATTACCAGTTAAATTTTGTACAAATGTGAATTATAAGTCAGATTAATTGTTAAAACTCAAGTTGAGTTTTTTTAGTCTTGAGTTAAAGTTGAATAATTCTTAAAACTCGTGTTTAAACTTGAGTTGCAAGTTAATGTAATTAATTGATAATAACTGTGTGTGTAATTAATTAGTAATAAAACCAACTCACGGTTACAATAAATACATGTATCATACAAGTTCCAATGGCTATGAGATTATAATCAGTGACTTGAACATTCTTGTAACAGTTGATATAGCCTAATATAAGACATGAAAAGTTAGCAATGGCCAAAACATTTTCTTTCATTATTGTAAAACAAAGTAAATACAACAAAAGTATCTAGAATATGTTAAAGACTTTGATGAGAAAGGTCTTCTCAGATCTTGATGATTTATGCTTCTCAGATAAATAGTTATAAACTTTAATTAGCCCACTTCAATGCATTCATAATTTCTTTAACATTCATGTTCACAGCAACAAATTCTCTATGTTATTACCAGGGTATTGGAAGCGGCCGCAGATAATACTTCTGCTGAGGGCAGTAAGCTTCTAGTTACTTCAGACTTTGAAGATGATTCACCATCGTAATTAAATTTCCTTAGAATAAATTTACATTGTAAGGTTGCAAAACTCTCTCTTTAGTACTAAAAGTTCTATTTATAATCTGTTATTGAATCTTGTACAATAAAATTTTTGTTTTAATATTTTCATTTTTAAAATGACAAACAGTTCAGGAAAGAACTTTACTTGTTATAATTGGGACAAACTAATTTCTTTTACTCTAACAAAGGCACTAATATCTCTTTGCATATCTACCTGGAGCTGTGTGATGAAATGAAAATAAAATTGGAGTTATTTCTAAACCGTAAACAGATAAATTATTATGAAAACTATAATTCCTATTGTTTAAATATATGCAGTTGAATTGCGAGTCAGATACAATTATTTTTTTAAACAGGCAACTTTTAAATAACGGGTACATTATCATACATTGAAACATTCTCTGTTCAAATAAATAGTCGTTTCTGATTCTCAAGTCAATCGCATTTATATAAACAATAATCTCTGCAAGTGTAAATATAGTTAATATAATTCCTATTTGTTTATAATGTGCACAAAATGGTTCAAAGATTATTTCAATTTCAATATGAGAAGAGACTATATATAATATAGTATAATATAGGATTACTTCTTCTAATGAACCTACTTATTCATGTGACTACCATTTTCTTCAGACATTTATCAAATTGAACTATGTTATGGTTCAGTGTTGAACTACCTGGACTATTATTCCGGCATATTAGTTATCTCATTGAAGGATCCAACATGCAAGAACTTCTGTTAATATTTTTGAGACAAAATTTTCTTTTCACACTAAATTTTAATTATAAACAAAATTATGTCCAATGATAATCAAGTAATTCTGTTTAACCCTTTAAATAGCAACATGTGCCTGCACTGGGAGCAACATATTTTTGAAAGATTAAATTTTTTTTAAATAATTTTTCTCTTTATGTTTCTCTAATTTTTTTTATAATATAGTAATATTTGTAATATTTTTTTTATTTATTAATTTTTTCATGTTAACCAAACTTTACCTTACGTTTTCCGACAATTTCTTTACTAAAAACATCTGTTAAAAATACCTCTCAAATAGTGCAGAAGTGCAGATCTAAATGATCTGTAAACACGTGGGAAAACCATAGAATATGGAAACAAAAGAACTTCTTCATTATTCAATCGCCTATTCATTGTAAAATACCGCACAAACTTTGAAACAATCTGTAAATATGGGGGAAAACCCATAGACTTTGGACACAAAAGAATGGTGACTTTGTACTCTGTGTGGTATTTACTCTCCAGATAGTTGAAAATATTTAACCTAGAATACAGCACAATACACAGGAAAACAAATCGTAAGTGTACAACAGTGAGAGAAATGGTAGAACTTATATATGCGGGAATGCTCCTGCTGGCCGTTTCCCGATCTCATGTATTGGTACATGAATGCTAATCAAAGGGTTGAAGTCTACAAAGGATTTTTTTTTAAATTCAACAATTTTTAGTACACTGTATATGAAGTAGATTACCACTAGCACGAAATATTATCAAACAATAAATTTTTGGGTAAAGCTCTATTTAAATCTAAATTCTTATACGTATTGAGATTGATTGAGTTTTTGGGTAGAAAACAGTACGACATTGGTTACAAATCCAAAGAAGTTGTGCCACTATAGCTTTGATCATTGGTAGCTGAAGAATATAACATTAAGATCAAATTTTATAAATTTTAGTCAATTTTAGAAGACTATGTACACATCCAATTCCTAGTGGATTTGCTAATGACACTTTTTTCTGGTATCAATCAGCACAATACAAGGAAACCCTCAAATCCGGCCTCCCAGTAGCTTTGATTACAGGAATGCACTACGATTCCCAACCATTGGAATCAAAAAATTGATTACATGAGCACAGGGCTTGACACTTACCATAGTCATATCGAAAAATAGATTAAGGTGCTGAAAATAAGGTTTTGTATTGATATCTTTTGTTTTTATTAACTGGTAGTGGATTCATGACTGATATTAAAAGTTATAAAATTAAATACCTAACAAATAAATTTTGGATCATCATTGTGCAACTATGTGGTTATTAAACTTACTTTCTCCAGTTTGAGATTTCTCCATTTTTATTAAAATTTAAATTATTAAAAATAATTATCCCTGTGGCTTCGTAATTACTTTTTTATTACAAAATTCTAAATATTTGTAGGAAAATAATTTAATGAAGAATTGTTTGTTTTCATAAGAATTAAAAATGTTTAAAAGCCACTCCAGGTAGATTGTTTGTTAATATATTGGTATTATTAATGCATGCTTTTTTAAGTAACCTGCCTGGCAATTATACGTAATATGATAAAAAGTACAGTAGAATTCCGAAAATCCTTATGTTGCTAATTAAAAAATCTGCTTAATCTAAACATTATGTGACATATTAAAAAATTTCAACGATAATTTTTCAGAAAAATCTACATTTATTCAGAGACTAAATGGTTTGAGTAAATCGACGCTTTAATCTAACCACATATCCTGGGGCCATAATAACTCAATATTGTTGCTCAACATAATTTAAAAAAGTTTTAAATGCAACAGTAGCAGTTTATTAAGTATCTGCTAGTAATGCCTACATGATTGTCACTTTTGTGCTTGTTTTACTTATAAGCTTTTTTTCACAAATGTAACTTGTTAGTAATTCAGTAATAAAAGAAACAAGATTTTTGCTTTACTCTCAACTGCTTCCTGCAAATTACCCCATAATAACCACTATTTTTACTTTCCTTTATTAGTTATTTTGAATAGCTTTATTTTTCTCTTTTTTAAAAAGTAGTTTAACATCTGTAAAATGGATGATAACTTGTATTTCGCACTCGCCGGGAGATTGATTTGATATTTTTCAAATAACACGTCACGTCAACAGTTCTCAACATACTGACCTCAAACCGAAGGTTTGGTTGCGGAGGGGAGAAGTGAGGCTAGACGGAAACATAATCAACTTGTCGAAAATAAAATCCTCCCGGAGTGAGAACCTCAGTACATTTAGTTTCCGGATACACCTCGTAATTATCGAAAGAGATCTGTTTGCTGCTTATGAATTTACTTATGATCAAGATTACCTGAAAAGTCTTGAATGAACAATTGTAATTTTTTAAAAGGCCCAGATATCATTCAAGTTCTGTTGAAGTGATTCTATTAAACTGAAAAAAGGGTCTTTAAAGGATAATTGATCATTCATTCAATTTTTATCTTTTAGTACTGGAGGGAAAAATTTCTTAGAATGCGTTGCCAGAGAGTAAATAACCTTCATTTGATTGCATGGGTCTAGGGTCAGAGGTAGACAATAATAGTGTCATGTATGTAGACAATAAAAGGTACAGTGCTTATGCTAGCAACTGCAGCTAACTTTTCCTTAACTGAATTTCAGTTAATCCTATACTTTGAACACATCTCAGAAATAATTGTTGATCCCATTTAGTTTGGATTAAGGAGATTCTGCTGTACTTGAAAAATGTAATATTGGACTTTGAATAACTAACATACAAGAATGTTTTAATGCTTTAAGAAATAACTTTTCAATCGCTTACATTTATAAGTATATACAAAATTTGCTACCTAGATTTAATGAAGCTCCTTAACTGATACTACAGTGTTTTCCTGAGAAGTGATTTCCAGTACTAACAACTCTAGCTTCAGCTGCTAGATATGTTAATAATAAATATATCATAAGGTTGATAAAAGTAATTTGCTTGTTTACTTATTGGTTAACTGTTAAGTGCATCAGCTTGCCATGGTTATTTATTAATTAATTAATTAAGTCGAAAGTAATTTCAAGGGAAGCACGTTAGGCTATGATTGCCTAATAGTTGTAAAATATAAAACACTAGAAAACCTACAACTAGAAAATATTTTAATTGATTACTTATTATAGTACAAACTATTATCATTATAAATCTTTCAGTGTCCCTTCTAGTTAAAATATTTCAAAATATATGCCATAAACAATACCATAACTAAATATATAATAGTTATTATTGTTAATTGTAAACAATTGTTCCACCACTAAGTGCAATTAATTTTTCCCTTGTGTGATGAGGAACCGTCTGTTCACTTGACCATTGTCAAATCACTGAATTATTTTTCTGATGTCGTTATTCAATTATAATTTACAAAAATAACTTTATCAAGTCAGTGCAACGGAAAAATAATGGACACTGTTAAATATCACAATAGTTATAATACGTAATATTATATTAGTATACAATATCTATATATATATATATATTTGTAGGTTAGTTTTGGTAGGTAAAGATTATTTAGATTTTTTGGACTAGGAGACTGACAGACTTACCTTGGTAAGAGTCCACTCTATAGTCTTGAAATAGAAACACATAAGTGCTTTTATGTGTTTCTATTTCAAGACTACAGAATGGACTCTTACCAAGGTAAGTCTGTCAGTCTCCTAGTCCAAAAAATCTATGTATATATATATATATATATATATATATATATATATTGTAACATTTATAGAATGGGCTATATAATATTATTTAAGAATTGGAAGAATATATTAGAAATAACTCACACAAAATTTAAAAAAAGAAATTCATTAAAAGATTGGTTAGATTAAATTGAAACTAAAATTAGGTAAAAGCCTAGAAAGGTTATAAAACGGTTGTAACATATAAATAAGATATTTGAACTGTAAATACATAAAGAAATTTGTTGTATCAAATAAAATTTAAAACAAGATAATCTAATAATAGTTATGTGTAAACAAATTTGTAAATATTAGTAACATAGGGCATAAGTAATTACTTGAAGGAGAAAGTGAAATACGATTGTAAACAATGAGATTAGAAAGGTTATGTTTCTATGAAGTCCAGTCAAAACACACACATTTTGAAATATTACAAAAGTAAAACACAAAGACACTTCACACACTAATAATAGTAATTAAATAAACACTGGAAGGTTGGTTAAGGATCGGAAAATTGAAACAGTATGTTAACAAAATTAAAACTGGTGAAAATAGTTCGTTGACATTAACAGATGTGAAAGTAAAGAAATAGGTCAAGTTGCAGTCGACTCTAGTGGGAAGGAACGGAACTTCGTTCAATTAGAGCATATGATTTTTTTTTAAGAAGGAGAAGCCGCCATATTAAAAAAAAAAAACAATTGTTTAAAATCTAAGGACGCGTAGTTAGAGTCTGGCGTGGTGACGCCGAGGAAGCAGACCTTTCTTAGCAGTCAAAATTTTACATTGGAAAGGAAATCGTCAAAATTATACCGTTTTATGAAGAAACTTGACAAGATTAAACAGGGATAAGTGAATTGAAAGAGTTAATAAAGTGTAAATATAATTTGAAGGAACTAAAACGAATTTAAGTGTGTAAAATGTCAAATTAAAGAGAACGGAATTCTACGTGTGAGCAAGCAGCCATTCGCCGTTATTTGATAAGTTAAGTACCTAGCGCTATATAAAAAAATAAACTTTAGTGGACTCTTAGGATAATAGGGAAGTTTAAAATTGTACATTAGAATATCTTGTGATTAATAGTAATAAGATCATAATCCAGTTCAAATAGTTTCGCCTTTTTGCTTATTCCAAATTAAAGTATTTCCATCCGGAAAATATTTATTAAAACTAATTTCAAAATTTAATATTGTTTGTTCAAAATTTATTTAATTAACCTAAGAATTAAAAAAAAAATATAGCCCATGCTATAAACCCCGAGATTGCAAGAGATCGTAAAATTAGCCAAGGGTATCAAAATTTGTAACTAAAAATCAAAGAAAGTGAGTTTAGTATATTGTGTTAAAATTTGTTAAGTTTATTTTTGTTCTGTGTATTGTTTAAATGTTGAAATAAAAATTGTGATAATAAATGTTAATGAATTGTTCCTGAGTAGTTTTTTGTTTTGGTCATTAAATAGAAATAATATATCTTCATTTAATAGTATAAAACATCGTATTGCGTTTTATAAAAACTTTACATTTGGCGCCCAACGTGGGGCTCGATAAAATAAGAGATAAAATTTATTTAGAGAGATTTTGAAATAAAATTAATTTAGAACTTTTTATATGAAAAACATTTGAACTGGAAATAGATTTAGAAAAAATTTTGTAAAATTAAACACTGAGTTGAATAGAATCAAGGCTAGGTTTATAGTATATATAAAAATTGTTTATGTTTGTATAATAAGTTACTTACAGAAAAAAAAGAAGAATATATTATAGGCGAGCTGGTAGTTGTAGGGGACCAGGAAAAAGGGACAAGTTTGGAAATGAAAGAAATGGAAGGCACAGATATGCCAATAGGAAACATTGAGGTAGAAGAGGCTAGGGGACTACCACCTATGCAAACCCAACAGGAACGGGGAAATAGTGAGAATGTAGATTTAAGGGATATAATGAGGACTTTAATGGAAATGAGTGTAAACATAAATACAGGGAGAGAGGAAATGAATAGAAAATTTGAAGAGAGTAAGGAGGAAATAAAAAAAGAAATGAATAGAAAATTTGAACAGAGTAATGAAGAAATAAGGAAATTAAATAAAAATAGTGAGGAAATAAAGGAGGAAAATAAGGAGATGAAAGAAGAGATGAACAGACGATTTGCCTCAAGTAGGTTGGAAATGGATAAGAAATTCGAAAGCCTAATGGAAGAAAATAGGAGAATGATAGAGGATATGAGGGAACAGTTGAGAACAGAGAATAATGCTGTAATAGGAGTTATGAGAAGAGACTTAGAGGAGAAGATTAAGGAGAATTTTGAGGAAACAAAAGAAATAATAGCTGATGTGACAGAAATTAATAAAAAAGAGATAGAGAAAGTAGAAAATATAACTAAGAAAAACACAGAAGAGTTAGGAGAGTTGAAATTAAAGGTGATAGGAGAAAGAAAGATAACAGATGAGAGTTTTAGGAAAGTCGAAGATGTAAGGGAGAAAATATTAGGAGAGCAGGGAAGGTTAGGAGATAGAAATAAACTAGGAAAATTAGAAATATGGGAAATAAAAAATTTAACAATTCAAACCGCAACTAATAAGAAAATTGAAAAGCTTAATAAAATGAAAATGGTAATAGGAGAAATAGGAGGAGTTAAATATCCGTCTCAATGCTTAGTGGTACAAGGCTTATGGAGAAAATTTATCAGAGGTACGGATATGTTAATGAATGTGGAGGCACAACTCGATTTTGGAAAATGGGAGATGGAATTTAAATATGAGAATAACAGAGAAAATAGAAACTATGAAGCAGATGAAAGATACAATGGAGATGTAAACGGTGTTAAGGCAAGGACAGGCGTGGGGACAAGAAAAGAGCATGGTGCCCACAGTCAATCGGAAAACTAAGACAATAAGGAAACCCAGGAATAGAAATTAAATAGAGGAAACAAGTTTACAGGCATTAATAGACACAGGTAGTAATGTGACATGTATCCAGGAGAACTGGATATTGAAAAATAAAAATAAAATAGGAAGGGAGATATTAAATATAGGTAAAGGAAGCAATATGAATAAACTCTAGGTGACTATGTGTATAAGAAAACGTTAGCAGGAGATAAGTTTTAAGGGATGGTAACTATATCTACGATAATTTATTGGAAACTTCGTCGAATAATGAATAAAGATAAATATGAATCTATGTTAATAAATATTGAAGCATCGTTGTAATAAAAATATGGTAATTGTGTATTTAAACTTCGTCGTATTGTAAGGGAGAATCTGCGTTGATAAATAATGGAACTTCGTCGTATATATTATATATTATAAAAGAAATATGAATCTATGATAATAAATATTAAAGCATCGTTGTAATAAAAATATGGTAATTGTGTATTTAAACTTCGTCGTATTGTAAGGGAGAATCTGCGTTGATATATATAAGTATTAAAACAAAATTTATATTCATTGATATAGGGACAGTGTAATCGAAAGAGCTATAGATATGATCAAATAGAGGATATAAGATTGCAACCTTTAAAAATATTAGATGTTAAACTTCATACAAAATAAACTGACATGATATAAGAAAATAATTGAACTGGATGTGAGATTGGAAGGGGAGATAAAATACTAACTTAGAACTGAGAGTTAGATGAAGCTAAAAGCAAAATAAATATGAGATCAATAATAAACAAGGAATAAACAGAAATAAGGGAAAGAGAAATGTTATAACCAATTTGACCTAATCTAGACATACTATGACTCGGATAGGCTGGGATTTAAAGACACGGTATCAGAGAATATATGTTAAATAAATATTGAATCAGACTTATGATTGGAAGGATTCCAATTGTAATAAATGTAAAAAAAATATAATTATGGAAGGAATTGTAAATACCAGAACATGATTTATTGTTACTATACGTTAGAATTGTTAAAGAATTGTTGATTGAATGTTAGTTATAAGTATATTGTATTGTTAGAAGATAAGTTAAGTAATATGTAGCTTGAAGTTTTCAGCTCAGTATTTGATTGTTAAAGAATTAAGATAAAAATTGTGTCGTAGAATTAAGTATGAATGGATGAAAGTGGACAGATAAAGGTATAAATGACTTTTAAGTGGACAATTCTAAAAGTGGTAAAGACAATGGACGATAAGTTAGCCAAAGTGTTGAGGTACTTACTCAATAAAAAATGTGTTGAATTAGTTATTAAATAAAATGTACAATTAGGAAATAAAGGTTAATTTAAATTTAATTTTAAAAAAAATATGTATATTTAAATAAGCTTGTAGAACGTAAAGAATGTGTAATGTAGATATTAGTAATATTTTTTTTATTAAAATTAAATTAGGGGACATTGTAACATTTATAGAATGGGCTATATAATATTATTTAAGAATTGGAAGAATATATTAGAAATAACTCACACAAAATTTAAAAAAAGAAATTCATTAAAAGATTGGTTAGATTAAATTGAAACTAAAATTAGGTAAAAGCCTAGAAAGGTTATAAAACGGTTGTAACATATAAATAAGATATTTGAACTGTAAATACATAAAGAAATTTGTTGTATCAAATAAAATTTAAAACAAGATAATCTAATAATAGTTATGTGTAAACAAATTTGTAAATATTAGTAACATAGGGCATAAGTAATTACTTGAAGGAGAAAGTGAAATACGATTGTAAACAATGAGATTAGAAAGGTTATGTTTCTATGAAGTCCAGTCAAAACACACACATTTCGAAACATTACAAAAGTAAAACACAAAGACACTTCACACACTAATAATAGTAATTAAATAAACACTGGAAGGTTGGTTAAGGATCGGAAAATTGAAACAGTATGTTAACAAAATTAAAACTGGTGAAAATAGTTCGTTGACATTAACAGATGTGAAAGTAAAGAAATAGGTCAAGTTGCAGTCGACTCTAGTGGGAAGGAACGGAACTTCGTTCAATTAGAGCATATGATTTTTTTTTAAGAAGGAGAAGCCGCCATATTAAAAAAAAAAACAATTGTTTAAAATCTAAGGACGCGTAGTTAGAGTCTGGCGTGGTGACGCCGAGGAAGCAGACCTTTCTTAGCAGTCAAAATTTTACATTGGAAAGGAAATCGTCAAAATTATACCGTTTTGTGAAGAAACTTGACAAGATTAAACAGGGATAAGTAAATTGAAAGAGTTAATAAAGTGTAAATATAATTTGAAGGAACTAAAACGAATTTAAGTGTGTAAAATGTCAAATTAAAGAGAACGGAATTCTACGTGTGAGCAAGCAGCCATTCGCCGTTATTTGATAAGTTAAGTACCTAGCGCTATATAAAAAAATAAACTTTAGTGGACTCTTAGGATAATAGGGAAGTTTAAAATTGTACATTAGAATATCTTGTGATTAATAGTAATAAGATCATAATCCAGTTCAAATAGTTTCGCCTTTTTGCTTATTCCAAATTAAAGTATTTCCATCCGGAAAATATTTATTAAAACTAATTTCAAAATTTAATATTGTTTGTTCAAAATTTATTTAATTAACCTAAGAATTAAAAAAAAATATAGCCCATGCTATAAACCCCGAGATTGCAAGAGATCGTAAAATTAGCCAAGGGTATCAAAATTTGTAACTAAAAATCAAAGAAAGTGAGTTTAGTATATTGTGTTAAAATTTGTTAAGTTTATTTTTGTTCTGTGTATTGTTTAAATGTTGAAATAAAAATTGTGATAATAAATGTTAATGAATTGTTCCTGAGTAGTTTTTTGTTTTGGTCATTAAATAGAAATAATATATCTTCATTTAATAGTATAAAACATCGTATTCCGTTTTATAAAAACTTTACAATATATATATATATATATATATATATATATATATATATATATATATATATATATATATATATATATTCAATTATAATTCTTGTATTTGTATTTTGACTTAGCTCTTTATATATATATATATATAAAGTCAAAATACAAATACAAGAATTATAATTGAATTTACAATTATAATTCAATCTAAAATTGGTAGCAACAAAATCTAAAGGTAGCAACATAAAATTCGCATATAATACTGATAATAAATTAATAAATATAATGAATAACAATAATATTATTAATATGCATGAAAAAAAACGGTGTATATAAATTAGAATGTGATTATTGTAATAAAGTTTATATAGGACAAACTAAGAAAAAACTTAAAGATAGATATAAAGAGCATTTTAATGCATATAAAAAGCCTGAAACTTATAAATCAAATTTTGCTAATCATTGTATTAATAATAATCACATATTTCCTAATATAGATAATATGATACTTAATAAAAGAAATTAGCAAAGGCTAGATAATATGATACTTGTAAAAGAAATTAACAAAGGCCTGAGAATGAATATTTATGAAGGTTTAGAAATACATAAATATAAGACTAATAATGAGTTGATAATTAAACAAATACAAGTAAAATCTAAATTTGATAATATATTCATTGTTTGTAATGTTAGGGCAGCAAAATAAAAGTTTAACAACATTGTAATTAATTTGGCATAGCTATTTATTTGATCTAATTTGCACATATGTTAATTTTAATTGTTTAATATTCCTGATGATGTTGGTATTGTTAGCCAATGAAAAGCTTTGAATTGTAAATTCAATTATAATTCTTGTATTTGTATTTTGACTTAGTTCTTTATTAATACACAAGAATACATATTGCGATATATATATATATATATATATATATATATATATATATATATATATATATATATATATTTAGGTTAGTTTTGGTTGGTAAAGATTATTTAGATTTTTTGGACTAGGAGACTGACAGACTTACCTTGGTAAGAGTCCACTCTGTAGTCTTGAAATAGAAACACATAAAAGCACTTAAACAATGATATATTTCAACCACACAGTGGTCTTTGTCAATCGAAGAGAAAACACAAAAAGAAATATTTCAAGACTACAGAGTGGACTCTTACCAAGGTAAGTCTGTCAGTCTCCTAGTCCAAAAAATCTATATATATATATATATATATATATATATATGAAGTTAATATATTACTATTGTAAGTAATTTTATCCACCATTAAGTGCAATACTTTTACCTTGTGTGATGAGGCGCCTTTCGGTCACTTGAAAATTGTCGAATCACTGATTACTTTTTCTACACGTATATATATATATATATATATGAAGTTAATAAATTACCAATTTTGAGTAATTGGAATGGTCAAAGACCGAAAGGTGCCTCATCACTCAAGGTAAAATTATTGCACTTAATGGTGGAAAAAATTACTCAAAATTGGTAATTTATTAACTTCATAAAGTCAGTGCAACGGAAAAACAATGGATAATATTAAATATCAGGAATATATATATATATATATATATATATATATATATAATATGTTTGTTTTTTTATTATTTTTTATTGAATGAATGAATAATTTAATTTCTATTAAATTTAAAACAAAAACTCAGGAATAATTTAAATTCTTTTAATTTTAACAATTTTTTAATTTAAACAATAAACAGAAAAAAAACTTAACAAGTTTTAACAAAATAGACAAAACTCAATTCTTAATATGTTAGTTACAAGATTTTATAACCTAGGCTATTTGCTAAGATCTCTTATTATCTCGGAGTTTTATGCATGGGCTATATCTTCTAACTCTTTGGTTAATTAAATAAATTTTAAGAAATAAAATTAATTTTAAAAATAGTTTTAATAGTTAGCTTCCTGATGTAAAATCTTAAATTTGGAATAAGAAAAAGGTCCCTAACCTGTTTGAACTGGATTCGGTTTCTTACTACTAAACTATTATATTATTTCAAGATATTCTAATAATTTACAATTTTAGATTTTCTTATAATTTTCTTTTTATAGCTTTAAAAGTTCACTAAAGGTTTATTTTTCTAGCGCTATGTACTTATCGATTTTTGGAGTTTTGCTGGTTGTTCATATAGGATTCAGTTCTTTAAGATTTATGTTTCACACACAATTAAATTCTTATTGGTTACTTTAATTATAATAAAGTATATTATAGGTTTTAAATTCACTTATTTTCATTTTATTTTGGCCACGTTTCTTCACAATTTCGTATAATTTTGATGAGTTGCTCCAAACGGGATTTTGGCTTCTAAAAATGGCTTCGCTTCGTTCGGCTGCCCCAGCCAGACTAACGCATCCTTTATTTTTTTTTTTTTTAACATGGCGCGGACTCCTTTTCAAATTCTATATTAATTACCCATAAACCTTTGCTTTCATGTAATGAAGTTCCTTTTTCTCCCACTAGAGTCGACTGTAACACTGACCTACTTCCTTGGATTAAATTTGATCAACTAACGTCGGCCATTTTGGATTCCTTCTGATCCAGATCCTGCAATCATGAAATTGTTTTCAACCGTTTTAATTTGGTTAACACATTGCTTCACCTATACCATCCTCAACAAACCTTCCCGTGTTTATTTAATTACTATTATTTGTGTGTGCAGTGTGTTTGGCATGGGTTATGTAAACTTAACCCCTATCTCACTTCATTGTTTATAATTGTGTTTTACCTTCTCTTTCAAGTAATTACTTATGCCCTATGTTAACAAAGTTTTCAATTTTTTAAATTTTATTATTATTAGATTACCTTGTTCTAATTTTATTTGTTAGGTTATTTGATCCAACAAATTTCCTAATGCATTCTTTCCAGTTCAGAATTTTTTTTATATGTTAAAATTTTTTTTTAGGGTTTCACCTTAAATTAGTTTTAATTTATTCTAACCAATCTCTTAATGAATTTCTCCGATTTCACATTTTGTGCGAGTTATTTCTAATCTATTCTTCCAATTCTTAAACAACATTATATAGCACATTCTCTAAATGCTACAATATATATATATATATATATATATATATATGAAGTTAACATATTACTATTGTAAGTAATTTTATCCACCATTAAGTGCAATGATTTTACCTTGTGTGATGAGGCACCTTTCGGTCACTTGACCATTGTCGAATCACTGATATTTTTTGGTGTAGATGTTCGGTCCGTGATGTTGGTATTTGTTGACATTACACGCATTTTCTCTTGATCTGCATGTATGATGTTTTTATATAGTATGTCTTCTGTATATGTGGTCTGTAGGTTCATTAAATTGTTGTGTGTGTTTTTATAAATGTGGTATTTTTCTAGTGAGTTTAAATCTATTGGGTTATTATTTATTTCAAGTATGGTTAGGTTATTTTTAAATGCGTGTAATGTCAACAAATACCAACATCACGGACCAAACATCTACACCAGAAAAATATCAGTGATTCGACAATGGTCAAGTGACCGAAAGGTGCCTCATCACACAAGGTAAAATCATTGCACTTAATAGTGGAAAAAATTACTTACAATAGTAATATATTAACTTCATAAAGTCAGTGCAACGGAAAATCAATGGATAACGTAAAATATCAAGAATATATATATTGTAATCCTTAGATGAATTATTTTACCTTGTTGAATATGTATGGTGAAATAAGACAACTTTCATAAACAAGAATATATTACTTCATTTTAATGTTGATTGAAGACACCAGTCTTACTCTAGTCATATAATTGGACAGTGATTTATAAATTTTGAAAATGCTGATATGTAAATTAGCGAAAAGCTTCAATGAACATTAAAATGAAGTAATATATTCTTGTTTATGAAAGTTGTCTTATTTCACCATATATATATATCGTAATATCCACGTTGTCCATTTTTTTCTGTTGAGCCGACTTTATAAAGTTACAATTAACTATATAGATATATATATATTATCACGTACACTATAATGTACTTAAACAAGAATCTTACTTGGTATATATATGCGCGCCTCGAAGGCTTTAATTAAGAGTCTCCATTTTCGAGCATCACCTGAAACTGATTATTCATTGCAATGTGGGAAATTTTAATTTGTCTTGTGGATAACTTTGACTATTAAGTTGAATAATTTATTGTTTTTTAATTTTATTTTTATTTGTTCGTTTATGATATTATTTTTGTGTTTATTAATTTGTAGCTGTTTTCAGATTGTCATTTTGAGGCCTTTGTGTACTTTTTTTGTTAGATGTATGTTTTCTAATATAGAGAATGAATGGTTGTTTTTGATGGCTTGCATAGCTAAGTTTGATTTGTAAATGTTTGGTTTAATGTATGTCTTCAGGTGCTCTTTATATCTGCCTTTTAATTACTGTTTTTTTTTTTTTTTGCCTGTGTATAGTTTGATACAATCTTGACATTCGATTTTATGTATTCCGTTATTAAGTGTGGGACATAATCCAACTAGTAAAAATATGTCCCCCAATATGTACTACAAGTACTCAGTTTCATTTATATTTAGATAATTAGAGCTTAGCTAGTGAGAACTATTCACAAAGGTAAAAGTCAAAATAATGAACTCAAAATCTTACCAAAAATTAGTTTTTAATAAACAGACACACAACAAACTAGTTTTGGCAACGTTGTCGTCTTCCTCAGTGCTTGGCTTCCTTGTGTAGTAGCCAAGCACTGAGGAAGGCGACATTGTCGCCAAAACTAGTTTTTTGTGTGTTTGTTTATTAAAAACTAATTTTTGGTGAGATTTTGAGTCTACTATTTTGACTTTTACCTTTGTTCTCAGTTTCATTTGATGGGCGAAAATGAAGACACTCAATTATAGTCTTCGAAAGTTAAATCGTATATATACCAAGTAAGATTCTTGTTTAAGTATGTACATTACAGTGTAAGTGGTACATATATATATATATATATATATATATATATATATATATATATAGATTTTTTGGACTAGGAGACTGACAGACTTACCTTGGTAAGAGTCCACTCTGTAGTTTTGAAATAGAAACACATAAAAGCACTTAAACACTGATATATTTCAACCACATAGTGGTCTTTGTCAATCGAAGAGAAAACACAAAAAGAAATATGAGAGAATGAAATAAAATAATTGTAATCACAGATTGTGTAGTGTAGAAATCAGATGTCACAGATGCACAGATTAAAGATATATATTATTTTATTTCATTCTCTCATATTTCTTTTTGTGTTTTCTCTTCGATTGACAAAGACCACTGTGTGGTTGAAATATATCAGTGTTGAAGTGCTTTTATGTGTTTCTATTTCAAGACTACAGAGTGGACTCTTACCAAGGTAAGTCTGTCAGTCTCCCAGTCCAAAAAATCTAAATAATCTTTACCAACCAAAACTAACCTAAATATATATATATATATATATATATATATATATATATATATATATATAAAGAACAAAAGTCAAAATACAAATACAAGAATTATATTTACAATTCAAAGCTTTTCGTTGGCTAACAGTACCAACATCATCAGGAATATTAAACAATTAAAATTAACATATGTGCAAATTAGATCAAATAAATAGTTATGCCAAATCAATTACAATGTTGTTAAAATTTTTTTTTAAATTTTTTTTTATTTTGCTGCCCTAACATTACAAACACTGAATATATTATCGAATTTAGATTTTACTTGTATTTGTTCATTTATCAACTCATTATTAGTATTATATTTATGTATTTCTAAAGCTTCATAAATATTCATTCTCAGGCCTTTGTTAATTTCTTTTATAAGTATCATATTATCTATATTAGGAAATAAGTGATTATTATTAATACAATGACTAGCAAAATTTGATTTATAAATTTCTGGCTTTTTATATGCATTAAAATGTTCTTTATATCTATCTTTAAGTTTTTTCTTAGTTTGTCCTATATAAACTTTATTACAATAATTACATTCTAATTTATATACACCGTTTTTTTTCATGCATATTAATAATATTATTATTATTCATTATATTTATTAATTTATTATTAGTATTATAAGCGAATTTTATGTTGCTACCTTTAAACAATTTTGTGATATTTTTTACTTCATTACCAAAAAATGTAAATGAAGTCCATATGACATTTTCATCATTTAATTTGATGATTAAATTAAATTTACAAACTGCACCAACTACAACTAAATCAAATTATATATACACCACTTACACTGTAATGTACATACTTAAACAAGAATCTTACTTATATATATATTCAGACATTTAACATATTGAAATTGGATCTAACCAGTAAATGCCTGAATTGTCGGTGAAGCTTCCTAAATATGCTACATCAAAATTAAGTTTTTGTTTATGAAAACATTTAAATTCAATTAAAAATGTACAAGAAAATCATTACCAACTTTATATCAACATAGTATTGAATTTTGTTCTAGAAAAAGTTAGATATTTATTTGACACTAATTTGAAAAGTTGTTTACTTTAATTTAAAAATTATTTCATTGTTGTAGTCTTGAATGCAATAGTGAGCTGTAAGAAAAGGATGAAGATAGATAAGGATAACATAGTATAAAAAAAACATTTCATGGATTAAAAGCTAAAAAATTTAAAAAACAATTACTAAGTTTGTGAAATTCTAAACTTTATTCAGTATAATACAAAAGAGATAATAAAATAAAGATAGTACTTCTAAGTTAATGCTCTTGGTATTTCAAAGATGTGGCATCTTTTAAGGCCTGACTGTAATTTACTGAGGATATTATGTTGATTTATTAATGTAATTTAAGTACTTACAAATTTTTAAAAAACCAAAATTTGTGTAACATAAATTCATATTTCAAAAAGAGGTCAATTCATTAGTACACTATTTAAACTGTTTAGTAATATTGCTTTGTATTTATTTTATATACATAAGCCTTTGTTAAATTTTCACGAATTTCTTTCCTGCCACCATTCATTTCTTTGCACTTATTTACTTTTTAGTTTCTTCCTGGAAACTGGTTGATATTTAGTCTTTTTCAGGTTTTAACAAGTAGTCAAAGAATGTTCAAGGAAAGTCATTTTGTCATTCTTATTTTTCTGTATCAATGCAAGGTTCTTGTCACAAGTAAGGAACAAGTGACAAGATGCAAAGAATGTATGATTTATCTCTTAAAAGATACACCTCTGCATCTAGATAAATACACAGGAACTATAGCAGTTGGTTCTTGTTCTGTACTGTACAGTTGTTGCTCTAAATTACAAGATGTTTTAGTTATAATTTTGGATGTTGATTCTATTAACAGGGAGTGACCTCGTTACTACGCAGTTTCTAATGTCATACAGGCATGATCCGTATATTGTTGTTGACAACACTATACTTATTTAGTATTTTTAATTTGAACAAATCGCACATTTCATATAACCTCAAATGGTAATTAAATGTGGTTGTAAATGAAATCCTCATTTAACCCATTGCTGATCTAAATTACATGCACGCTGCGGACACTAGCAGGTATGAATTAATTCCTCCCATAAATTATCTTGTATTTCACTACAAAAATATTCTACATATAAAGCACTAAATACTGTATTTTTTATATTGGTGCAGTTTTTTATTCGTTATTTTGTGCCTTAGTTTATTATTTACTAATTGATTATTATGTGTAACCATAGTAAGTAAAAACAAATTAAAAGTTACTTACTGTCTGAAGTTCGATTTAGATTCTAGGCTTCCACTATTATTGCTCATTTCGTGCGTGCACAAGAATATACTAATAATAAAAAACTACTAATAAACATCGTCTACTGACCGACACCAAGTAAAACCTATACTGAGCTTCTCACTCCAGTTGACATAAAATTTGCTGTAGCATTTTATTATGTTTAGATGCCTGACAGAATGTCAAAGGGCTACAAATATTTTTCTTTATGCTGTAAGTTTCAAAAGTCAATAAATATCCCTTAGAAAGCACAGACATATATATCAGAAAATAAACTCTCTTGCAGCAAACAAATCAATCAAACAATGATGCAATTCATGACTAGCTGGGCTAGTCTTTATACATGCAACTAATAAATTATCATGAATAGCTTACCTAGTCCATAAACCACAATGGGTTTAGTACACAATATCTCTTTCTCCCTTTTGCAATGACTCTTGCCTATCCCTCTTTTCTTGGTTTGAGCTAAGATTTAAGCTATCATTTCATCGATTTGATCTGCATTCAAAACCACTATACCCATTAGAATTATTCTACTACTCCATTTAGATAAAGTAAAAAATACTGTAGCTTGGAGACACATTGATTTAGGATCTTTCTATTAAGTTCCTGATGGTAGGGGACATTCTTAGATTGGCACTTGTTTTTACTACAAAACAAAAAGTTCTATTAGAGGGTATTCATGTTTATTCGAGCACTTGAAATAAGTATTAAATAAATGATAAACCAGTGGAATATTGAGTTAAAGATATTTATTTTTAAAGTTGATTCTCATGTTGTTGTTTTGTTTTATTTTGTTATTTTTGTGTGTGTATTACATGTAAATATTATTGTTCTCTCAGTGTTGTTACTGTTTTTAATCATTTTTAAATGATTTTATGATTCTTGGTGGGTTATTTAAAAATAATTGAGTTTTTTAAAGTTTTTAATTATTGAAATAAGTGTACTTGTATTTTATATGCGTAATCAAAAGCAATGTAATATTGTTTTCAGGCTTGATAAGAGCAACAAACTAGCTGTCGAAACCTTGCATTAATAAAATATCTTTGATTCGATGGCGTTTTCTCATTTATTTAATACTATTAGAGGGTATGCTGTTTTTGTGCCACTAAGAGGTGTTTTATTTACTAACCCATCAATAAATAATATCCAAAGTAAATCTAATTAAAGAGACAGATCATTATGCTAGTTATTCCTATATCTTATTAGCAGTAAGAAGTTATCAATATGTGCTTTTATGTGGTGCTAATAAATCTTGTTTCATATTACAGTCAGTTCCAGATAATTCACATTAATTAATTCAAGAAATTTAAAAAATAACAAATTTGAGAATTATCTGTAAAAAAACGTGCAATTAAATTTAACATTTAGTAGGAGGCTCTATGTGTTTTATAGGTTTACTGAAATCAGTAAATTACAAAATGAATTATATGGTAAGTTAAATCTCATTAAGAATGTTAAAAATTCAAATTATTTTTGTTACTATTTGTATCTAGTTTCCTAAGAAATTCATCATTGTGTAGAAAAGGAGTAAATGTTACAGTAAAATCTTTTACATATTTTTAAAAAAATTTTAGGTTGACATTTTCTCTTGGAATTTGTAATTTCTAATTTTTCGTGTTATTTGTTAGATTAATTTCACTATTTTGTTCTAAATCTATTTTATATTAGATTTTGTATTTTCTGATTACTTAATCTAATTTTAAATTTGGTTTCAGTTTAGAAACTTTACTCAAAAAACATTTTTGTATGGGCAGTTTGTAAAATATTGGGAGGAGCAATTTTTCTTCGTAGTCATTTACCACAGAAATGACCTTTGTCATTTTTTGTATTTTTAATTATAAGCAAGATATTTAAAAATTTCATTGTAGTTTAATGTTATTTCAGTTGTATCATAGTGTATTTATTGAATATTTTTTTTAAAATAATTTGCAACACTTACAATGTGATTATTGTAACTAAATGTTTTTAAATATTGTGTTATACCCATGGCCAGGATTTATATTGTAATGGCATGTAAAATATCCATAGAAATATGTCCTGAAAATTGAAGGAATATGCACTAACAATTGAACAAAATGCAGCTTTCAAAGGAATTATTTTAACTCACTAATATACATGTTTAAATTCAATGTTTTCAGGGGGTAAAGATTTTTTGTTGAACGGAAGTAGATTATAATCAGGAAAGGATTTTTCTACTTCAACGGATTTGATTGAACAATTTTGCATTCTAGTACTGACTGCTCTGAACACTTATGTATCAGATGTTTGATTTCACTTGAATACTCATTTATTGATTGGATTTTTATATTTTATGTTTGCATTTTTACTTCTTCTGAAGTTACAAATAGTGTGTATGAGTGAAACTGATATCAAGATAGAGCATGCACTCTACTTCACAAACAGATGTCTGTATTGTTTGAATTTCTCTTAGTAGAAAGACACTGCAGACATCCAAGTCTACACCTTGTGAGAAGAGGTCTGATCCTCTCATAGCAGACCATATTAAATCTATAATAGAATCATGTAGTGAAAGTAAATCATTTTTCTAAGAATAGATACAAGTATATGTGTATCTTTTTTATCATCTCAGTATTTCTGAAAAGTTATAGTTCTAGATTATTCAGTTTTTGCAGTAGACATACACATACAATGTTACATACACAAAAGTTGTACAAAAATCAGCAGAACATTTTGATAACTTCAGACCTTGATTTCCCCTGATTTAAAAGTAACTGTGTTCTATTTCTTAAAGATCTGTTGTGTACATTTGTTTTCAAATTTTCTATTTGAAGTTTTTTTAGAATCCTTTTGCATATTTGGTAAAAATCAATATCACCTAACTAGAATTGTCAACGATTTCTCAAAATCTACAATTAAATTAAAAAGGATGCACTGTACATTTCTGTAGGAATGTTTGTGGTTTAAACTAACAAAACCAATTTAAAAGCTTTTTAAATCTTCATCTAGATAGAACAAGTTAACAGATGAACACTCTTTTCAACACAATGTTTGAGAAACCACTGGATTGTGAAAGAAAATGGATTCTCTAGTGCTAAAAATAAATATTTCAAGGGTCAGCTTTCCTACATTTGTTACTATTACATCTAGCAAATTAACAGGGAATACTGCGGTACTAGGGAATGTTAAATATAACTACAGATTGATTACATAGGTTTCAATGTTATATATATATATATATATATATATATATATATATATATATATATATATATATATATATTACTTTCATTATATGTACTTAAACAAAAATCTTACTTGGTATTTATGCGAGTTAACTTTCAATGACTGGCCTTGTCATCATCATCATCGGGCATACCGATCTGGGGCTGTAGTAGACTGCGGCTGTGTGGAATTCCCGTTGTCACTGGTGTACCGTTGTGTTCTACTTTCGGATTCACTGCACTGAATCTGTCTTTTAATTTCTTTTTTGTTTGGCCTATGTATATTTTATTACAGTCTGGGCATTCGATTTTGTATATTCCATTATTAAGTGTGGGACATATTTTTTCTAGTTGGTTTATTTTATTGATTATGTTTCCTGTGTTTTTGTAAGCTATATTAATATTATTATTTTTTAGTGTTTTAGTTATTCCTTTTATGTTGTACTATGTATATGTGAATGTGGTCCATTTTTTGGTTGTTTGTGGTTCGATTTTAGGTTGTTGATACCTAAAATGCATCATCAAACCTGAAACATATAACTCAAATTTAGCTACACATGCCATCAAAAACAAACACACATTCCCTACATTAAAAAACGTACACCTAATAAAAAAAAAGTACAAAAAGGCCTCAAAATGAGAATCTGGGAACAACTACAAATTTATAAACATAAAAATAATATCATTAACGTACAAGTACAAATAAAATTTAAAAAAACGATAAATTATTCAACCTAATAGACAAAATTAGCCCCAAAACAAACTTAAAAGACTCGCACAGTGCAGTCAAACCGAAAATAGAACATAACGGTACACCAGTGACAACGGGAATTCCACACAGCCACAGTCTACTACAACCCCCGCTCAGTATCCCCGATGATGATGACAAGGCCAGTCATTGAAAGTTAACTGGCATAAATACCAAGTAAGATTCTTGTTTAAGTACATATAGTGAAAGTGATAAGTGAATACAAGAAAACAGTGTTGCAAAGCTACAAATATATATATATATATATATATATTAGGGATGGGCCGATTCCGATTCTCGATTCCAGGAATCGTCGATTCTAGGTGGTATCGAGGAATCGTCGATACTCGATTCTTCATTCATAAAAGTGTCGATTCCGATTCCTATTTTGTTAACTATTAAAATGTGCGTGTGGAGTAATTTATTACCAAACAAAATTTATTACCAAAATTTATTATATTTGTGTGGAAAAATAATTAATTACCAACTATGTCTTATTTATGTATTAGTTGATTTTAATGAATTAAATGATTAAAGTAAACGAAAATATTGTTATTTATGAAGCAACAGCAATCAAGATCGTAACCATTTCTGGTCGTTTGACATCGCTCGTCTCTCTCTCTCTCTCTCTCTCTCTCTCTCTCTCTCTCTCTCTCTCACTAAATGTCAGAACAAAACACAAAAAAGTACAGTAAAAACTCGATTAACCGTCACCGTCGGAACCGTGGCCATGACGGTTGAGCGAATAGACGGATAACAGAAACACTGTATTATTCCTCCGAAACTTAACCTTAATAAATTATATTATAGACAGATATCACTCTCACGGTAGAAGGTTTTGTGTAGCATATTACATTAAAACAGAACTTTTAAAAGGTTTTGCCATATGACCAAGATGTTGACTAAATTAATTATTAGAGAACTAGCATGTAAGCTAATATAACTTGAAAGAATCGAGAATCGACTAAAGAATCGAGAATCGAAAGGAAAATTTTAGAATCGGAATCGGAATCGAAAATTTTAGGAATCGGCCCATCCCTAATATATATATATATATATATATATATATATATATATATATATATATATATATATATGTAAAGAAATTAAACCCTTAAAATACATATTTGCAAAAGTAGATTTGTTTTGTTTTAATCCAGGCCCTAGGTAAAACACACAAAAATAATTTTTGTGATTTAGAATACAGAAAAATTAATTGTTATGTATATATATTATTGTTTTATGTATGTTTATATATGTAAGTAATGAATAAAAATATTTCAAATACAAGAATTTTTTAAATTTAAATATTTTTCAATGTTTTGGGCCAAAAAACAAGTATCAACAAATATTTTAAAAAAATAAGTATTACCATCTTCAGAAAAAACAATGATATAACAAAATTTGGTTTCTGTTATATCATTGTTTTTCCTAAAGATGCCAATACTTATTTTATTGGCAAAATGCTTTGAAAAATATAAAAAATTAAATGATTCTTTTATTTGAAATATTTTTATTCCCTAACTGCATTACATGAAAACGTATCACCTTATTTAATATATTTATATATATATATATATATATATATATATATATATATATGTGTGTGTGTGTGTGTGTGTGTGTGTGTGTGCGAGCATACGCGTGCATGCGTCTTTGTGTGTGTGTGTGTGTGTCATACACAGAAAAATTATTTGTTATCCATATTGTTATGTAAATATTTTTGTTATTTTTTAGTTGACAAGTTATAATTAAAATTCAAAGTACTATATTATAATAAGCAAAATATTATACTTCATTTTACAAATTAGGTTGACAATTAGGTATTTAGATTTGATATATTATTGAATATTATTTTCGATGTTTAAAATAATAATACACTTTAGAGCCAAAACTAAAAATTCTTTCATAAAAGTATTTTTTTAATGACACATATGAAACTACAAGACTGATGAAAATTATAATACAATCTCTGGATTCATGAGACAACAATTGCTACAAATATTTTGCTAACACAGTATAATCAGAAGGTTACAAACCTCATACTTTGCAACCTACTAATGATGCTAACTGTGCTAGCAAAATGTAAACCAAGGTTATTTCAATATTTGTAACAAGGTTTATTGTTTTGTTTTTTATCATTATAATTACTGTTCTCTGTATAGACTTTTGATTCCATAGATTGTATAATATTCATGCTTTCTAATTATAAGAAAATGTACTACATAGTTGAATTCATATTTATATCGATTTTCTCATTTAAAATCCAATGGCATTGTTATGGATAATGTTATCTCAACCTAGTATTGTAAGACAATTTACTATATAACCTTTGTGAAGAATCCTGTGTTTTAACCACAATTTAATGTTGATTTAAAGGTTTATAATATTTTCAAAGCATTCATGATGAACCAGTGAAAAAATTTTAATTTAATTGCAATACTTTAGAACAGAGGTCTGAATCGCTTTTAGCAACATGCCTATTTTAGCATTTAGTAATAAAATGTAAATACAAAACAAATTTGTAGCTATAAGTGTTTGAGCAGTTCACTTTTGTACAATGAACTTGGTGGTTTGGGTCCGGGTTTAAATATAAAATTTTCATAAAGTTGTGTTAAAATATAGGCTACAAGAAAAGCAGGAAGAGCATAGTTAATATTCTTTAACAGTTTTACAATAGTAAAAATTTACATTTGAAATAGGGGAAAATTAACCCTTTGGTTAGTTGTACATGAGATTGTGATATGGGCAGTGGGAGCATTCCTGTATCTGAAGGTTCTTTCATTTCTCTCAGATTAGCATTGCCTAACATTTATAATTTTGTTTTCTGTCTATCACACTGCACTCTAGGTACAATATTTGATATTATCTGGACAATAGATGCTATATAGAGTACATAGTCACTATTCTTTCATGTGCAAATTCTAGGTTTGTATCGGGTGTTTACAGATTGATGCATGATTTTGATACAAATAAATTGTGCATTTCTTACAAATTTGTTTTCCTACAATTACTTAAAAAATTAGACTTTTTCAAAATATTTTTGATATAGATTTGGTCAACGATGAGATTATGGTAACCAATGAATATTACAACATTGTGTGATAATACTATTTTGTCTAACCGTTCAAATATTGAAAATTAATACTTTAAATAAAGAGAAAGATTAAAAAATAGTAAGCAAATTAAAAATATCTTGCTCCCAGGGCATTTATTAGGGCATGCATATGTTGCTAATCAAAGGGTTAATAGGAGGTTAAGACCTTTTGTCTGCTAAGCTCATTAATGTCTGGTTCAAGCTTTGAAAAAGATATTAGGTCTTCTTAATCAGTTAGTTTGTTTCTGTATTTGTTTTTTGTTTTTTTTTAATGTGTCAAGCCATGAGATTCTCTTTTTGCAAAGATACATTGTTACAAATCAATCAGAAATTTTACAGTAAGATGAGTTCGTTCTTTGTATTTGTTCAGAACCCTGATCCAAACATATGTTCAAGAACTCCTTAATAAGTTTTTTTTATTAAAGTTTTGTCTTATTTCTTTGTAATACTTTAAAACCTTTTGGTTAGCTAACGTTTACCTATACATATTTTGTCTGTAACTCCAAAGGCTTTTCACGCCACAGTTTGAGGAATAATGTCTTAAGACTTTTGAAATATCTTTAAGAAAATAATTGAAATATGGTAGAAATTTGAAGTATAAAAAATTCATGTCATCACAATATTAATATTGTTAACAATCAATCTTGAAAGATTTTATTTTTTGAAATCTAATGTACCTGAAGTTTACATTTTAAAATTAAGTGAAATAATGTTGATTTAAACTGGTTAGAAGTCATATTTTAATATTAGTTTACAAATTCAAAGTGTTTGTATGCAGAATGCCTAGTGATCTGAGAAACAAGATTTTGTTTTAAAATGTGAGAAAAATCAGGAAATTCCATTCAACAAAACTTAATTTGTTTTTGTTAACAATTTTTGGAGTAGTGGCTGAACAGAAGAGATACTATGAATTTAAATATTTGTATAAAATATATTTTACATAGTATTTCGCCACAGCTATACTTGAAATCTAGACAGTGCCACCCCCTCCAGTTCAAATTTAACAATCTGAATTGAAATCATCTCCTACTGTCTGTAGTTCTATATTGTTTTCTTCTAAAATAATATAAAACTGGATTCTGAGAGTGTAGTAAACAGTTATGTTTTTTTCAAAATATTTAACTAGTTAAAATTTAAAGCAATAGGGGCATATAACAAACATAATAATTTTTTAAAATTGTAAGTGTTTATAGAGGAATATTACAAAAAAAAACTAAACACTAGTCAAAATGTCAAGAATTTGCCGAAGTCATTTTTGCTCTAGTTTCTAGGCTTATCATTTATTTATTGCTGTATAAAATTACTCATTATGGATTGATCATTTATTTCTTTGATTTGTTTCTTTTACTACCATTATTTATAAATCAGGAGTTGTTTGAGAGAGACATCTAGGTCTATGTTATGTTAATTTTTCTATTAAGTAATATAATTTAATTATTATTTATCATTTTCGACATGTTTTATGATTTTTGTAAGAGATCTTGAGAAACATTTCTTTTCAAAAGGAGAATAAGAAGTTTAAAAAAAATCTGTTTTATCCAACTATAAGGTTTATAAAATCCTGCAGGAATATGTAGTTATTTTAGCTGAAGCCAATATTCCAGCATTTTTTGAAAAGTACTACTTATATACTTACTTTTAAATTTTCTGTTAAATTGTTTATCATAAAGTTATAATTTTGATAATTTTTAAAATAATATTTTATATGTATTTTTAATAATTTTATATTATATGTATATTTTGTTACGGGCTGTCATTTTAAATCAAAATAAATATACTTAATTCTAGTCTATATAAAAATGTTTTAAAGTGTAACTATTAACTCAAATTCAAGATTGAAACAATGATTTTTGCATAAAATGTTTACTTGCAAAAATTAAACTGATTATTTCATTTTTATTATGAAAATTTATTTCCATAAAATGGATGTTGACACATAAAGAGTTTAATAATTTGTTGTTACATTAAATATTTATTGATATTATTTTCTAGTTTGCATAACTGCTTACAAAGTTTAATAAAAATATACTTATAATATCTTCTTGTATTATTTTGTATTTGTTCATGTGTGTAAATATACTACATATTTTCATACATAAATGCCTGTGTACCTTATTGTTTTATGCAACCAAAATAATCAGCTTTATCTAATCATTCTGGGACTTTTACTTATGTTTTGAGTTATGTAATTTGACCCCTATTTTCCTAACTTAACCGTGCACTTGGCCTTGAGTGTACTACAACTTCTGAAACCATGATGCATACGTCTCATATGTCAGTATTTTGACAGTCCTTATCATGTTAGGAAAGTATTTAAACTGACCCTCTATCTCCTGTCTTGCTTACTACAATCTCTGAAGGACAAGTCTATGCAAAATCACTTTAGAAATGAAACATTACAACATCAACACAGGATAAACACAATTACATATTATAATGTGGTTTTAATACATTTTGTCCACAACAGGATATTGACGTACACTGTTAGGCTCTTTCCGCATTGTTCCAGTTTGACTCTGTGGCAAAAACTGAAGAGTGACATAATTTTAGTAAACTGAAGAAGACCATGATCAACTTTTCATGACTGTGGGGAAAACCCATCACTGTTTTCTGTAACAGTAATTCACTGCTACATCATAGGGTGTGATAGTTTGGCAACTTTGAGCGCAGAGTGTTGATCGTTTTCTTATTATTTTGTTTTTGTATGTTTAGTAGTTTCAATTTCATTGTTGTTTTAAAATGCTCTTTGTAGAGCATATTGCCTGTGACCAAGATTAATTTAAGTGAAAATAAAATATAGGCCTACGTTTAATTTATACCTGAGACTATTTATTTAATAGGCAATAATAAATAACAGAATCACAATAATTATTAATTAAATAATTGACAATGTTAAATGTCAATAAAAAAGACATTCAATCTTTCCATTCTAGACAATAAGACTTTTCTAGACAATTAAGCCATTTTTTTAATAACAAACAAAACAGCTGACTCACTGCCACCACAATATTAAATAAATAGTTAACTTCAACACTCCTCAAGTTTATCACATCATTATTTAAGTTTTATTATAGTAACTATGAGAATGTTTTCTGTCCCATAGAACTACTTTAGTGCCTTATATATAAATAAGTATTTCAATAAATGGCATTGCACTTATGTTTTAAAATATTTATGTTAAAGGAGCATAACACAATTCTACATCTTTCATGATCCATTTGTGTTGATGGGGCATAACACCATTCCATAACATCTTTTACATGATTCTGAAAAACTAACAAGTGACGGATTGTTCGATTGTACGTTATTGCATTTTTGTGTACATTATCATGGAGTTTGTAATCCCATTCAGATTAACGAAAACTTGGATTATATGGAAATATGTTCCTGTATATTTGAAAATTAAGGGTTCTAATGAACCCTAATACTATAATTAAGAATGTGCAGAATACTTTTATAGAACTTTATTTGTTACAGTAATACATAAATTCAATTTTGCTTTAAAATACATTAATCATCACTGTTACTCCATTTTTTGGAAAAAGTTGTGAAGTATCTTCTGTGCCTGTTTATCGGACCGTTTTTGTGCTGTGGTGTCACGTTGATACCTTAGAGGAAGCATATATGTTGGCGTGGTGTCTGTCTGTTGTTCAAAATACTGCAGTGCAGTTTCTAAGATAGCCATTCCTTCACTGTGACTAATTCTCACTTCTACTGTCTCTATCGAATCTTCATCTTTATTCTTGTCATCACTGGTTTTAGGACTTTCTTGTATCATTTCAATAGTTATAACATGTGTTATCGTTACTTACTTATGTTCGCCCTTAGTCATCCATTGGAATGCGTTCGTATCATCAGCATTTTTACAACCAGGAAGTTTCTTGATAAGCAATGTCAAATGTGTTTCTTCTTGTGGATCAATAACACAATCAATAGTTTGTTATGTCTTAGGATTTTATTCAATGACTTACTTAATGTTCCTTCTTTTATTTCGTTTCATGATTTGGCTATCTAGTACACAACTTCCTGTAGAAAGCCTACAGTCCTTTCTCCCTTTTCAATCGCTTCCAAGAGAGATTATAAAAGGTAAAATCCATATTTTTTTCATTTATTCCAGAACACCCTGATCCATCAGCTGGATTAGGCCCGTAAAATTGGCAGGTTCAAATACAGCACAGATATCTTTAGACCACAGTGGATCTTCATCAAGATATGACGGTGCATTGTCTAACAGTAAATAATTTGAATTTCCTATCAAATAGTCTAAAATAGAAATAAGCTCAAATTTAATGGAAGTTGCTTGATGTAATCATCTTGAATTCACTGATTAAACTATAATTAAAAATAACTTAACCAAGTGAATAGATAAGGCTTACTTGCTGACGCGTTTCAAAACAATTGTTCCTTTTACATAGCAAAACCTCTGTTTGAGTGTCCAAAAGGATGTTAGACATGGTTTGTGGTTGTATTTATTGAGGTGTAGGTTATATTTTAGTCCTTTGTTTAATAATGTTAATTCATTTGTATTGAATTTGATATTTGTGGTGTTAATGGTGAACGGGTGAAATTGGTGGCCGGTGTGGATGGTGATATTGTTTTGTGTTGTGAGGTTGTGTAGCATTAGTGTTTGCTTTGTTTTTAATGAATTGTAGTTGTTTGTGTGCGTAGTTGTTAATGTATTGAATCATTTCTTCAGTTCCGTGTGGTGTAGCATTGTTGTGAGGGTTTGCCTAAAGAAACCAAACAAATCCAAAATCCAGCTATGCAATAAACCTAAAATACACGTAACACACACACAGTCATACATACTAATTTTAACATACTCCAAACATTAAAACAAAGTAAAAAGCTATCAACTTTAGAAAAATACGAGATATACAAACATTACGCAACAGATAAAGAAAACATATTAAATGACCACACACATTTTAAGGCCAACTCCCTTTTCCATTACATAGCACACAACTAAAATAACCAATCCCTTCCACAGTCATAAATCCATCCTGACATCCTTTGTACCTAACGCGTATGCCGCCAGTAGAAGTTTTGCTTCATAAAAGGAATGATTGTTTTGAAACGTGTTAGCAAGTAAGCCCAATGTATTCACTTAGTTAAATAATTTTTAATTATAGTTTAACGGAAGGTTGAACAATTATTTTTCCGAATTTTAAGACTAATGTGTGTATATATATATATATATATATTCTCCTGTGGTATACACAATTTTTTTTTCAACTTAAAGAAGGGCACTAACAACGTTAGTTCTTAAAGAAGGTCAATAGGGCACTAACTACATGAACTACAGCTAGCATGGCTTCCACATTTCCAGAAAGGTAATAGCCATCCTGGACAACATTTCATCAGTTATTCTTAATTACATTCACTTTTTACATCTATCACTCCTCTACTCACAATTCGAGCTGCCCCTATGCCTGTTCTTAATTCTTCCATTTCCTACTTGTGTTATTGAGTATGAAGGTCTCCATAAGACTAATTGATTGTAGAGGGACTAAATACAATTCATGCGGAATCGAACACAAAAGCTGTGGCGGGTTCAGCTTCAACCCAAAGGACAAGAGCTTTTTTACCTCTATGTTACACTGGCTATTAAGGTAAGTAATCTATATTGCAGAACGTCTTTGGGTCAATCGTTTGACAAGCTACCTATAGTGTATCCAGAAAACCGCTCCCATCTTTTATCTACATCAATTCTTAGAACACCTGAGAGTTAATTGAAACAAAATTATTTATTAGCTCATTAGTGCTAGTATTAAGAAAATACTAACTTAAGTGTTATAGTTTTTATTGAAATGTTATTTTATGAAATACAAAAATGAAGAAACTGTGGCACACAGTGATGTCAATGCCATATAATTAGCGCCATGTATGCAGTAGGAGCTGATAGGATTATTATAACCCAAAATTTTGACACCTTATATCAACTTTAAACATCTTGTAAAATGCATGTTCTGCCTCTTCATTCTTTCATTAAATATTTGCAAAAATTTGTTCCATAATTCCACCAATCGCCCATGCAGAAGTTTAGATTTCCATGTCACAGAAAGACTATGTCAACATCATTGAAACACCCTGATCTAGCAGCATTACCTGTAACAAATGGGTCTTCCATCTCATCTGCCATGAAACCAAATAGGAATACAGTGAACTGTTTTTTCAGAAAGTTTTCCCCCCAGTGAATTTTTCACCTTTCAGGCAATGTGTTTTGCTAAGAAATCCCTGTAAAAATAGACCTGTTTCATTACAATTAGCATTGTTTTGGGAATAATACCTCTTCACCGTAGACAAACCATTCCCATACAATTTCATTTATGTCTGTTTCCTGTTTCTACCAATTTTGTTTTTCTATAATCATTTCCGCTTAACCATTCATGTTTTATTTCTAATTTTGTTCTTAAAACTTTATAAACTTGAATTTTACCAATTTAAAAATTTCTGCTATTTGCCCACATTCAACTTTTTTCACTTGCTTCTTATGATCTTTATTTTGTTGTTGTATTCAACAAAATATTTTACCATTGTAGAATTAATATATTCGAGAGATGCTCTGTACGTGTGATGGTACAGCTTGTTTTGTCTTAATTTACTGCATAGCAATCTCTCTGGAATTGAATCTTTAGCTAAAAATAATTAGAAAGTTCCACAGGCATGTTCAAAATCCTTTGAGCCTACAGCTAGCAACAGAGTTCCCTTTCACTAACAAAGATTTGCAAGAGCTAAACAAATTTCAGGTGTTACAACCAAATTAGACTGTACTAAAACTGTGGACACTTATACTGGAATATGTAACAGTTATGTATTTTAGTCTGAAAACTAGTTTGAATGAAACTAATTCCAGAATTGTCATATTGATAATTTTTGAGAAAATGTAAAAACTGCAAGAAATCAGAAATGAAATTTACACTTTTAGGTTTTAACTGCAATTAACTCAAGTAAAATATTGACAAAAGGTTTTGTTTAAAATTATTTAATAAACACATTTTTTTAAAAAGTAGCAACTGGAGTAAATTCTTTTCTTGTATATTTAAGTACTGTACAAATTCATCTTAAACCACTTTCTACCAGTGAAATTTATAATTAATCACTTTAACATTAGTAACCCGGCAAGCTGGCCTGAGCAACCGGGCGGGTCCACAGGTGGCGGATAGTGGGACGGCCTACAGAAATGTAGGTTACCTGTGAATAAGGATTCCGGAAGGTTTCTGAATATGCAGGCCTGGACCAAGGCTATGGTTCAAAGGTGAGGAATTATCCCTCCTCGTCAGTCGACCGGTTGGGGGCGGTAGAAATAACTGCTCTGACTGGGGTAGTTGGGAATTAAGTCCTCACAATGCTACTCTCACCTCCCGGGTGAACCAAGGGCAATGCGACAGTGAAGTATGGGCGGGAAACTACCCTAACGACACAGTTGTAGAAAAGAGAGTAAAGCAGGCTGTTCGCTTCATGAGAAACAGTTAATAATGTCCTGAACTTGGGGTGTGCTTCAAGGTCAGTGACTGAATACCCAATCCAAGGTGGAAGGCATCGTGCCGAAGGATGAATGGCTGCAGGGTATAAAATGCAGTTGCACACGATCCCCTTGAGGAACCAGACAAAACCTCATTGTATGTTGTCTTGCCAGGGCAGTGGGGGCTCTGCTCTGGTCGACCGTTATTTCCCCCATACTCGTAGGACTTTAATGGACCAAGTAAGTAAAAGAATTGATTTCGAGACTGCACAGACAGTGGGAGCCAATGAGACGGCAAACCATGAGTCTGTAGCAGATGTGTCAACGGCAACCATCACTGGGGGTGTGGGGGCGGCTGTCAAGCTGCCGACTGCAGAAACCGGTGAAGTGGCTGTAGAGTTGAGCACGATGTCTAGTACTGGGGCTGCTCTGCGGACCCAGGCGACTGCAAATTAAGCAGAACAATGATCAAGATCCTCCAAGTGAACCTACAGCATAGCAGGGCGGCGAGTGCTGTCGTGTGTAGGATGCTGGACAGTGGAGAGGTGGACTTGGTTCTCATCCAGGAGCCATGGATTTCTGGAGGACGAATATGCGGGCTGGCGACATCTGGAGGTAAGTTGTTGTACGATAAGGACTCCGGTGTTCCCAGGACGTGTATCCTGGGTAGGAGGGGGTTGAGTGCTTTTGTACTAACGGACTTCTGCTGCAGGGACTTAATAGCAGTGACGGTGGAGCTGCGGGCGGAGGGGAGGATGAAGAGGCTGAACCTTGCCACGGTATATCTCCCCTTTGACTACGCGGGGGCTCTACCAACACAAGAGCTGAGGAGGCTGGTCGAGCACTGCGGGGCTGTGGATGAGGAGCTGCTGGTGGGGATGGATGCTAACTCCCATCACACTTCGTGGGGAAGTACAGGTACCAACACTAGAGGTGAGGAACTTTTAGCTTATCTTAGCTCTAAGAATTTACTAGTCTTAAATCAGGGGGAAGAGCCGACGTTTGTCACTAGGGCCAGACAGGAGGTCCTGGACATTACGGTGGCATCGAACCAGACGGCTAGGTATGTACTAAACTGGCATGTGTCGGATGAACCATCTTCTTCTGACCACAGACATATTAGGTATGATATCTCTCTAAATCCAGCCATGCTTCGGCCAACCAGGGATCCAAGAAGAACAGACTGGGACTCCTACAGGAGGGACCTGGGAGTTCGGATTGAGGAGGCTAGATTGGAGTATGGTGGGAGGAGAGAGCTAGAAGACTCTGCCGCATTGGTTGGCGAGGCTATAGTAGAATCCTTTACTGATAACTGCCCTCTTAGTGAGGGGAGAAAAGTAGGGGATCCGTCATGGTGGAACAAGAAGCTAGCCAAACTTCGGAAGACCACCAGGAGACTCTTTAATAGAGCAAAAAAAACGGGGAGTGGGACCAGTATAGGAAAACACTAACCGAATACAACAGGGCAATTAGAGAAGCACGCAGGAAGTCCTGGAAGGAGTTTTGTCAAGAGATTGACAAAACTCGGGAAGGGGCACGACTGCATAAAGTGCTCTCTAAGGACCCAGTTAACCCGGTGGGGATGCTAAGAACCCCACTGGGAAATATAACAAAAACTGCAGGGGAAACTGTGGAAGAATTAATCAGAACACATTTCCCTTCCAGTACCCTGAGGAAACTTGGGGGAGCAGACACTGAACCAGTTACCAAACTCTCCACAAGACGTGGTAAGAGGGAGGACTGGGAAGTGGCAAGGAGGATAGTAACTCCACAAAGGGTAAGATGGGCTATTGGCACATTTAAACCCTACAAATCTCCAGGTCCAGATGGGATCTATCCTGTGCTGCTGCAGCAGGGAATGGATTTGCTGGTACTGGTACTTACTAAATTATACAGGCTAAGCATTGCTTTAGGGCATGTGCCGGCAGCCTGGAAAGCTAGTAAAGTGGTCTTTATACCTAAGCCCACCGGTAACCAATCGGAAGGGAAAGGATACAGACCTATTACACTCATGTCCTTTGTTCTTAAGGGACTTGAAAAACTGGTTGATAGGCATATTAGGGGGGGGGTGCTTTGGCCATAAAACCACTGCATTGGAACCAGTATGCTTATCAATCGGGGAAATCCTGCGAGGGAGCTCTCCATCAAGTGGTTGGTAGGATTGAGCAAATGGTCGCCAAGAAAGGTTGTGCCATAGGTGCCTTCCTCGACATTGAAGGGGCTTTCAATAACCCCTCGGTGGAGACGATGGTAAGTGGTGGACATCATGGAGTGGATGCAACCACTTGTGGTTGGATAAGTTCCATGCTAACAAACAGAAGCATTTCTGTAGAGGTGGCAGGGGAGGTCAGAAGGGCGGAGACAAGTCTGGGCTGTGCACAGGGGGGGGGGTTCTCTCTCCTCTGTTGTGGTGCCTAGTGGTTGACAACCTTATTGAACTCCTGAATGAACAGGGGTACTTCTGTCTAGGATATGCGGACGACGTAGTTGTTTTGATCCTGGGCAGATTCCCTGATACAGTCCTTGAGGTAATCAGAAATCCTCTACGACTGATTGAAGAGTGGTGTAAAAAGGAGAACCTTAGGGTAAATCCAAAAAAGACTGCTCTCATTAACTTCACCAGACAGCGAAAAGATCTGACGACCAGGATGCCCCGCTTGTTTGGTGAATACCTTGAGTTTGTGGGGGAGGTGAAGTACCTGGAAGTTACTCTGGACAGGAAACTCACCTGGAACCTACATCTTGAGAGGACAGTTAGCAGGGCCAAAAGGACACTGATGACTGTGAGAAGAATGGTGGGTAAGAAATGGGGACTGAAGCCATCAATGATGCACTGGATGTATCTGAGGGTGATAAGACCTATGATTACCTATGGAGCTCTGGTGTGGTGGACAAAGGCCAACCAGGCACAGACAAGAGCTAAACTGAGCTCTATCCAGAGATTGGCCTGTCTGTGCACACTGGGAGTGATGTCAACTACACCAGGTGCAGCAATGGAAGTAATGCTTAACCTCCCTCCCCTTGAGCTTGTCCTTAGGGGGGAGGCGAGGCTGGCGGCATGGAGATTGCGCAACTCGAGCAACTGTGCTAACCTACCAGATGTCTCGGGACATATGAGTATCGAGTGCGTGGTCAAATAACCCGTCTTGGAAATGGGCAGCAACCACATTACTCGAATGTTTGAACCTGACCAGGTCCACCAAACTATGATGGAATGGTCAGGGACATTAACATCGGGAGCTCAGATCTGGTACACAGATGGCTCCAGGATGAACTTCGGCACTGGAGCGGGGGTGTATTGTAAAAACCCAAGGGTAGAACTAGTTTTTTCCTTGGGGAGGCATACCTCTGTCTTTCAGGCTGAAGTATATGCTATAAATGCCTGTCTGGGAGAGATAGCGAGAAGGGAAACACACGGGACCCAGATTGCTATTTTCTCCGACAGTCAGGCAGCAATTAAGGCACTAAACGGACACGTGGTCACCTCGGCCATAGTCAGGGAGTGCCTAATTAACCTACAAGCTCTGGCAAGGCACAATCAAATCATGATAGGTTGGGTGCCAGGGCATAGGGGAATACTTGGAAATGAAGCCGCAGATGCGCTGGCCAGGGAGGGGTCTTCAACTCCCCTGATTGGACCGGAGCCTGCGGTAGGTATTTCCAAATCCATGGTCAAGATGGCAGTTCGAAGGTGGATGGCTGAAAGACACTGTGAGCACTGGATCAGGGCCGAAGGGATGAGACACAGTAAGCTAACCCTTAGGAAACCTTCCTTGGGGCTGCAGAAGAGTCTCATCTATCTGTCTAGGCAGGAATTGAGGATAGCCACAGGTCTACTCACGGGACACTGTGGACTAAGGAAACATTTGCATAAAATGGGTATCTACAAAGATGAACCAGTGTGCAGATTATGCGGGCAGGAACTGGAGACTGCCACACACATTATTTACAGATGTGAAGTACTTGCTGAGAGGCGCTTCAACCTCTTTGGTGATGGAACGGCTTTGGTGGATGCTGAAGGTAAAACTCTAGTCAGGAAACTCCTAAACCTGGTAAGAGGGAAGGGGTTATTTGACTAGATCAGGGAGGTAAGTACAATATACCTTAAGGTAGCAGTGCTTCGGGCAATTCAAACCCGCTCCCAAGTTAAAAAAAAAAAAAAAAACATTAGTATATTACTATCCGAACTTTAAATTTTGTAAACACTTACTGAGACAACTTTTTCGTTCGCTTTATGGCAATTTTCATCAATGTTTCCTTGTATGCTATTTTGTATCCTGTTTTTTGAAATTTGTGGGCTATTTTATTTGATGCTCTGTTTATGTATGGTATTGTGGTGTATTTGTTTTCCCTCTCTATAGTGGAATTTTAGTGCTTTTTTTGTATATTGTGATATAGTTTGTCTATTATTGTGGTGTTGTATCCATTAATGGTGTCTATTAAACACCAGATGGTGTTATCTATTAGACACCATTAAATATTTAGCATACACATATGGATACAGCACCACAATAATAGACAAACTATAAAACAATACACAAAAAAACACTAAAATTAACACTACAGTGAAGGAAAACAAATACATCACAATATTATACATAAACAGAACATCAAATAAAATAGCCCAAAAATTTCAAAAAACAGGATGCAAAATAGCATACAGGGAGACACTGATGAAGATTGCCACATACCAATCGAAAACGTTCTGTCTCAGTAAGGTTTTACAAAATTTAAAGTTCGGATAATCATAAACTAATGTTAAAGTGATTAATTAAGTTTCACCGAATGTAATGGACTACAAAATTCAAGAAACTTATAAGTTTCTACCTTAGAATATATTGGCTTCTGTTTGGCGGAATGTGATGATTAGCCATCTTCAATTTTTGTGCAAATCATCTGTACAAAACTTATTAGAATTTTAATATATTAAATATTATATTTAATGTGTTTAACAAACAATAATTACTTTATACCGAATCTTTCATAGATTTTTGTATGTACTTTATAAGCATTTTGATATCATTTACAAAAGAAACTTATTAACATTTATGATATAATAAATTAGTTGAAATACGCTAGCACAGTATTAAAATTTAAGTATAATTTTGTTATTCTTGGTTACATGTTACTTTTTTAAAACTTTTACAACAAGAATTTATTGTTCTTCTGATAATTTGTTCAATTGAGAGTTCTGTAATAATTGCAGAAAAAAAATTTTTAATGACTTCACTAATTCCTTTTGATAATGGACAACAATACCATTCGCCTCTATCAACCATTAAAATTTTCAAAACAAACAACAATTATAGACAATGGCCAATTAAGATTTACGTGGTGATTGATAAAGGAAAATTTCTTTTAATCTCTACACTTTTGTAATCTATCACCTTTTTGTGAATATTTTGCTGCAGATTTTACAAAAATTTCATTTGACATGAAAATAATTTATTATTTTAGAAAATATTTAGTTTAATTTGTATAAAAACTCTAATTTATAATAATGATTATTTAAGACGATAATGATAATTGTTTTGCCCAAGAAGACTGGCAAAACTTTAATGTTTATATTAGACTAGTTAACAACCTAAATTAAATAAATTGATGAATAACTTAGTGAGATTTATTTCTGTTGTTTTATTTACTGGTCAAAAAACAACCTAAGAGGGAAAATGACTTATATAGTCATTAAATTTGCATAAGACTTCAAATAAGATTGACCAAAATTTTGAAAATCTGTATAAGACATTATTTAAAACAAATAACAAACTATGACATAGAACATTACAAATTTTAAGGCCCAGGTTTATACAAAAAGAGCAAAACAATTTAAATGAAAATGTCAATAGAACACCTCCCTTTAAACCATTGCTGTCTATACAAACAACACTTCCAAGTAGCCAACTTTGATGCTGACAAACATCCCCTAGTTTTATTTAAAAAGTTTTTTCTCAGTAAGTTTCCCTTAAATTGTTCTAACCCTGTGTACTGTGGAATATCTTGATAAATCTTATTTTCAACAGTAAAAAAATAACAAAACAACTCAAAATCTCACCAAAAATACTATATTTTTGGTCGCTACATAACGATGTGTCTACTACAGCCAAGTAGGGAAGAAGGCGACATCGTTGCTAAAACTAGTATGTTATGAACTAGTGTGTTTGTTTTATTAAAAACAAATTTTTGGTGAAATTTTTAGTTAACTGTTTTTTTTTTTTTTTGTCTACCGTTGTGAATAGTTCTCACTAGCTAAGCTCTAATTAACTAAATTCTTATTTTCTTATTAGTTGATTCTATCTTCAAGTTAGTTACTAGCTTTTAACTAAAACACTTGTAAATATGTTACACTTGCATATAGTAGCACTTACTTGTATATGAGTTACGGTCTTAGTTGACAATGGGACATATCTCCCAAAACGACCATCCTTAACAATGATAAAAGTAAGTGGTAATATAGACAGTGTAACATATTTACAAGTGTTTTTAATCTTACTTTCTACTAACTTATATAACGAGCTACCCCCTATTTATAAGTTTCTACATCTGTGTAGCTCCAAAGCTCAACAGACAGTGCAATCAAACTGTGTTACATAATGTCAACATGCCATTAACTGATATATACACTGCATTTATCATGTTTGTCTTTTGCTATTTGTCAGCAATTTGTTCTCATATGAAAAACAGGTTTTATCGCTAGTCAATATGTATTTGACATACATTTTCTACACACATTGAATACTTGCTACCGCTAAAGCATTGTCAGGGTGTATTAAACTTTGTTTTTGAAATTTTGTGTTCCGCTATCTGTTGAATTTATTACTCTCTCATTATGTTTGAAAAACTCGTGTATTTGACCCTACATTACACATAAATAAATCCTTCCAAACTTATCCCACTCAAAAAACATTGTGAAACGTTTTAGGCTGTAATAAATACATAAATTATTGAAAAATAATTTGTTACATTTTTTCACACTTACTTACATATAAGTAAGAATTGAAATTGAGTTTCAAATAACTTTAAAACTTATTTCTGCACAATAACTCCACTCTAGCAGTAAATAGTCCAATTTATATACAGCACGTGGGTTAAATTACATGTTCCGGAAGTGGGTTGTTATTTTAAAATAAACATTAAATATTTATGTTATTATAGTAAAAATTTATATCAATAAAACATTTTAAATGCTGCAGACCCAAGGGTAAAATTGTTGTCGGCCAGTTTTTCCAAATATTAATAAAAGATAACTAAGTTTTATTTAAATACCGTATGCAAATTTCTGGTATTACATCATTCTCTACTGTTGTATAAGCTAACACTAATATAAAAATTGCAAAAACAAAAGTGTAGGTCACTTAATACTGTGCAGATTCTTATGTTATATTAGTTTAAATATTACATGTATCATTTGGACAGCTTAAAAAATGTTTGTATATAGTGTATGTAAAGAAACAAGGTCTGAAATGATCTAAATATATATGACCATAATTAAGAGCTAATAGTGACAGTTACCACTTATGTATTCTACATATCTGAGCTTAAATATCTTGCTGTCAAAATAAGTCTAGGCAATATGTAAATGATATTATAATTCAAGAATTTTAATCTTGAGCATTTGGTTTCATGCTAAATGCAATAACATTATTATAAAATGAGTATTTTTATAAATATTGAAGTAAAAAATTTTAAATGTAAGAAACCGTGCACAGAATCAATAAGTTTTTGTATGACTTTCCATACTGAGGAGAGTAGTTAAAACTCAGTAAAACGTTGATATTTATATTAATAGGTTCAATTAGGTTTAAACCTAATCCATTACATTTGGAACAAAGACATCTGTTGAACTTTTTTTAGGTTTAGTGCTTCAAGATTTCTCATTGTAACTCCAAAAGTATATCGTTTCTTTTAAGATTACCTTCTTGTATTATTATTAAATATACTGAGTGTATTTTATTTATTCATTGCATAATGTCTATTACTTGATGGATTTCGGAGTATCTTCATCTCTTAGAATTAATTATGCACTTCTGAACTAATGATGGAAAAGTAGAAGGAAAATGCCCTAAATATTTTTTAAGTTCTAGTAGAAACTTAGATTATAACATTTTTATTATTATTGCTATTTTAATTTGTCCATATTTGTTAATTAGAAAAACTTCTCAATTTAGTTGTTTGGAAACCGGTAATACATGAAAATCAAGGCATAAACTCTTTATAAATAGATGTAACATCCAATCAGATAATAAATCTGGCATCTATTAATGGCTGTGGAGAAGCCTAACTCTAGTGAATCTATTACATTGAGAAGTACAGGAAAGTTTATGAGATGTAATCTATGCCAGTATATGTTGGTATAACTACTTGATCAGTTGGTCTTCATTGCAGTTCTGTGAGTATAACACTGTGTGAACCTATCTTTAATTTATATTTAAACTTGTACCAATGTTTTATGATAACTTAATGATTTTTAAAACATTTATATAGTATTTTAAAACAGTTTTATTCATTACATATAATGAAAGTATAATTTGTTTGTAGTAATATTTTCCTTATAAGTAATATGAGGGATATGTGTATAAATGTAAGTATTTGTGTTTGCTAAATAATTTAGATAAATCATAATAATTTTATAATAAATTAATATTTTTATTCATTAAGACAATAGTCTATTTTATTATTTTCAAAAGAGTAGCTTTATCATTTTTAGCTTTGAGTACTTATTTCTTGTAAAACTTGCTTCCTACAATTACATTTATAAATCAGTTTCTTATAATTTAAACTAAATAAATAAATTCCACTAACTACAATACAAAAATATGTACTCAGTAATTTTAGTAAAATTAAGATTTTTGTATTGTGGTTAGTGGGTTTTACTTATTTAGTTAAAATTAGCCCACAGTGCTCGAAAAAAAAATTAATCCTTATAATTTGTTTGCGATAATTGTTGTTTTATGGATAATATTCCTTTTGAAATTTCTTGAATACCCTGAAATATTTTAAAAAATGCATTACTGATTTGTATCAAAATGATTACTTAATTATGCTGTACTGTAATTCAGTATATATTTTCATCTTGAAAATAAATAATCATTTTCAATTAAATATACAGGATTACTAGTGATTGAAGAATAGTTTTATTATAAACTGGTTATTTATATTTTAATTTAAATCTATTTCCCTTAAGATATTTGCTACTTAACTTAATCCATATTTTGATATAATCATTAGTAAATTAACATATTTTTTCCATTTTAACTTAAGGTTCTAATATACATGTATACTTGAAAATATTTAGATACTTGTCCAAAGTAACACTTGCTTCAATTTTGAATTAAATTGGCTTTATCTGGAAATATATTTAAAAAATCTCATAACATTTTCAGATATACTCTCGACTTCACCCTCCTTATCCAACACAGTTTTAGTATCATTTGTTGATTCCATCTTCGCGTGAGCTACTAGTAATCACTAAACACTTTTTAAATGTTTTAAACTTGCCTATAGTAGCACTTACTTTGCTTGTTGAGGACGGCCGTTTCGGGAGATGTGTCCCTTTGTCAACTCAGACCGTAACTTTTACATAGGCCAGACAGGGAGGTCATTCTACACACGTTACCAAGAACATATAAAAGCACTAAAAAACAATAACCACCAATCAAACTTCGCCGATCATCTCAACTCCACAAAACATGACTACATAGACATAACATCTAACCTACAAATTCTTCATAAACAACACAGAAATAACCAACGCTACACAACCGAACAATACGAAATATATAGGCACTTCAAACTACACCCTACACACATACTCAATACACAATTACATTACAACTCACACACACTTTTTGACATCATAACTCCTAATACACACAAAATACACCCACACCACTAAAATATCCCACCCCCACCCTAACCTACGTAAACCTTGAGATCAGTTACGGTCTGAGTTGACAAAGGGACACATCTCCCGAAACGGCCGTCCTCAACAAGCAAAGTAAGTGCTACTATAGGCAAGTTTAAAACGTTTAAAAAGTGTTTACAGTTTTAGTGTTAACCAATATATTGTTAACTTATATATTATTGTTAACTCTGATATATTATGTTAAACTTATATATTATTGTTATTATTACCAATTGTGTATAATGTTAACAATATACACTATGATTGAAGTTACAGTGGGACTCATGTCTGATATTGTAACACATTAATTTTAAACTTTAATTCCTGAGGAATTAAGGCTGATGTAAAATATTGCAGTAATTGCTACATAATGAGATGATTGAAATAAGCCTAAGTCAATTCTAATTGAAATATAAGAATTGTGTTCGTTAAATAATTCAAGACACAAATTTTAATTTAAACAAATCATGCTTTACTTTATTAGAAGAAAATATGTATTATATTACAAATAAATTATGTCAGAGAAATACTACCCTCGTTACAGATTAATTTTAATTTAGAGATTTACACACAACATATCTAAGGCTGAGATAATGATCCTTTTTTCGAGATTGCTTGCGTATTCAATTTTACATTTAAATTTATGATTTCCATTTATAAAAATCTACTACACGATGCAAAGAATTTATAATTACTCCATTTTTAGAAAGAGAAACATAGCACTGAGCTTTTAAAGTTTGGCTTTAAATTTTGAATGGTTATTGTTCAAAAGGTTTAATTTGCAATTTGTTCACTAAAGTTCTTAAATTTTACCAACTTAGCTGTTTCGTACAAACTGGCGAAGCCATTCCGTGCTTTGATTGTTAGATTCCCTGATTCTGTATATTGTATCAGCTCGCTCGTAATGTTGAATCTGCTCCCGGCCTTGTACTGTAACACAGCATTTCTTCTACTAAACAATAAAAAATTAATATAATAACCGTTACATGTCTTCAAATTAAATTCCCCCTCGCTCTTCGGTCTTAATATACGTGCAGTTGACTAAATGGTTAAAATCGGAAAGAGACGGAGTTGTGAGCGTTACCCATGCATCTTAATTTAAGCGCACCTTTCTGTGCATATATTATATTTCCAGAATTTCTAACTAGAGGTCAGTATCCCCATACATTAAAATTTACAATTCACAATTTTTTTTATATACTTATTTATTTATTGTTACATTTTGTAATTAATTCACGTTTGTTTTCTGAATATTATTTTTAATATGTAACACCATCTGTAGCAACAACAACACAGTTGTGTATGTAATTAAATGTGTATAAGATGATATTATTTCACCCACTTGGATATTTAAATATTTTGTCCTATTTACAAGTTAAATATTTTATTTCTTGAACTTTGTAGTCCATTACGTTCGGTGAATCTTATTAATCTTATTAATAAATATTTTAATCACTTTGATAAACAAAAGGGTTAAACATTAATTCACACTGTTAAGTTAAAGGAATAAAAATTTCAAGAAGTTTAGTCTTAGACTATCAGCATTTAATAAATGCACAGTATGTAATTTTCAATGTAGGGAAAGTAACTTACTACATAAAAATTTTCAGTCTATACAGATGTTAACAAAAACACTTGTAAATTGTTACAATTGCCTATAGGCCTATTATAATAGGACTTACTTTGTATGACTTACTTTATATTTTACTGGTTGAGGATGGCCGTTTCGGGAGATGTGGCACATTGTCAACTCAGACCGTAACTGATCTCAAGGTTTTTGTTGGTTTAATAATAGTGTAACAATTTACAAGTTTTTTTACTCTTGAATTTTGTAGTCCATTAAGTTCGGTGTAACTTAATCACTTTTATATTAGTTTATGACAGGTTTTCGATAGTATCAAAGGGTATGTGACATGTATTGGGTTTGTTCTTTTAATATGTTTGTATTTTGTGTGTATTAAAAAGTAAAAGTGACTAATAAAGTGTTTTTAGTTAAAAACTAGTAGCTCACATGAAGATGGTATCAACAAATATAAGATATTAACAGTTAAAGGTTTATATATTACTCTTAAGCAATACTCGTATAAATATATTTTTTTAATATATCAGATGTGGTTCAAATTTGCATACTTAATGTTTATTAGTATCTTAAATTAAAGATGAAGAGAAACAATGTAACCTTGCAGTTTTTTCTTTGTTGGGCTTGTCTGATTTCACTTAAAATATATTATACCTTATTCCCACCCCTGACTTATTTATGAAATTTGTATAGTCTACTACCAGAACCTTTAAAAATGAGCATATTTACAAAGGCCAATGTAAATAAAACAGTTTTTCAAACACTTACCTATGTTGCCACACTAACCATTTTGGTTCAGCTTATTTGAGACCAATAGCAAAGCAATTAATAACCATAAGTAATAATTGAGCTGGCTTGTGAATTAAGGTTATAAATAGATAAATATCTGCACATAAAATCACAAAACAATATACTTTGTCATTACATGTGTTTCAATCATCATCAGTGACACTACTACATTGAGTTGCAATTGTAGTAGTGTCACTGATGACAATGATATAAGTCATTGAAACACATTTGACAATAAAGTATATTGTTTTGTGAGTTCATGTGCAGTTGTTTATTTATAAAATTAATAACTATAAATGCTATATAATCCAATCATTTAAAATGCTCTAAGTAACTAAAATGCAACCTTATCTAGAGCATATTTTATTTATAACAAAATTAATTTCTCTAAGATTTCATTTTTAATGCAAATGACAACAACACATAAAACAAATAACTTTACCATGTTTTAGTTCTGTTGTGAAATGCCAAGCTTATGGAGGTACACTGTGTTGCTAATGATAGTACTGTACTATCGATTCACATTAGCTATTGAATGTCAATTGAATACAGAATATGAAAATGCTTGTAAGTTTGGACGTATGAGCCTGAAATTACAAAGAAAAACAGAAATAAAAAATAACGACTGTGATTCTATTATCAACAATTCGCAATTAACCAGTCCTCCTCTTGTCAGTATTATTTGGCCAAACAAAGTAAGTTTTTTTAATTTTAGAAATATTTGGAAAATATTAAAATTATTAACAGTAAAAATTAAATCAGTTTATTCTAAATTTCACTACACATTAGTTTATTAAAACAAACATGCTAGTTTATTAAAACAGACTAGTTTCAATGACGATGTCTAAGTAGTAGCCAAGCACTGAATGTGACATTGCCGTCAAAACTAGTCTGTTTGTTCTAATAAACTAGTGTGTTTGTGTTAATAAACTAATGTGTAGTGAGATTTAAAGTAAACTATTTTAAATTTTACCATTGTGAATTGTTCTCACTAGCTAAGCTCTAATCAACTTGATATTAAAATTAATGTTAATTTTTTTTAACTTTGTTATATATGTTTAAACCATATCATGTTTAGGCATCGGCCAATCCCTACTTTTTATAGTTGAATCTCAAAGGACCTTATGGTGTATTTAGCTGTTACTCTATACTCCCTTTAACTAAAATAATCTCGGGTGGCCCTGAGGCTCTGTTAATCTGTTCAAGACTTTTTTGCACCCTGAGGGTTATGAATATACATCAGCATAGATTGCATGACCCATACAGTTTCGAGATGTAAATACCCGATATGTTATGGGTTTTAATATTTTTTCAGCCATAATTAAACCTCTTCTGCCTCATGAAAACCATTCCACATGACTTGGCTTCATCTTTATCGGTCTCTTGAATCACCCTCTTCTTTAGAAACCTCCCCCCTCAGGAAAAAATCAGTCAAAACTTTCACAATGTCTTGAAACAGTCTTACTATGTTAGTATAGCTGTTATAATATCTTTGAAAACATAATTTTGGAAATGTGATATTTATTTTATATAAATTTACTTGTTGTTTAGATGTAACTTAATATTTTTTAATACATAGAAAGTAATTTCCAAACCTATATTTTTCTAGAGTGAACTTTTTACTATTATGATGCTGGATGCAGGGCAATATAATAAAGGACCATATTTCCTTCATTGGTTGGTCACAAATGTCACTGTAAGTGGTAATATTTTTTAAAAAATTGTATATTGCTTAATTTGTGGCAATATACATGAGCAATCATTCTACTCGAAATCATTCTTACACTGAAATTAATTAATACATTTTTTTTTATTCATGTGATGTTATTGTTGTTGAGTTTTGTGCTTGATGTTGGTGGCAGTCTTAATTTCATTGCTTGTTATTTTTATTGGCTTTGTTTTTATATGTTGTGTTGGAGTGTGTCTTGGCTGTTGGATATCTGTTTCAGTTTCAGGAATGATGTTTTATAGGTTGTGTTGTTTAATTTATAATTAGGTCTTTATCTATTAGACCCATATCTTGTTTTGTGAATTTAGTGCCTTCAAGGTTCACTGTACTTGGATGGAATTTACATGACGTTCGTGCTAATTTATTAGTTCTTGTTTTTTATATTAAGTAAAGGATTTTGTATTGTATTTGTTTAATGCTTTTTAGTTATTTTCCTTTTTGTTCATAAAATACACCATTATCATGAAACCAGAAACAGCCATCCAAAAACGGACATCAGAGACGTCGCTCACTCTGTCACATCACAAAAACATATCCAATAAAAATAATACAAACAGTGAAATTGGAACTGCCATCAACATAAAGTACAAAACATAACTAAGCAACATCACATTCACCAAAGCAGAAAGGCAATGCCAATGTTTTTTGAACATTCACAAAAATACTTAAAATGATAAAATCAGTTATTACGTAGTAATAGTACCATAATGAAACTGACCTTTATAATGAAAGGTCCAAAAAATATATTATAAAACCGTCAAGAAAATAATAATTCCAAACAGATGGTTAATGCAAATTGTTAAATAAACATTAATTAAATCTACTAAAAATCCTCTAATTGTAAAGTACCAGCATGTCCTAGCTCATAAACAAGCAAAATAGATTAACAAACAGACATTAGATAATAGATAATCAGACATTTCATTAACTTTACCACAGATATTTATGTGAAATACAAGACAGATTTCACAAACAAAATACATGTCACAAATATGTCATGCAACTCAACACTACTTTCATTTGTCACTAGAAACCTAAATACCAGTATTCCTAAAGCTTAAATCCTAATCCTAAAATCGCAATAAATTGTGAACAAAGTACTTTCAAACCCACATCACCGAAATCCTGGAAATCTTCTAAACTACTACAAAGAATAACTATTTTCCCCTCAACTCCAACATCTGCATCTAGCTGTCTAGATTACCTATGCATGAAAAGTTTAATCTTCAACAACCTCAGTGAAATATTCTCAAGACAACCCAACAACTTACTTCAAGAGTAGCCGATAGCCTGATGTCCACGGTATATGATCCTTGCCAGCCCCCAGTGCTTCTTGTTCATGAGAATTTCTTGCTATGTTGTCACTTCAGCCCTCAGCAAGTCATCCATTAAGCAAAAAAACAACATACGCACAAAAATTTTGGTACTGATGTATTATATAGAGGCCACTTATATAGGTACGTAATAATGTTGTATAAAATTACAACCAAATCTATCCTGACTGAAAACTTTATAAGTATATTTTAATAGAGATATATAGTAATGTTGTATAAAATAACAACCAATTCTGTTCTGACTGAATACTTCATAGGTAAATAAATTAACTTGAACTCAAACACAAATTAACTGCGGAAAACACGCTAAAGTTAGGCTATGTTAAATTGATTTATTCATGTTTTAGTAGGGGGACTATGTTTACACAAGTACAAACAGCGCACTGCACCACGTCTAGATATGAATATTGAATATACCTATAATGCATCCAGTTAGGATAGATTTGGTTGTAATTTTATACCTATATTAAAATATACTTATGAAGTATCCAGTCAGGATAGATTTAGTTGGAGTTGTATACAACATTACTATGTATACCTACAACATTACTATTAGTGTCCTCCATATAATACGTATGTACCAACATTTTCTGACATAAAAACACCAAGAAAATCATCACACTATGCAGGGGCAATACCTGTAAATGTGAAAAATCCTTATTAAAATTAAACAAAATACACCTAAAACTCCATTTCATCTCAGAATCAAAAATAACTGATCCTTAAATTTTATCTAGGTCACTAAAACAAGAAGCTTTGCACAAAAACACATCTCCAACATTATTGTAAACCAAAACTGACAGACTTACTCATCTACAACACTTCAAACAACCCACCCTAACATAAAAATGCTACTATCACGCGTACACGAGAAGAGCCCTGGCATAGAAATGAGTCACGCTCGAATTTCAGTTCTGCGCATGCGTTGTTGATGTGTTCCTGACCTATAAACATTGACCTAACGCACGGTAGTTTTTAAAAGTTATATTTTAGTAAGTAATATAAGTATTTACAGATAGGTAAAAGTAATAATTTTATTGAGAAAGCATGTAGAAAATAAATTATATGTGATCCCATTTCTGCATTGTAATTTTCTATAAATCTGATGTTTTGTGTTAGAAAATGGCCTTATGTATAACCTTGTGTTTTGAGAATGACCTATCGCTTTGATCTGTGCCAGAGCTCTTCTCGTGTGCCGGTGACAGAACTTTTAGATTGATACTCATATACTTGGATAAATACTGAAGTCCACAGAAAATAACAACAAAAAATCAACACTTGCTTGTTGTAATCATCTTGAATTCACTGATTAAACTATAATTAAACATCAGTAGAACCTAGCTTCTTAAAAGGAACGATTGCTTCGAAACGCGTCAACAAGTAAGCTGTTTACATATTCACTTAGTTACGTATCATTTAATTAATATTAAATACATAGTACACAGAAAATGATAGGGATAATACAAACTAAAGCTGAAGTTTTAATAGTATGCCCCATTTACATTGGAACAGATGCAAATCAGTCAACTTCATGCTTCTAATTCAAATTACTTCAATTCAATCTTTAGAGCAACTTAAGAACAAATGTAACAATAACACTGGTATTCCAATGCCACTTCTATCCTGCAACAAAATCTGCATTGTAAATCATTTAAAGAGGCTTCATTAACTTGTTCAGTCATTACCTAAAAATTTGACTAGTGTAGAGGACCTTAAAAAACCAGTTATTAAAACAATACGTTTACTATATCCAGATAATGGTTGGTTGTTGAAATTAACTACTGCAATGCAACTATAAAATTAAAGAACTGACTATGAGAAAAATAGAATTTTAATTTTACAAAAACACTTCAGCCATCCACACCTTCTGCTTGCTAACTAAACAAAAAGGTTGCTTGTTGCAATAATTTTGAATTCAGTGATTAAACTATGATTACAGTAATTATTGCATAACTAAGTGAATACTAAATCGTAACACTAATCAAATGAACACTATTCTACAAACATAAATCATACACCTGCAACCTTGAGTGATCGCCGGTTGTAGAGGGCTTTGTAAATCAAGGGATTGTTTTGAAATGCATCAGTTTAAAAGAATTCACTTAGTTACACAATAATTACCATACTTGTAGTTTAAACAAAAAGAGTTGTAGTGTAGAGGAGAAAAGGCATGAAAGTGTTAACAGTATAATAGTTCAATATTTTTGGAATCTAAAGTATGCTTCAAAGAATAGAGAAATACTGTCAAGAAAACGACCTTGATTGAGTGTGGGGCTAGTGAAAGAGTTCTCAAATTTTAATATACCCAACTATTGTAAAAAACGTTGCATTAGAATGTCACAATTAAAAAACTGAAAACACAATGCAAAATCAAGTTAAACAGAGTACATGTCTAGATTCTTATTTAAAAAAAATAATCATTGAAAAAAATACAACCTATTCCGAAGTTTGTAGACAAAAATATAGTATTTAGATAGTTATTATAAAAACATTTTTATTAAACCAAAAAAAGAAGAATATGGAGTTTGTGAGACTACGTGTTAAAAGAGATTCTTAGCTCCATTTTTACTGCACTGTTCAAGCAATATTTTCAGTTTCTAATGAAACATTTCCCTCTAACGGATTGATTTAAAGTCCCTTATAAGGTGCATAAGGTTAAAAATTTAATCAGAATATAATTTTGTATTTGTTCCAGGCTGATCAACTTAAAAAAGAAACCTTTTCGAATAAAAATATCCTTACCAGTAAGTATGCAGTTACTTTAAATATTAAATTTGAATTAAACAAATTTATGAAAAAGATATGTCTTTAGGTATAGTATAAAATATGTGTACTTATGATAAATTTTTAAGTTCTAAAAGTTTAATGCCCAATATATTCAAATTGTTTACAAAATTGTCTACAAGTGACAATTTAGATAATACATTTGAACTTCATAAATTAACAACTTGCCGAACTTATAACTAACCTATTATCTTATTATAAGAAATAAAATACTTGCTTGAACATTATTCTTTCTTAAACTTTATTAACTAGATTTTATACTTAAAAACATGTACCTTTTCTTCCCTATAAGAAGTTTGAGGAATATAATTTCAACTCATTTTCATTTTTGGACATCATCTGGTTCTGTACCAAGGTTTCTTCCATATTCCATTGATAATTTTTTTAAACTGGTTTGACTGTATGAGTTGTGAATAGAATAAATTTATATTAATTCATTTATCAAAAACCACTACTTACTGACATTTGCCAACAGATGTATTAGTGGATTGTTCAATGCTGTGAGTCACAGACAATGCTCATCTTTGTCAGTGAGTTTGCTGTAAGCCATGAACAGGAATCAATGACTTATGTGGCTCTGGCTTACATTGAACAATGTACTGACCAAGTGTAAAATATGTTAGCTGAAAAATATAAGTAAGTAGTGGCTTTTTGCCAAGTGAATTAATAAACGTCAAGATGTACTACCTAACAGCTGCAAGAATTAACCTCAAATATGTAAGTGAGAGTATATACATATTTTCAACACAGAGACTTGAAGTTACATTGCTATCTAGGTCTATTTGAGCAACATAGTATCAGTGTTTCAAGTCAGTTTCAGTAAGAACTAACTAGCTAGACAGGTTCAATAATAGTGAAGTCTAGAATCTAACCCAAACTTCAAACATTAATTAACTTTTGCACCTGAATAAAATATAAGCAAGAATAATTTTGTAGCAAAATACAACTAAATTAACATGAGTAATTAATATGTGACACACTAGATCGCTAGGGTCATGAGCAATCTAATCTGCAGTTGGTTACAGAATTTTCTAAACCATAAAAAAAATGTGAAGTGTAGGCCTACTATAAGTAAAGAAAGTATTGCTAGCTTTAGTTTAGTGAGTTACAAGTTTTGTTCTGGGGTGGCACAAGATCTCCCTGGAGATATCAAGTAGGGTCTGCAGGTACTCCCTCCAAAAATATAGACCATTTAAAAGCTTTTCGAGATTGAGGCAGGATCCAAAAATTTATATTATAAGGTACATGTTTTAAACTACTTTTCTTATTAGTAAGTTAGGGTATGGTATTCAACGATATGTTTTTCTTGGAACGCAAATCTGGGGCTTTTAAACATATAGCTTTGGAAAATTTATTAAAAAAATAATTTTCAGTCTGTTTTCAAATTTGTTTTTTTTAAATTTGTATCTGTTTTTAAACAAACCTTGAAAGATAACATAATTCACAAAAAACAACTCATACATAACACAACAAACAACAATAACACTCAAACACAAAAATACATAACACTTACATATTATAACAACACATCACAAAAAATAGCTTCCTCATTCTGTAAACTTAAATACAAAGTAGTATTCACAACATCCAACATAATTAAAAACCAATTACACAGCTCAAAAACACACCAGGATAAACACGACAGGGCAGGCATATACAAGATTCATGCAACAACTGTCTCAGCTTTTACATAGAACAAACAGGGAGAACATTTACCACAAGATACATCAAATTTCGTCATACACATACAAAACTCACTACACTGCAGACTGACATAGGCACAAATCTAAAAATCCTACAATACATTAAAAAAAGCAACAAACTTAACACAGTAGAAAACTACGAGATATACAAATACCATAAATACTATCCACATCACATTCTAAATGACAAAACACACTCACAATCAAATACTATATTTGAACACAAAATTAACAACTACTCTATGAATAACAACACACCACAGACTGACACCAACATCACACACCTGAGCAACAGTCTTGTCAGTGACTCACAGTATTGAATAATGTGCTGACCTAGTGTGAGACCTAGTCTGCTGAATAAATCAGTAAGTAGTGGTTTTCCCAAGCTAATACAAAAAGTGTAATTTATACAAAAATCTCAAGATGTACAACACAAAAACTTCAAGTTATAAAGTTCATATTCTTCTTTGAACTTAGTTGTATTTAAAAAATAACTCTCATAGAATCAAAATAACAACTGATACTGCTGAGTATATTTCTTTTCTTGCCAGCACTATTATTTTTGTAGTATTTTAATAAGTTCATTGTCAGCTTTTGATCATAAAAAAAATAATAAACTTGTTCAGAAATTTGAGGGGCAGTGCTCCTCCTTCCCCACCCCCCTTAACTACGCCCATGGTGAAGCATTGTACTTGGTATGGGCATGTCTGAAAAAATGTTTCATGTTTATTCTTACTATTTATTGTTTTAAATGTTTTAACTCACCAAGCCATTGATTGATTTTGATAAGGAAATCTCATACCTTATGATTAAATGGTCCATCTGTTACCATTTTTTCTCTTTTAGGTGTTGCATTTACAGTGTAATGTTTTTTTTATTTTTACAAGTTTTGTGTTAAACTTTAAAATTTTAATTTCTCATGCAGGATATCAAGCACCATCTCAAGAAAATGATCACTACTATCAATTCCTTGGCTTCAGACAATACTATAAGCTACACATAGAAGAAGAAGATTACAAATATTTTAAGAATTCTTTTAATATAAAAAACTGGATAAAAGATGCTAAGATCAAGCTGTGTGGTCCAGTTGCTGGACTACAGATTCGTTCTAAATCTGACATCACTTCAGAAAAAGTAATCCCTAACAAAGATCCGGATGAACTTGAATTACAACCAAACAAAACCATGCATAAAATTACTGAAAATCATGAACAATCATCCACAAAATTACCATCAAAATATAAGAATGGAACACCTTTAAATTCTGTAATACATTCAAACGAATCTATATATTATAATCATACAACAAAAATGCAATCAGTTCCAAATCTGTACCCAACAGAAGATGAAGGAAAAGAACATGGAGAAGAACCTACAAATTGTAATAATGAATCAGCTTTAAGGCCTAAAGTTTTCTTTGTATTTATTGTATTTGTAATTACTACATGTTATATTAGATATATTTTTTTAACATAATCGTAACTAAATTAAATCTAGTTATTAAAAGTAAACATATTATCATTTTACAAATTAGTTAGTTTGTGTCGTAATATGAGAAAACAATTTTAATATTTCTTTTAATAAATTAAGAATTTAAGAATAAAGGTAATTTTTTTTAATGAACTCCTAACCTTGATTGAGAAACAAAGGCTAATCTTCTGCTAAAGTCAAACACCAAAAGAATTTAATAACTTTTGCAGTAATTTTTTTAAAGGTAAGTATAAGAGTGAAAGAGAAATGTAAAAAACTGTGTGATGCTACCACATATTGTTTCTAAAATGAAAAGATATTGAATTGTATCGAAACTTTCAGAAAAATGTCATATTGTTAAGGCGTTGATAATATTTGTGGAAATATTCTTTTAAATAATATGCGACTTCTGCAGCTTTTGAATATTTGACTTTTGTTATTTATCAACTAGTAAAATTGTATAAAAACATACTGAAAAATGCCTGCTTTCAAGTTACAATATTATTTGACTAATAAAAATGTTGACAAATTTCTGACAGTTTTCTATTTAGTTCCTTTTTCTTTATTCATTCTGTCTGTATCCTGTATACTGAGAATCATGATTATCATGAAATGTTGCTCTCCAATTTTTCCAGTAACTACAATTCTATATTTTTGCCAACTACTGTTGGAGTACAGTAATAACAGTTGTTTAATATTGCCAGATCGTTTCAGATTGCTGACTAGATATATTTATATCTAGTTTTCAATCCTTTACAGTCTGGTTTTGCCAACCGTTTCACATTCCCCATTGGGAAATTTCTGAAGGCTAACCATGTTCTCTCTAAATATGACCAAAATATTGATAATTAAGCTCAGGTAAATTGTTCTTATAATAACGTAATTCAACTTAAAGTTGCTTGTTCCAATCATCTTGAATTCCTTAATTAAACTATAAGTAATTATTGCATAACAGAAAATGTTTAAATATTCAAACGATACACAACAGGAAAACAACGTATCTTAACCAACCACACACATTTTGTGTGGTCATAAATATACAAATAATCATAAATCATACAAATGCAACATTGAGCAATCACAAAGGAGGGGGTCAAGTTTGTAAATGGGACAATTAATTGTTCTCTGAAACAGGAGAGCAAGTAAGTTCAAAAGTACTCACTTATTTACGCAATAATTACTTATAGTTAATTCAACTAGCAAAATATTTTTTTTTACTCTAGCTCTAGAGAGTTATGCCCATTTCTCATAATGACCAAAAGTTGAACTGTTTTTCAAAACGGGAAATTTCTGTTGGCTTTCATAATGAGATAATTAACATTGGTCACCAGAAATGTTAAGAGTGTAGGATGTTTGTAATGAGTTGTGGAGCAAGAGAGATATCAGTGGTATGAATAGTTCCTGTAACAAACCTGGAAAAGGTGAATTAGGGATGGAGTCTTGGAAGTGCTTTTGAATTAACTTGCATTAGATTTCTATAAAAACTGAAGAAGGGATGTTTATTAAATCTATTTCAATTGGGGGGGGGGGAATTACCCTGCCAAAGAAGCTTCACAGATACCATTTGATAATTCACAGACAAAATATATAATGGTTTTGAAAATAATGAGTAGATGGTAGCTGTGGTTATAGGTTGCAGTGTGATGGCTGTCAATTTTATACAGCACCCACAGGAAACTGTCTAAGAAATATTTATGTGTGAGTGTGTATTTATTTATTTTTAAGAAAATATAAACTAAGAAAATTGGGAACTGGGCTTATTGTTACCCAGAGTGTTCCTAATTTTTGCCAAGTCTCGTCATTACGAATTGTGCAAGAATATTGAGAAGGACTTCCAATATGCTGCAGTATGTTCTCCTGGGGTGCTGCTACTTCATCCTGGCCAGAGATATTTTGAGAGGAGATTTGAAAAGTCTTTTGCAGGGCAAGATATGAGATTTTTTTTTCTTATGGCTTATCATGGACATTGGGCTATAATGGAAGCTAGTTGAAAGAAGTAAGTGTTTCTTTCTTTTTTTTTACTAGTCCACTGCGTTATTCCTTTTTTGAATTTTTTATAATATGAATTCCTTGATATAGTACCCTGTAAAATAAAACCCCATATTATGGAATTGTACCAGTAATAGTTTCTGTGTTTTTCTTAGCTAACCTAAATGTGGTCTAATATCTTCTGACTCATAAAAATCTGAACAGTTGTTTTAACACAAAAAGTTACTTGAGTTTTTAAAACCATGTATATTGCAATTTGATTAATACTACATTGAACACAGTTATAAAACCAATACTTTGTTTATTTAATTGATGAAGGCCAAGTAAATTTGTGATTTTTCTGTACACGAGTGTGCCAGACTTTAGCAAAATAGAAAAAAACTATTCTACATTTTTGTTTTTTCCTACTGCAGGTTTTGAATATAAAGTACATTTCAAATTCTTAACAAATCATATTACCAAACCTACTGATGAGTCACAGTAAACTAATAACAAACATTAGAAGATATTTAGAACAATATTACATATTAATTCTACCTTACCAAGAAAATACAAAAGAAGTATGAGACATCACTTTAAAAGAAGCCATTAACAGTGTGCTAATATTATCTCATGCCAAACTATGGATTTGTCATCTCTATGGTGACAAGTGACAAACCTCTAGATATTCTTTAATTCTTAAAATTGCTTACATAGTCAAGAAATTAGGCAATTTTTCATATTGTTAACTCTGATATGAAAACAATCATATAAATACTTATTAACCAAATTACAATTTTCTAAATTAAACTTTACAAGCAGATTAACATTATATATGAGCATGGAATCAACCCCTCTAACAAGTAACAAAAAAATTACATTGTAAAAGTATGATATAGTAATTTGGAACTTCATTAAAAGCCAAATTTAAATAAGTAGAAGGTTGAGTGACTAAAAACTCAATAATAATTTCTCACCATCTAGGGATATAGCATTAGTATGAGGCAGCTGCAGCGAACATGCTTTACATGACTGTGTAATATGAAGTATGCAAAGTAAAAAAAAAATTGTGTGTTGTACATCTTGAAGTTTTCTAAACAGACAAGACAAGTTGTCACAGACAAGACTTATAGTACTGATCAATTCAATGATCTAGTGTGAAACACTTGTGCTGAAAAACATCAGTAAGTAATGTTTTTTTATTGCTAAGTGATAAAAAAGTGGTCATGGAAATTAAAACAAATTACAATGTTATAAAAGGAGAAATGCTGAATAATATTTTAAAATAAAAATTTCTATTATAAACTCTGTAGAAAGACAAAATTTAAACATACTTTGATGTATGTAAACTACTAATTATAATATGACATTGTGTTTTGCTGCGCATATATCCAAGTCTTTTTTTATAATCAAGTTCTTTCTTATCGTTGATTAGTAAATTTTAAAAGACAGGTAAAAATACCCAAAAATTAGAAAAACCTCTTTTGATTAATAAGAGTAAGTATATTGGAAAGGTATTTAAAGGTAAGCAAATCAAACAAAAAACTGCTTTCAAATTTGTTACAACCACAAGCAAATACAAATTGGCACCATTATTTCAACAATTTATGGACTATTTTTTTTTTTAATGACTAATAATATTTAGCAATTACTATTAAATAATCAGATATTGAATAATAATTAACAGCCTTCAGGTTTGATTGAACTGAAGTTCATAAAGTGAAGAGTAATTACATTTATTTTTTATAGAAATTGTTGAAACAGTTTTATTAGTTTGGGTACTTCTGAAACTCTTACTTTTCTAGATTTTCTTGAAAATTTAATATTTTTTTAAAAACATAAATAACTTTAAAAATTTCCTCTTTGTGGACATCCTATAATAAATTTTATAACCAAATTTTTTTCTGTTTAAAATGTTTCTTTTTTTCTAATCATACTATCAGTTCTCTTACACACACACACACACACACACACACACATATATATATATATATATATATATATATATATATATATATGTAACTTATTTATTAATTTAAATACCTTGTTCAAATTTCCTATCATTAATAAAATACTTTTTACTCATCCACTCAAGTTCAAATACACTTTTTAAACTTTTAATGGTTGGCACTTGATGTTAATACAGTTTTTTTTATATTCATTAACTAATTAAATTTAATTGATTAATTCTAATAATTAATTTCAATCAACAGAGCCATATTACGAAAATTTATAGATAAAACTGTCCTAAAAATTAAAGTTAAAAATATAAAACACCCTTAATTTTCAACCTAGATATAAAATATAAATATGAAAAAAAAAACTATTATAATTGCAGAGAAAACTTTACTTGAAATATATTGGCTTATTTATCATAAAATTAAGTGGTTTGAATTGAAGTAGAATTATTTTTAAAAACCATTGCTTATACATAAATTGATAACATAAAAAACCCCAATGGTTGGTTTTTTTAAAATAGAAGTTAATTCTTGTAACTGTTTAGATTATAACTCTGTCAGGTATATGCATATGTTGGGACATATATTCCATTGCACTATTTGATTTTAACACCCACCTCAAAAACAGTTTACAAATGCTAAATTTTTAGATAAGAAAACAAAACCCAGCATGCATATAAAAGAAATAGCTGTTTAAAGGCATGAATAAACAAATGTGTCATATTGTGAGGTACAGCAAGGTTTGTGGAGAGAACAAGCAAATTAGCAGCTCTTTGTGAGATAATAATGTATGCCAGTGTGTGTCTGAGGTATGCCAGCCTTATCATCTAGTCATAAATGTTTTGAGACCTGTTAGTATGCATGTGTGGCAGTAACTTTCATTGCAACAGTCCTGTAAGTATAAGGCTAGAAATTTAATAATTTGATCATAGATTTAAAAGTCTAATTAGTAGGCTAATAATTATTAAAGTAGATACTGAAATAATATATTTGAAGTAAATTTAAATGTTTTATAATTGTATTAATCTTATGTGTTTATATGTTTGTTAGGCCAGAATATAAAGAATATTCAAATATTATGTTATAAATTAAACTCGCCATTTATTATTCTTCCTTGACATTTTAAAATATTTATTCCACATAGTTTTAAATTTATTGTTATTCATTGCATCCTATTTTTCTTGCTTATACTATTTCCTTAATTCATGCTAAAAATCTTATTTTAAATTTGGTTCTACAGTAAACACAAATTCTATTTTTCAACATAGGGTATATATTAACAATTGTAAACATTTTGTTATAGTAAATATTCATTAAATACAAACATTTAAAACACAAAAATAATGTTTTAAACAATTGATAACTATTTTAAGTTTGTTGACTCTTTGGCTTTTTGCTAATATATATAATTCTATTAACATTATAAAAAAACCTATCACTATATTTATTTATGAACATACGTTTTAGTTTTGAGTTGTTATTTGACATAACATCTTTTTGATAATACTGAGATTGATGGTCTGCAAAAGGCTGCAGAGGGATAATTTGACCTTTGTTTAAGAAATATTTATAGTTATAAATATACAAGAAAAACTTCACATACACATATATACAAACATGCGTTACACCTAGTTTTGTAGGCCTATATATAAACACACATACTCTTGTTTTAGCTGATAACTGTGAACGAAGCTCTTGATAATGTCAATATATTATCAGAAAAAGGCTTCAAGCCATTATTGTTATATATATTCTTGCTTCATAACAAATAAAAGATCTAAAGAACTAAGTGAAAACCATTCACTTACTATGCTGACCCATTTCTAAATAATTGTCTCATTGACGAAGCATAATCTGCTTTTGTGTCAATGGTTGACCTATCTCACTCTTTAGTAACAAGTTAGGCTGTGTCAATGAATTTACAGTTCTATATTTAACTAATAGTTTTTACTTAGTTCTTTAAATAAATAATTATGATTTAATCAGTGAAATCAAAATGATTACAACACACTTTATTCTTACTTAATGAAGAATAACCCATGCAAAATGTAAATTCATTGATAAATTTAAAAAATATTATTAAGAATTGTGTATATATGTGTGTGTGATATTTAATGCTGTCCATTATTTTTCTGTTGCACTGACTTTATAAAGTTATTAATGTTAATTGTAAACAATTGTTCCTCCACTAAGTGCAATTAATTTTCACCTTGTGTGAAGAGGCACTTTTCGGTCACTTGATCATTGTGGAATCACTGAACAATTCAGTGAGCGAAAGGTACGTCATCACACAAGGTAAAAATTAATTGCACTTGGTGGAGGAACAATTGTTTACAATTAACAATAATAACTTAACATACACACACACACTCATGCGCGCACACACACACACTCATGCGTGCGCGCACACACACACACACACACACACACACACACACACACACACAAACATACACACACACACACACACACACACACACACACACACACACACACACACACATACACACAGTCACACACACACACACACTCACACACACACACACACACACACACACAAATATCAAGAATCTCATTCACAGCCAACAGCTAAAACGACACTGAAACAATTTTGGCTGTTTGAGTTTTCTTTTAGCTTTGAATACGAATGGGACTCTTAATAAGAAATAATCCATTAAATAGATGAAATGCTTACAGTCATTATTTTTAAAATATTTTAATTTAGGAAATGTATATTATACTCATTAATAAATAAATATTTCACAAGTAAAATGTCATCTGCATTTTTTGGACTAGGTATGAGTCCAACAGACTGATATTGGTAATAGTCCTGCATGTAATCTATAAACAGGTATACATAAACACAAAAATCATATATCTTGGACACATTATATTTGTATACTTTGTTAGAAAGAGAAATTCCTCCAGTATAAATTCATCCCACTGTCAAAATATAAAGTGCCTTTAAATGGTATGCAGGAATTAAAGGAAGCTTACAATTTGACTATTTACTACCCAGAAAAATACTTGAGTATATCTCATTACAAAAAGAATAAGGATCCTATTTTTTAGGAGAAAAGCTTAGACATTAAATCTGATAGTATATAAGGTGTATTTGAAGTAAGTGAAACGCTATAAATACTTAGAAAGTTATAATTAAATAATACTTAACAAAGTGAATATGTAGGCTCACTAGCTGGCGAGCTTCAAAACCATCGTTCCTTTTACAAAGAAAGCATCTACAGCTTATATGTGTAGATCCTTTGCTTCATAAAAGGGACAATTGTTTCGAAACGTGTCAGCAAGTAAGCCCTAACGTATTCACTTTCTTAAGTATCATTTAATTATAGTTTAATCAGTGAATTCAAGATGATTACAACAAGCAACTTATTAGAGATATGGAATATGAATTATAATAAAAATAATTAACTAGAAAAAATTGGAAAAATAATTTTTTTAATAATTAATTTTATGTACATCCAGAGCATATTGTAAAGAAGAGATTAATGGGAGTTAGATGTATTGGTTGAAGTATTGGATGTCGATGGGTATTATAATAAATTTAAGGAAAACAACTGAAAGCACTTGAAAATATAAAGAAGAATGGGAATCTACCATTTGGGCAGATAGGAAGTGAAAAGAATTTTTTAGCTAAGGTGAATGAATAAAGTAAAAAAGAAGATTGCTAGGGTAAATTTTATGAATAAACTCGTGGTGGAATAATCCGTCAGTGGACATAAAGTTTCAGTAATAAATTAAATTATAAATGACAAAATTAAATTAAATCAACCATTTGTTGAGGCAAATTAAAAAATAATTGGAAAGTTTAGAGGGCTTGTAAGTGGTAACTGATTATAAGTAAGACACTATAAATTATCCTATTTAAAGCTAAAGAACCCCTGTTTAATAAAGTGTTTGTTTTATTAATATTTAGATATACCATCTGTTAAAAATATATATAGCTTAATGATTAGTACTATTACTAATTGTACTCTCTAGTAATGAAAGCACTATTTATTAAAAATTTTATAATACTGTTTTTATTAAAATGAGAAATATCAAAGAATTGTAAAGAAACAAAGACTCCAATTATAATTACTAAAGAGAACTTATTTTACAACCATTTAAATTGACTCCAATTATAAATGTAACTTATGTATAATTAAATTGTTATTATTTTTGATTAGCAAATATTACTGTTCAAAGCCCAATTAGGAATAATGTAACAACTAAGTGTTTTGTTAATTACAGAATGGCATCCAAGCCTACAGTCATATACATATGTTTCTGTACATTACATAATGTTTGTCCTGACAACAGATAAGTTCATGGATTGTTACGACATTATAAGGTTAATGGACCAGAAATTTAGAAAAACTATTAATGTTATAATTAGAAAACATTGTACTACTGTTATTTACTATTATATTATTTAATACTACGTTATTATTACTATTAATTATAAAAGTATTAATGCTATAGAAATAGAAAGTAAAATATTTTTTAATTTTTCAGCAGTAATAGGAATCCATTATTCTGTTATAGCTATTACGGTTATATATATATATATATATATATATATATATATATATATATATATATATATATATAATTGAGTTTATTTTTACTTGACATAAAATAAGAATTTTTGTATTAAATAATGTGCTGTTAAAATTGGCTGCAGGCATGTAAATAGTTTAAGCTTAAATCTAAACTTTAGCAATTGTTCTATGTGAAATGGAGAAACATTATTTACGCATTAATTTGTACTTTTATGCAAAAATATTTCCATCCGAAATCTCTCTTCTACCTTGCTTTTTCAGTATATTATTTGTTTTCCCAGATACCAACTATTGTATGACATTTTGTCAGTCTTATATTTTAATTTTTTTCTCTGTATTTTTCAATGTACTACTCAAAACGTCTTCTTAAATAGAAATTTAATTTTTATTATTTTGTACTTTCTAGTTTGTTTATCTTTTATATTTTTTGTTGAAACAAAAAAATTAAAATTATTCAGTAAGGGAAAAAATATTTGAATTTATGTTATTACGTAAAATACATAAAACTAATTATTTCAATCTAATACTCAATATCATTGAATAACAATTTAACTATAAAAATATATATTGAAAAAATTATATTGAATAACTTTTTTTAAAAATAGGATGTATATTTTAATAAATTTTTGTTAAATTTTTACATATTTATTTGAGGAATGTATTTAATAAAGACTAATATTTATTGTAGTTTATGATGCGGGTAACAAAAAACATTTATTAGATGTTTACTGAACACAAAATGTTTTAACAAATTTATTTAAAATAGGTTTTAATCCTTCATCAGGTGCAATATGACTTGTGACATGAATGGGCGCAATGCATCTAAGAGATGCTTTTGCCAAAATCGTTCACACTACTATTGACACTCATTTTATTCCTAATTTAATGAGTAGTTATGTTTTATTTATATAATAGAATAATATTTGTACAATTTTTTAAATAATTTTTATGAATAATTTGTATAATTAACTTATATGTTTTTAGTTCAAAATGAAATAAAAAAAACATTAAAATGCATATAAAAAAAATATAACGTTCTTACAGGAACATGTAAAATTTAAAAACGTGGTGTTAAATTAGTATGTATTAACTAAAATCATTCTATGGTAAAATGAAATGTAAAATATTACATTAAAATAATGTCAGAGATGGAACATGAAAATATGTAGATGAAAAAAAATTAAGATGAAATATCTTAGAAAAAAATATACACGTATAAAATTTGAAATTATGTAACAAAATTGAAAACAAAAAGTGAAAAATAGTATAAAATTATCAGTAGTATAACAAATCAATAACATGTTTTCAGTAATCATCCCCAGAAATCTCTTCATTTTCATCACTACCAAAACACTTCCTCCATAACATTATGGCATCACCTAAATAAAAATGTTCTTCACATGTTTTACACAAATATTTAGTATACCTCAGCTTTTCTCACTCATTTTGACAAGTTACACACAGCTTTCTTGTATCTTCTATTGATGGTCCTGGTTCTCTGGTATTTACTTCCCCTGGTCTGAATTCCTGGAGACCCTGCTGAAGTGCTAGAGTAAGTGGCTAGCTCGCAAAATATTTTGTGGTTCTTTGTTCTTAGTTGAAGCACATTGTACAATATTCCATTGATTTCTATTATCTTTTCCAGTATAGAAAAAATTATTATTTATATTTTTCAATTCTTCATTTGTGTCACTTTTAGTGGTGTCAGAGTCATCTGTTTGATATTCAACAACTTCTCCACAATCGGTGCCACCATTAAAAACTTCTTCTGCTGGGATAACATCTTCAAATAATAACTTATGAACTTCTGCAATATCATTTGAATCATCCAAGTTATATGTGGTAGTCATATTACAGCAAATAAGGAAAAATTATACTTATTAACAAAAGTAACATGGCGATTTGTAGAACAGCATTTCACTCAAACACTAACAAATCATAAACAATCAAAACAACTTTCATAAGTTTTGCAAAATTATAAAATAACAAATTATTTCTACATGTTGATTTGTCTGTTTATACATACAAGTAATTTAAAGTATGTGATTAGTATTATAAAAGCTGTTTTAATTATATTTGTTGATTCCATCTTCACGTGAGCTACTAGTTTTAACTAGACACATGTAAATATTTACCAATGTTTAGTGTTTTACCCAAAATTAGGAAAGAACTGTTGATGATTTATTCACATTACAGAGAAGAGACAAAAAATATTTCTCTAATGTAGTTAAACACTTCTAGAGATGTCAGAAGGAAGTCTGTAGAATACTTAAGTGTAATGTTTGATAAGGTATAGTCTGGAGACAGGTTATGATAAGGGCTTCCTATGCTCATTTTTGGAAGTAACCACAAGTATTTATTTAAATATGCAATTATTTTTAATAAAAAAATAGCAGATTTATTATATTATAATTTTGTTTTTAACATTGTTAAAAAAAAATATCTTAAAATTATGTATTATCCCAAACATAAAAAAATGGAACTATCATCGTTGCTTATTACACACAACCAAAGTGTAATAAGTAATTAACAACCAGCTCATCATGAACAGCAACAAGATTTCAATATCATAGTTGTTTCACAAAGACAAGTAGCTAATCACTGATAAAGGCGACATCGTCTTCGAAACTAGTCTGTATATATTAATAAACTAGTGAGATTTTGAATGAACTCTTTTCATATTGAATTGTTCTAAGCTAAGCTCTAATTATCTCAATACAAAGATGAATATTGATAAGACATAAATTGTTCAATATTTTAATTACATTTTACTTTTAAATTACCATGAGAGATACTGTATTTAATTTTTTTCCATAAATGTGGGCAGCATTATTACCTTAATTATAATTTAAATAATAATCTGTTTTAAATCATTATGTTTGATATAAATTATAAACATATATTTTTTGAAAGACCTGGTTAAATTAAAATTTAAGAACTATAATTTAAATATTTTCTAAAACTTAATGTATAAAGTGTTTTCTCAAACTTTAATGCTAGGTATTCTCAGCAATGCAGAGTTTTTGGGTGTATGCCTTGGGGTTAACCCTGGTGTTGCAAAACAGATATGCATGGGCTCTTGAATGTTCATTGGACGCAGAATATCAAAGTGCTTGTAAATTTAAAAATATGACCCTGACAACATACAAGGGAATTATTGTGAGAAATGATCACTGTGATGATATTGTCAACATTTCCCAGTTAGCAGTTCCACCCGTAGTCAATATCTCTTGGCCTAACAAGGTAAGAAGTTGTTTGTTATTGGAAATTAATAAAATTTCAAAGTGCTTGTCTCCTTCCTTGAATTTTAGATTTCTCCTTCCATTGACCTTTTGTTTATTGTTCAAATAATATAATTAATTGTAAGTAATTAATGCATAACTAAGCAAATACTTTTAAGCTTACTTTCTGCGCATTTTTGAAACGGTTGTTTCATTTACGAAGCATACACACTAGTCAGCTTACCTACTCAGGTATACAAAACTTCTCTTCACATTTACTTCAACACACAATGCTCAAACAAAAACCTAACACCTAATTATGCTAAAATTACAATAAAAAAACAAAAGACCTGCTGCACAAAAAAATAATAAAAGCAGAGAAATTATTTATTAAAAAACACATCAATCAATAGAATAGAGTATTAGCATTGTAAATGAAACGATTGTTTCGAAACACATCAGCAAGTAAGTTCAAAAGTATTCACTTAGTTACACAATAATTACTTATACTATAATTAAATAATACTTAACTAAGTGAATACGTTAAGGCTTACTTAGTGACATATTTCGAAACAATTGTTCCTTTTATGAAGCAAAGCCTCTACTCACAAGAAGAGTAGGTTAAATACTTAGTTAAGTATTATTTAATTATAGTTTAATCAGTGAATTCAAGATGATTGATTACAACAAGCAACTTTAATTACTTATAGTTTAATAAGAAAATAAAAGATGATTACAACAAACTAAAATTAATTAAAGACAACATACTAGTTCAAATAATACTAGTTCTCATCACTGTAATAATAATAATAATAATGTCTTCTTGAATTTTTTGCAATATTTTGTTAAACATTGAAATAGACTTCTTTCTTAATAATGTTGCATACTGTATTTAGTTTCTAAGTGCTTTAATAAGTACTTTTATCATTTTTGTCTAATGTGATTTGAAGGAATGCTTTTAGTGATTTAATGGTTTTACTGCAATAAATAGTACAAATTTTTCTGCATATTATGTACAATATATTAACTACCAGGTATATGATCCTATAGGCTATTCTGGTTCTAATCTAAACACCATCCTCTTTTACATAGCCATTTGAAGATGATTTTGTTGAATACATAATCAAGGAGTAAAAAAAATTATCTTTTTAATTTCAGTCTATTAAAAATTGTTTGAAATGAGTTGTGTATTATTTTTTTTATAAATTACAGGCTGAAAAGTATTTATAGTTTAAACATAACTCGAATTTAAAAAATAACTCAAGCTAAACAAAGTTACGTATTTAAATGAATGAGTTATAAATTCATTATTTATTGGTTTTGATCAGAACTCCATTAACCAGAGCATGTGTTGTATTTACTCAGGTGCAATAATGTGTCATTGTTAATGATGTATTTTGATACACTATTGAACTTCATTTGTTTAAACATTGTTGAAGGTTGAATCACAAAATTAAAACTCTAAATTAAGGACTAGCACAAAATTAAATATCTTAAAACCTCCTCAGCCTTCTAAATTAAAACAGCCTTCTATTATTCATGCTACCCTGACACTAAACCACACAATAAACTTAGATATACAATACACTCCATCATAAAATCATTGTTTTATTGATTTTTCCAATTTTGTTGATTTAGTGGGATGTCAGCTTTTATCTAACTAAACTAATTCAATAACAGACTGGTGCTTCTCACAATGTGTTTGAGACATGGTATTGGTCAAATGGTTAAGGGAAGAACCAGTTTATAAAAATATACTTTAGTAATACATGTTAGTATTAAATTATAAAATTCTGATAATAGTTACTTTATATTTGAATTGTACATTAGGTTATAGCTATAAAAGGTTATAGCTATATTAGGTTATAGCTATTAGGCCTGATCTCCTCCTTTGTATTATTTTCAATGATATTAAAACCAGAAGTCAACTTTCCTTTTAAATTTTTAACCAGTACAATAGTAGAACGTTTGTCTAACTGCTCTCCCATACCCCGAAACTTGCTTAGAGATGTAGCAGTAGCTGCGTTCAGAACTACCACTGGCCACGACTAAGTGGTACCCCATCTGCATTGTATCGGGTTAAGCGCAGATGTGGCCTGTACATTGTGCCAACACCCCAGGATGGACACAGTGACCTACCTACCCCAGTGTCCGTCCCTAGCAGCCAACCCTGTGGACAAAGAAGAATACAACTACAGGGAGATCGCCCGCCTCTACTGGTCAGCTCACCGCCAAATGGCTAACCTGTTAAGGGTGCACATTGGCTAGTAAGTAATTAAGTATGTTTGTCTAACTCAAACTTGTTCTACTATTGAACTGGTTAAAAATGTAAAAGGGAAATTGTCTTCTGGTTTTATTATCTTTGACAATAGTACAAAGGAAGGGATCAGGCCTGAATGAGGACACCAACATAGTTGTAGAAACATTGCCGACATTTAATAAATTAAGTATTCTTGACTCATGAATAAACTGTATTTTTATTCAACAAAAAATATATAATATTGTTTTGGGGGTAAGTTAATATAAATACAGATAAAGGCTCTTGTTAGAGAATGGTAGAGGGATTTAGCTTAGAGTAAGGAAATGACTTAATGATCTCTTGGTACTGGGAAAAATGGAAGATTAGGCATCGGGTAGACAGGTACTTGAAATATATCTGCACTCATCCAAGGGAAAAGAGGTGTCTACCCAATACCCATGGATTCAGTTGTAGTGGGCCATGTATATAGATATAAAAAAGTACTTTTTTACCCTGCAATATTATTGGCTTCTAAAAGTCATAGAGTTAAATAGATGTATTCATATTTAAGTACAACTATTTTATTTCAAGATAATTTGAGGGTAGAGTACACTTTTACACGTGGACTACTTATTTGCCACCTTCACAAAACATAGAAACATAATTCTACAAAAAGTTATAAGACCCATTTTTGCTTTACTCTATTTTAATGTCTTTTGATATCTATTCAATTTTTCAGGTTAATGACAGATTACAGACCAATTCATTTTCATTCCGAAAATCCTTTTCAAGAGGTAACTAAAATGTATTAATCTAACATTTAACCATAGCATACAATTTATAAAATTTTGCTTAACAAAATTAGGATAAAAATTTCATTTGTAAATGTGAATGTTTATTAAGAATAGTGAAATGTTTGGTTTCTATTATGCTTAAAGTATTGTAATGCATTTTACAAATTGTATGCTATGGTTAAATATTAGATTAATAGATTTTAGCTCATTAACCTAAAAACCCCCATTTTTGAAGAAAGCACGAAGTCTTCACATAAACTTTGTGAATATTGATTAATAAGGATTTATTTATGATTGATTTGGTATCCATCTTATTTATTTCAACTTTAATTAAATTATTAGCTTTGATAATTCAAAGTTAATATCCAGAAGATTAGTTTTAAACAAATTATCAAAATAGGAATTCTTTAAAGGTTACATTGAATCAGGGACAAATAAAGACATACTGTGTAGAGAAACTAAAAGAAGGTTGTATTTAATACAATTTATGGATAAAGAGTAAAACTTGTATAATGTATGATAAATAATTTTTTAAATTACTATTTTTATTTACATGTTTTTTATAACATATACATTGATTGCACATCACATATTTTTAAAGTAAAAATTAAGTTCTAAATGTTGATTTTAGACACAGCTTTTTACCGTAATGATGCTTGATGCTGGGGTCAATGGATATCCTCCATTTCGTCTTCTTTGGCTGGTAACGAATGTCACAGTAAGTATTGGAATTGATGAAAACATGTTTATAATTAATTTCTTAAATTGTGTTCTATTATAAAGGATCAAATCTAAGTTTTTATTTAAAAACATTATTCTTCATGTATATGTACATTATTGAATAAATATTCAATTGTATCTCAATCCAATGCACAAAAATCATTTTCCTAAGAGTGATTAAAATAAATAAGTGTTTATATTGTTTTTCCTACCTTGTCTAAACTAGAGTACAAATGGAATTATTCTAATATAAAAACCTGTTTTAAATCCATTTCTTATAAGATATTAACATACATAAGCATGTCTTTACATAAACTTATACTTGTATTACAATATATGGACAAAAATGTTTAGAAATGTCCCAGCAACCAGGGAGTCAGAGGGAACTCCTATGGAACTCTCCTAGGGAAATTTTTTGTTATTGTCTTACAACACAGGCTTTAGGTGTGATTTGCATTTTATTAACATGATAATTTAAATATAAAAAATAAGTCTACTATTTTTAATTTTTTTTTTTTGTTTGAAATTTCAGGAGGATGTATCTCTTGATGTATCTCTAACATTAGTTATGTGATCTCTAACATTAGTACATCAGACTTGCAAAGCTATTTCAGTGCAGTATTGTGAGAATTTTTCTATTAAAATTGTTGTGTGAGTTCTTCTAAAATATTTCTTAAAAATCAAGTTGTTTCAAGGAAAGCTAATGTTACTCGGTTTCTTTGTTTAACAAACTTGTCATACTGTGTGACAGATGCTTTATTCTGTCACTGATTATCAGAAATAAATTTATTTGGTTACCGTCCAGTTTATTCTGCTCAGATATGTTTTGGTAAAATTTCTAGTGTTTTTCTTAAGTTTACTTGATTTTTCCAATTATTGATTTAAATTTTAAGTCTGACAAGTCATTAATTAATTTATTATAAAGTTACAGTTACACTAGTTACAATGAACCCTAAAATCCACCAGATTATTTTAATCACTGTAAAAAACGTATATTATAAAATTAAAAATATATATCAGTTTGATTAAAACTTATGATTTATTCCAGGCTGATCAATTAGTGAAACTGTCTTTTCCACCAAACAGAATTCTTGCTCGTAAGTATGAATTTTTACTCAATTAATTTAAGTTGCTAAACAACAAGTTAATGTAATAAAGCTATGAATTGAGGAGATTAGTGTCACAATATCTGTACACAATTTTTTTTGTAGTTTTGTATATTTAATAAATCAGTCATGAATCATTATTTTAAAAGTGTAAATATTTCCTTTGATTTTGCCTTTTAATTTATAACATATTGATTGATTATAGGGCAATGTTTTAAAAGCAAATTGGCTTTTAAATACAATATTCATCCATTTAGGTTAGAAAAAAATGGACTTTTTTAATTATGTGTACATAAAACATTCAATAAATATCTAGCTTATGTGTCCGAACAAGATATATGTAACAAAATTTTAGTATCATTCTTTGTCAGTCAGCTGAAGGCAAAAACATAGTTTCAAATTATATTAAACAAACAAATGAAAACATTAGAGGTAATTAAATTAATGAAATAATTTTTTGTTTTTTTAATGAAACTACTCAATCATAATACTCAAAACAATGATCTTAATTTTACTCCTTACATCTCTTAAATAATATAGCAACAATACTGCCGAAAGAATTTTATCACATTTATATTTTCAAATTAAAGTTACTCATTACTCCAATAACTTACACTTGAACAACTGTGAAATACGAATGAATTAAACATAATAATAACCCAATAACCACAACTTTTTATAAACGATTTATTAACCTTAAATAACATTTAACATTTGTTGATTCCATCTTCGCGTGAGCTACTAGTAATCACTAGTAGTGAGGTCTTAAATAACACCTAGTAAATTCCAGTAACCAGTTAACCATCTCTGAAAATGTACATGAGTTGTTCACTTGTGATTACTGAATTTATTTTAAAACTATAATTAATTAATACATAACTAAGTAAATGCATAATTAATTAGAGTTTAAACAGTGAATTCTAGTTAATTTTCAACTAGCAACTTTAACTTTAAAAGTTGTAGTTATTTGGTTTTACTGAATCTAAATGTTTAAACAAATTCAAAACGTTTTTCTTCAGAGAAGAGTAAAGGTGAGCACTGTTTAAAAGATTTAATTCTTTGGAAATTGATATCTTAATGATATTGCTTATTTGGAGAGCATTCGATTGCTATTTAAACTACTAGCTTTAAAAGTAATTAATTTTTGTCCTAAAAATCTGCAAGTATCAAAAGAATAATTTTACTGAAATATTTTTTCATCTTTAACTCAATACGGTCATTAAAAATATTTGCCACACAATTTTTCAGTCTCAAAGGAGGATTTTGTCTTTTTCAAATGGATTTTTACCACAATCCTTGGTTACCATATCTATACATTCTAAATACCTTTCCCCTTTAATTCCAACAGGATTATAAATAGTCGCTCAACACTTTTAAAAGTTTTAAACTTGCCTATAGTAGCACCTACTTTGCTTGTTGAGGACGACCGTTTCGGGAGATGTGTCCCTCAACAAGCAAAGTAAGTGCTACTATAGGCAAGTTAAAACATTTAAAAGTGTTTAGTGATTACTAGTAGCTCACGCGAAGATGGAATCAACAAATGTTATAAATAGTCCTTTTTGACTCTTTACCATAACGTGGACTAATTTAGAAAAGTTTATTGGGGCGCCTGTGCGATAGTTTAGCTTCTAACTCCATTTGACCAATGCCAGTCATTGTGGCACATAGTTTATTATGTCCCTACACTTTAATAGTTCAGTTCCAAAAATTCCAGTATCAATATAATATTTTTACTCCAATAATTTTCCTAACTTTAACAGAAAAGATGCCCATTTGACAGATGCATTTACCTTTGCAGGCTTCTCTATTTTGGGATGTACCCATTTGATTTTTCACTTATAATCATAAATAATTTTCTTAAATAAAAACTCGGTTGATGTGCGAGTCAAAGAAATCTGATTTATTAAAAATTTGGCAACGTCTTGACGACTAAATTGTCGTCCTCATTCAGGCCTACAAGTATAATAGACAGAATTAACATCTACATCATAAAAATGTTTTATTTAACAAGATTTTGTGAGTGTACACCTCATCATAATTTTCATTTGGAGTAACTCTCCCTAGCTGGTTTTTGGTCTACCTCAAACATTTGATTTCTCTGGTACTCTTCTAAATACTTATTTTACTTTATCCAAAGCCCATCCATGGCTGTTCTGCCATTCGACGTCGAGCCTCCCAATTTAGACTGACTATATTCTGCGGTGTTGACTGTAGTTGGGGACATAGGAAGAGATGTTTGCTGTCCATTCTTCCTATTTGGCACAGGGGGCAGGTGTCTTCATCTGCTAGGCCGATTCTATGTAGATGGGCTTGAAGGTAGTCGTGCCCCGTCAAAGTGCGGAAAAGGGCTGCGGATATGTGTCTTTCAATGTTACGTGGTATTCCGTCAGTTGCCAGGCTTGCCCACTTCCTACCTTCGCTTTCGTTCTTCAACTTTCCGTTAGTTTGGAGTGAAACGGTCGCCGAAGACTCTTCTAAAGAAACATTCCTTTGTTTGCCTTTTGGCTATGCATCCAATATTGTACTAACATGTTACTTAGAAACCGCAAATAAATTTAAAAAATCATGATAAATTAATTTGAATTAATACCTAATTAGAACCTCAACAAATAAATATTAGGAAATTAGTTTTTCCAATGAAGCTTTTTTCATGTTCAGTTTTTTTTTTTACTAGGACAGTAGTAAAGAAAATAGAATTATTATTAATTAAAGTTAAAGCCTAAAAAAATGTTTGTTATCAGCAAATTAGATCCTTTGTTTAGAGAACTGTGGCTAATATTCTTCACATGAGAAAGTAATTTACACACTTACTCTGAAATCTGTGACTCACTTAAAATGTAAAGGCCATTTAGTGTTAAAGAGTCAAACCGGGTTTATTGCTTAAATGAGAACAACAGATATTTTCACAAAAATAAATCTATAACTCTATTGACTAAAATGGCAAATAAATATAATTTCAATTCAAGATGTTTAAAACAAAACAGAAATCTAATAAGTTCATAATCTTGTATATCTTTCAGTCTTTGTGTTGTACATCTTGAGATTTTTCTATCATCACACTTTTGGTATCAACTTAGCAAAAAAAAAACTTGTTTTGATACCAAAACTATAATTGTATATCTTTCATAATTTTTGTAGTAATTTTACACCTTTCATAGGCAAAATGTATTACATAGGCGATGTATTACCTGAAAGTTATCAAAACGCAAAGTTTTTGTTTCAATTTTTTATATGAAGTACAGTATAACTATCTAATGATAGGTAAAAATCTATTTTTGAATAAAGTTGAATTAAAATTAACTGAATATTAATCAAGTTTACACCCGCAAAGATTATTGTTATATAAAAGCGGTTGACTTGCGAGTCAGGTACCACATCCGTTATTGAAACGTCGCCTATATAAATAAATAGTGTACCTGACTTGCAAGTCAACCGCCTTTATTTAACTAAAATTAACAGAATTTTATTTAGAGGTTTATAATAAAGGACAATATAATAAAGCTAGAAGTGTGTATAAAAAATGTTGTGCATGGCACTATTTTTTTTATGCATAGTAAAAAAGTGCTTGCGTAGTAAAATTTTACGCAAGTAAAATTACGATAAAGAAATTTAGAGTTTAAGAAATTATTTGAAAGCTTTTAAAATTTCATTTCAACACTGCATTGGTTAAATGGTTTAATAATTAGTAGTTAGTTATGAGGATTTCTGTTGTGGATCTACTAGGATTTTTTGTTATAGTTTTTTTTTTTTTTCAATTAACTATATTAGTTTTGGAAGTTATAAAACAAAGTCAAACATCAACTGTTATGCAGCTTTGAAATATTTATATTAAAATCTCTTATAATATTATTAGCAAAATAAAAAATTATATTCAAAAGAAACAACTTTTCATAAACTCTAAATCTACTACATAACAATGTCAAATTATGTTTGTCCTACACAACTGAATTTTACAGTTGGTTGATGTAATCTTTATTTCTTTTGTTCTATCATAATTAATTACGTAAACAACTAAGTGAAAACTCAATTAGCTAGACAAGTAACTAGTTAGGCTTAATCAATGCAACGGTGGTTTCAAAAGGCATCAGCATTTTAGGTTAATAGTTTTCACTTAGTTCTTTAAATAATAGTTTATGAATTTTATAATCAATCAAATAAAAATACAATTTAATTTTAAATAAACAATTGTATAAAATACAAATCTGTGAAACAAATTTTTCCACAAATTATTCAACCTAAGGTGATAGAACTAGACAGAACTCAGTGATGGCTACACAGTTAATTTTATTTCTTATTAATTCAATACATTATCTCTTTCCATTAAAATTCTGACATTTTCATTACATGTAAAATGTTATTTGAACAAAAAATAAATTTTAAAAAACTAAACAAATTTATTGCTAATTAATTGATTGCACAATGAGGATCCAGCCTTAAATAGTCAATTACAACGAACATGAGACTTCAAAAAGAACTTTAGGAGTACACTCTAAGGTCCAGTGGAATGTAGGGGTGAGGTGGATGCTCAATTGTGAGTATTCCTATGTTCCCAACTGCTGATGGGAAGAATAAAAAAGATGTGGATCATAATTGGAAGAGTTATAAATACAATTTCTTAAAAGAAATGTACATCAAAACATAAATAAAAAGTTTTTGTGGTTTAAGAGGTTTTATTTATTTATAATTAAAAATTAAACCACAGTTGCTCCATTACATTAGGGTTAGTTTTGTACTTTATCAAAAATATTAATTAATTTTTTTAAATAATGTTGGAAGAAATTTGACAGTCAAACTTATAAAAGTATTGGTTTAACTCAAGAAATAGTAATATCATTAAAATTTGTAGACTCTAAATGTTAATAAATGTACTTAAAGGGTTACAAATCTAATTACATTCCAATCCATTCTTAACTTATAAATTATAATAAACTTTCAAGCTAATTAAAAATAATTATTTGTTTGTGTAGAATATGAAACACCATCATTGCCACCAACACAGAGGAAAGCTCAATTCTATCAGTTTATCGCTTTTAGACAAAACTCTATGCTAAAGGGTGTCATTCAACAAGTCCACTTAAACTACCGAAGCAATTTTGATATTCGAAAATGGATAAATGGAGCTATGGATAATGTCAGGCTGTGTGGTCCTGTCGCAGGATTACAAATCCGTTCTAAACTTGAAAACACTACTGGACCAATACCTCTTCAACCAGGCTTTCTTTATCCTGGTTCAGTTCATCATCCAGGTGCTTCAAGTTATCCAATACAACCCCCCGCACCAGGTCCTAATAATCCTCCTCCACCAGGATGGGTACCTAATGCTCAACCACCTCCAGGTTGGACACCACAAGCTCCCCCACCTCCAGGTTGGATACCACAAGGAAATCAAGGACAGACATCTTGGGCATCTTCTGGTGTAAATACATATGGACAAAAGCCCCCAAAGAAGAGCAATGGTACAGCTCTGCGACCTGGATGTTTAATTGAATTTATTGTGTTTCTAGCTTCTATGATGTATTGTACTAAATATATTTTTTAATTTTAACAATTTTTTTCAAATCAAAAATATTTAACTCTAATTATTAAAACGCTTTACTTTCTATCTCTTTCTTATAACAAGTTGTATATTAATATACTTTAAAAAAGCTTTATAAATATTTCTTTTAAATAAATTAATATTGATAAAAAAAGATTATTTTTTTATGCACTATTCCATTACAAATATTTCAATAGTTCAAATAATTTTCTGTCATTTTCCCCTTCAAATGCAAGATATATAAACTAAATTTATATAGTTTGTCCAAAATACTAATAAAACAAATATTACTACAGATTCATTTTAGTACAACCACTACACTGTTTTAAGCCAATGTGGATTAAACTATTAGTGATCTGGGCAATCTAGCGACATAAGTAAATTCATCATATCAAGTGATCACCTCACCTAAATTGTGTTGTACTAAAAAAACCAATTGCTTAGACAGGAAAAATGTGTTGTAGCATGGAGACAATAACACGTTAACAAGGGTTAAGCAGACTAATCATTCAAAAAATCATGACATAGTTTCATAAAGCAACAACGTAAGTCACATTTTGAATTTTTCTGAATGGTGATGAAAAGATACTCTAAACGAATTGATTTATTTATTCACATATTTTTTTTCAGCATTCGGTTTAATAATTTTTCACTTTCTAGTAAGTAATTCATAAAATCTATCCCAAAGGTTACAATTTGAATAAGCTTTAGATTTCATCGCCCAGAAACACGGTTCTATTCAGTACATTTATATAATTATTTTCCAAATATCTGTATTCTCTACAAAGTCATATTGCAAAATAGAAGTAAAAAAAAAATTTTTAATATGTAATAATATTTTTAAAATACAACTGAAATATTGTTGAATTGAAAATTTTATGACAGAAACCGTATTCTTAAAAGCCTGTTGGCAATGGGCCACACACTCACAAACACAGATTGAGCATATCGAGATTTATTGGACTCACTGGTTATATTCTGACAAAACATCAATCCATCCTTATGCCAAACTTCATTCAATATCTTGAGTGGCCAAGAAAATGAGCCAGTCAGCTGATCAGTTCAAGAGTAAATGGAGGGCTTTAATTTATTATATTTTTTTAAGTTTTATTTTTCAAGTAATGACAGGTTAAATTTGCTTTGAAACATTAATAAAGCTATAAAATAAGAGAGCCGTGATCAACGAGCAATTTTTTATTAAATTAATTACATTAGTCATTTTACAGGTTTCATCTGCCAGAGTCCATCATTAAGGTAATGGTAATTTTCAATCCCAACGCCTTTGTTTACTTTGGCTCTGAAATAAAATTGTATAAAATCACTTTCAAAATACATACACAATATTCAACAATGAAGACATAGATAGAAACCATTAGTAATACACTACACCCCAAATCCATTAAAAATGTAGCTTCCCATTGTAACAATAATCTAGTTGCTTCAAATGTACCTCTTCTGTAACTTTATTTAAATTAGAGGGATTAGATTCTGTTATTAAACAAGTTTAAATCATAACATAGACTGTCTAGGCCAATATTAATTAGATAATAGTTGAGAATTTTAGAACTGTAGCTTTCTATGCCCAATGAACAGCTCTCTTGTGTCTACTTAATCTCAACAATGTGTGCCTATAACCATTACATATTAATTAACTTATTTTTTACTATTATGTTGATTTTTATTTGGAAAAATAAAAATTGTTGAATTTTATCAACATCAACTGGATGGTGATTTTTTTGAGTGTTCTTAATGATTCTTTTATGGTAGCCTTTGAAGGAACAAAACTAATTAAAAACTGTTTTTTTTAAGAAAGAAGAAAATTTTCCCCACTTATTGTTAATAAACATTTTGTTTAGTTATGAAGAGCGGCAATGCTTTCTAAGGCCAAATGCTTTTTTATCAACTGAAAATAAATTCCTAGATATTACCAATAAACAGAATTTTGAAGCACACAACAAAATTACATGTATAAAAAAAAATAATTGTAAAATAAATTACCGGTTTAAAAGTTTACAATAACAAGATAATTAAAATGTTTTAATGTATTGAGAGCTTCTAGCAAAATCAATTCACTAGTTTTATAGTTAATTATTTTCTTGAGTACTGTCTTCCAGGTTCATAAATAATAATTAAAATTATTTAATTATTTTTGTGTTAATGGTTTTGTATGATTAAATTTGCAACATAGAATAATCTTGTACCCAAGACCAAATTGTTATAATTTGTGAATGTGTATCTTATGAACATGTGTGTGAAAAGGTGAAATTTAAATTCTTGCAAAAAATAATTACTCAATAAGGTTTGTATATTATTTAACAATGATGAGGGCAATCTACTAAATATGATTGTTTATAGTAATTTTGCAAGAAGTAATTTTTTGTTAAAACATTATAATTCATTTCCCCAGAAGTAACATTTAACCCTTTGTACGTGTATAACATGATTTCTCTTAAGGATGAAATCTCTGTTAGATTTTTCTCTACGAGAAATCACGTATTTACAATATTTTGTATATGGAAGTCCAAAATGTTTGTTTAAAGTCCATTACAATGTGTGACAATGTTTGTTTGGTGTAAATAAACTCCTCTGCTACGTCTATTGTTCTTGGCCACATGCTACCGATCCACATTCTGTTGTTTTAGCCACCAGGTGCCATTACGTGGTCTATGCATGCGCGTATGATGGGAATTCTAGGCAGACGCCAACTGTGTTGTATTTTGTGTTAGCATTGTGATTGCTATAGTTTAATGATTATGTGAGTGACCTTTGTTTGTACTGTAAAAATAATTTATTGTCTATGATTTCGTGAAAAATAATTTTAGTTACTTTAATTTTATTTTAAATGGATTTATTGATATCTTGAATTAGCTAAACATATTTACATCTGTACGTAAATTTTCAATTATTCATGTGTAAAAATATAAAAAATTATACAAATAACTAGTTTATAATTTGTTTTTGTTCAAATACATCTTTAGGAACACAGATAGAACTTTGAACATTTTGCAAAAAAGTTTTTTTATCTAATAGCACGTAATCTGTTACTTGCCCTTTATATGTCCCGTGTGCTAAGGGTTAACCCTCTTGTTGTTTTACCTAGTTCATTTTACTTTACTACAGGGTGTCTAGTAAAATAGCTTGAAGAAATTCCCTGAGTTTTCCCTGACTTTTCCAGGGTGTCTAGTAAAATAGCTTGAAGAAATTCCCTGAGTTTTCCCTGACTTTTCTAAATTGTATTTACACTATATTTATAACACTTAGAATATAAACAAATTTATACAACTGTCTTGTCTTAGCTTTTTCGCTTTAGTTTTTCAATCTCTTCAGATATAAGTTCTATTTCTTTTGTAGCAACTGACATCACTTTTGCTTTTTTAGCTTCCAGTTCCTTCAGCTGAATATTATTTTTCCTCTTCTCAGCTGCTCTTCTATCTTTCTCGGTCGTTTTCTGTCTATAGAAAGCCCAGTTTACATTGGGCCCATCCATTGATATCTGAAGGATCTTGGATAAATCCAGACTTTGAACACCTTTTAAGAACTAATTGAGTAACTCTTTTGCTTTTGTGTCTGTAAGGAACACAGAACCAAAATATCGAGCTTTCATTTCATCCGTCTCTGCATCCCAATACCTAACACTCAAATCCATTTGGGCTCTTTGTGATATTTTGTTTAAACTTTCATCAAAGCCAATTACATAGTTAGAATTTGAATTTAAAATAATTTGATAAACCGAATACAACACTATAGGAAATTTTATCTTTCCGCAATCTCATGTTCTGTGCAATGGTGCTATAAGGGAACATCCTTGGAAAGAGGCACACACTACCTTCTGCATTGCGTAAAGAAGTGTTGCATTACTAAATTCACGCACCATATAATCTCTGCTTCTGTCACTTCATTTTTCAGTTTATATTTAACCTAAGGAAGGAGGGAAGGTAATGACGACTTCTGCATGACGTGATTGCCCGCTACGGCAATGAAAACCGGAACCTTCCATGTTAAAATAAACAGTGTAAAAATAATCACCGTCAAATAAAACACATACTATCACGAGTCTAGACAAATAGCTGGCTACGAATGTTTACACAGCGTTCTGTGTGGTCAGAAACAGACTGAGTTATCTGTTATCCCTACCTGTCCATATGATAACAGAACCACTGCGCACCCCAAGGCCACGGTCCAGGCTAAAACTTCCCAGCTGTACCAACTCGACACGTTTAATATTTATTGACATAAGTCCTGAGGTCATAGCAACGGGCTTATCAAATAAATAATGGGCATCTACATAAAGAAGTGTTATTTCCTGACTGCCCTGCCCCTAAACCGCTGGCTTACAATACCAAATATTCGAGAGCAATGGCTACTAGTTTTGTTTCTAATCAAAATAAATATTTTCCTGATTTTTTTAAAATTTTCCCTGAGTTTTCCAGAATCTTAAAATTCCCTGACTTTTCCAGGTTTTCCCGGTTTTTTCCTGTCACTAGACACCCTGTACTACTTATAGTTCAATAAAGACAATTTAGTTACAAATAAATAAAACGTAATTAGCTATTCCCTTAAAAAATGGCAATTTTTTTCCCAAGATGTAGCAATAAATATTTTACAATTTTAATTATGATTTAAAGACATCTTAAGAGATTCAAAGAGAATAATGTTATATCAGAAATCCTCTGTCAATTTTGTAAATTAAAAATTGGTGTTTCACAAAAATAGACTACATTACTAATATTTAACCAAATCCAAGCTTCTTTTGTTTTGAATTGAATTTATTTCAGAAAACTTGCATGTCTTTTATGTAAGTTCTTTACATTAATATATTTCTTATTTACACATTAAAATAAATCATAGAGATCCCTTAGTACTCTCATCAAAAAGTTTTTTTTTTAATATTATGTTTAGATCTGTCAGTTTTAATGTCTGAATATTTACTCTTCTTTTTAACTGTCCAACTGATAACATCTGTTTAAAATATTTCTGTATTTGGAGATATTTTAAATCTAATACTTACCTATATTATTACTATAAACTATTAACACATGCAAAAGAAGATCATAGAGAACAAAATCATAGATTAAAAGTTTGTTGTACTGCATAACTTACATGTCTTCTGTTGATAATGAAGTCATTCCTACTGCCAAAGCATGCTGCTTTCCTTCTGCCATCACAGCCTATATTTTTATTTAAGGTAATATCATTAAACCCTTTTAAAAGCAATTTATCAACAAATTATAACTCATCGCTTACTAACAAAGACAAGTTATCCAATCTAAAAACACTAAAATGGCATGTGAAAAATTAATATTACAGAGAAAAATAATTAGAAAAAACATATTAAATAAAAATCATTGCACAAAAAACTAAAGAGAGTATTAATTAAGTTACGTTACATTAAATTTTGGAATTACAATGGGGTAAAAGGTAAAAGGTAAAAGCATTTAATTACATCATATTTTAAAGACCCATAAAGTACAAGCTAGGTTTTATAATATATTTATACTGTAATCTTTGAATTAAATTAGTTAGACAAGGATACAACTATTGTTCCCTTTGGCACTTGTGTCATAATGGCACCAGGTGATGTTAGACCAGGACACATAATGTTAGCACCACTGAGCACAAAGCGAATAGCACCTTTATCTACCTGCTCCCATGGCAAGAAAAATGGATCTAAATATAACAATAAAAATTATTTAATGTACATAAAAAAATTAAAATCTTAACCTAAAATTATTTGTTTTTGCAATTCCTTCTATTAGTTCACACCTCTCCTTATATATATTTTGTTTAAATTTTCACTCATTAATAAATTACTTTTTATTCATCCACCCAAGATCAATTACATTTTTTTAAAACTTGTAGTGGATTATACTTGATGTTAGTAAAGTTTTTTTCAAATATTAATTCAATAATTACATTTAAAGAATTGAGTTTTATATGGGTCAAAAACTCTTCACAAAAGGGGCAAGTATGCAATATAGTTATTTTGTCCCACTTGGCTTAAAATAAATGATAAATATACGATTTCATAAAACAGTTGATTTAATGATATAAGTTATATAGTAGAACAGCTGTATTAAATCATAGGTTATGTTACTTTATTTACATTAATTGTAATTATTTAATAAAAAGTAACTAAAGTAAAAGTTGTCTTGTTTATAGTTAAGGTATAAATTCTTTTTTTTAAATGAGTTTGATTTGCTATAATTATTTTTTTTCAATTTATTTACAATTTAGATTACTTAAATTAGAAGATACTGTAACATTTTGAAGTAGTATATATATAAAAGGCACTTACCAAATTAAGATAAATATATGTAAATAAATTCAGTATGTAAAAATTACTAAAATATACCAGGAACGAATTGTAAACATAACCTAATTTCACTTGTGTAGAAAATGCACACGGCCACATTTTAGATCTAATCGCAAGATTTTATAAAAAAGAAAAAAAAACACACAAATCACTATTTATAAAAAAAATGTATTAGAAATAATTGATAGATAACAATTTAAATAGAACTATGTAAAAATACACTTAAAACTTTCACACGGCAAGCTAGTGAAATGTGCTGTAGTAAACACGATGCATAACGGATTTGTGGAGTTGCGTGCGCATTGACCGGCAAAAGATATTCGTTTTAAATATTTCTCGTTGAGATATAATAGAAAACAGTTTTGGATTTAAATGCAAAGAAATTTAAGTGCAGTTGTTAAGAAGAAGAAGTGTATCCGTAAAGAAGAAGAACATGACATCCGTAAAGCTGTACTTACAAGGAATAAACGAAAAAATAGCGGAAATTCACGATTTGGCCATTTTTTTTCTAACAAAGGTAGCGTCAGTAAGCAGTTGGAACAAAGCATCGGAACGAGGAAGACGTATTCAGAATTGGCTGTAAAAATTTTATTTTTTAACTGGTGCGGAAAGTGCAGTATCGTATTTAAATCATAATTACAGAGTAACAATAAGCCAAACCATTGAACTGATCAATTAAGAAGACATTATTCAGGAAATTATTTAATTAGGAACTAAAATAACTTGTAAAAATTTTAACTTGTAAGAATTGTAATTTAGATATTTTTTTGAAAGTGCCAACTCAAAATTTATTAGTCAAAATTTAGAAAACCCACCTATTTAACCCGAGATAAAGAGAGCTCAAGCTCAAATTGAAATAATTAAATCAATTTCAATTCATATTAAATTTTATAACTAAACTTCTTGCTGCCATAACAAATTTTAGACTTAGGCTAATAAAGCTTAATTTTTGTAATTCTTTGTAGAGGAAATAAGAAATTTTAATTAGTAAGTGACTTTGTAAAAGATAATAGGAATGTCATTTTAAGATATTAAAAGTTTATTGTAACAAAAAGCAGCATTGAATTGTTATTTCTTTTAAATTATAACTTTTATTAAGACTTGTATAAAAGCAAAAAATTACCATTATTACATTTGGCACACAAACGTGGGGCTCGATTATAAAAAAAAAAAAAAATTTAAGAATTAACCTCAAGGCACTTTAGATAAGATTATTCATTAAATATTTGTATTAATATTGTTTACTTTTCAGGACTTTGCAACCATAAGTCAATAATTTTTTTATTTTCAAAATTTAAATAGAATAAAGGGGAATTTTGAAATTTTAGATAAAGAAATAAAAAAAAAATGGAATCTGAAACAGGTACATATAACTTAAGGAGGGAGAAAGCGAAAAAAACAGAAAAATTAGAGGAATATAACAAACATAGTAGGTCTAGGAAGGGTACAGCAATTGAGGAAGCTGCAAAAGGAAAATATGTGACATTAAAAGAAAAAATAGATGAAAAAGAGGAAGAAGCTACAATAGGCCTAATAGAAATGGAAGAAGGGACAAGCCTAGAAATACAAGAGACAGAAACGGAAGGCACAGATATGCCTATAGAAGAGAGTGAGGTGGAAACCCAAGTAGATGAGGCTAGGGGATTACCACTGATGCAAACCCAACAGAAAAAGGGAAATAATGAGAATGAAGATTTAAGGGAGATGATGAGAACTCTCATGGAAATGAGTGAAAAAGGGAGAGAGGATCTAAATAGACAATTAAATATAAATAATAAAAAAATAAATAGACAATTAGATAAGATGAGTGAGGATATGAGGGAAATAAACAAAAAATTAGAGGAAAATAGAGACGAAATGAGAGAGATGAAGGAAGATTTCAAATTCATAACACAGGAAATAAGGGAGGAAAGTAAGAAAATGATAGAGGATATGAGGGAACAGTTGAGAACAGAGAATAATGATGTAGTAGGAGTTATGAGAAGAGACTTAGAGGAGAAGATTAAGGAGAATTTAGAGGAAACAAAAGAAATAATAGCTGATGTGACAGAAATTAATAAGAAAGAGATAGAGAAGGTAGAAAGAATGACAATACAGAACAGGGAAGAGTTAAGAGTTTTAAATAGGGAGATAGCGATTGAGAAAAACAATAATAATGATAGAATTGACCGATTGGAAACAGAAGGAAGGAGGAATAATGAGAAACAAGGGGAATTGACCCAGAGAATGGAAAAGGTAGAAAAGAAGGTGGAAGAAAATAAAGGAGGAGAAGGCCTAAGGATAATACAGGTGTCATGCGGGAATCAGGAGGAGATGCCAAAATTTAATGGTAGGAATGGTAACCCTATGGAGTTCCTAAAAAGACTGGATAGGTATGTGGAGAGAAAATTTGGATGTAGGACAGGGGAAGGATTTGAAAATGAATGGAGAGGAATCATAGATAGAGTCTTGGAAGTAGGAGCGGCAAGATGGTGGGAATCAATCAGAGAGGAGGTGGAAAATTTCGCGGATTTACAAGATAGGTTTACAGAAAGATACTGGGCCAAAGAAATACAGGAAGGCATCAAAGAGAGAATAGAAAATGAAAGGTATATAGAGGGAAATGGAAGAGCCAGAGCAGATTATTTCATAGAAAGAGTCATAGTTTTAAAGAACATGACACCACCGCAAAATGAGGAAGAGATAGTCCGGAGATTAAGCCGGCATTTTAATGAAAGGATACAGTTGTCAAGAAGAGTACAAAATATAAAAACGATCCGAGAGATGGAAAGGATGCTAAATGAGGAGGATATAGAGGAGAGAAATAAGGAAATAAGACAGAGAAACAGGGGACCATGGAATAGGCCTACCCCTAGAGAGGAACAGAATGGAAATAGATTTCCACCCAGAAGGGGTGAGGAAGGGATGAGACAGCAGGGAAATAGAAGATTTCCAGGACCAGGAGAATTGTATAGAAGGAATGAATATAGAAGTGAAGGACGGCCATATGTCCAGTTTTTTAACAGAAGAATAGATAATCATATGAGGGGGAATATTGAACCAAGACCAGGGCAGGAAAATAGTCGAGAAAATAGAGGAGACAGGAATTACAGAACAAATGACAGGAGCCAGAAGGAAATAAATCAGATAGAGGCAAGGACAGGCGTGGGGACAAGGAAGGAGGATGGTGCACATAGTCAAACGGAAAACTAGAGAACACTGGTATCGTCGCCTTGGATCAGGAAAAGGAGCATCGAACAGAACAAATGAGGTTGCCAGTGATAAAATTTGATAAAAGCTCCTACGATAAAATTAAGTTAACTATAAATAATGTATTAATCAGTAGAAAATTTTTAGAACAAGAAGATGAGGAGAGAAATTATAATTTAGGAATTGAAAAAAAAATAATAAACCCAGAGATAGAGATTAAGATGGAAGATACAAGTTTACTAGCATTAATAGACACAGGCAGTAACGTAACATGTATCCAGGAGAAATGGATGTTAGAGAATAAAAATAAAATAGGAAAAATAGAAATCTTACCAATAAAAAATTTAACCATTCGGACTGCAACAAATAAGAAAACTAAAAAGATAAACAAAATGATCATGGTAATAGGAGAAATAGGAAGGGTAAAATATCCGTTTCAATGCCTAGTGGTGCCAGGCTTATTGAGAAAATTTATTATAGGTACGGATATGTTGATGGATGTGGAGGCACAACTTGATTTTGGAAAATGGGAGATGGAGTTTAAATATGAAAACAAATTATATAAATCAAAAATGAGTGTAGATGGGCAGACAAAATTTAAAGGGGAGATGAATAATTTTGAAAATGAGATGGAGGAGGAATTGAGTTGTGATGAACAGGAAGGAATGAATGATATGGAAAAATGGGAAGAATTTGAAACTTTTGGAAACCAGAGTCAAAATTATATTAAAATTGTACAAGAGGAGGGAGAGATAAAAAAAGAGGATATTTTTGAAAGAATAGGGAATGAAGAGGTAACTGAGGAACAAAGACAGGAGATGAGTGATTTAATAGAAAAGTATAAAAAAGTATTTTCAGACCAACCCGGTTTATGCACTGCATATAAACATAAGATTAAAGTTAGGGAAGATGTACCATTTTACCAAAGAAATTACCCAATTCCTACAAAGTACCAAGATCAGGTACAAGAAGAGATAGAGAAAATGTTGAGGTTAGGTATAATTAAAAGAAGTACTAGTCCATATATTAATCCAATAGTCGCAGTCATCAAAACCAATGGGAAAGTTAGATTATGTTTAGATGCAAGAAAACTAAATGAAATTATAATTCCGGATTATGATTGCTATAGAGGAATAAATGAGATTCTACACAGAGCAAAGAAAGTTAATTGGTTGAGTACCATGGACCTCACTAACAGTTTCTGGCAGGTTGAATTGGAAAAGGAGTCAAGAAAATATACTGCATTCCAACATAGAGGGAAAACATACCAGTTTGTTGTTACACCCTATGGATTGAAAACATCTCTAGCAGCATTGGCAAGAGCTATGGACAGTATTATGAGGGAGGAATTAGAAGATTTCACCTTAATATATGTAGATGATATAGTCTGTATGTCTGAGACATTTGAGGAGCATAAAAAACACCTAGAAAAGATCTTCCAAATTTTTTTAAAAAACAACATGACCATTAAATTTGATAAATCAGAGTTCTGTAGAAAAGATATTTCATTCTTAGGATATAGATTGACTACAAATGGAGTAAAAATGGATGAAGAGAAGGTTAGAGCTATATTAGAATTTCCATCACCTAAAAATCCTCGACAGTTAAAAGGTTTTATTGGAATGGCTAATTATTATAATAAATTTATAGAAAAATATTCAGAATTTGTACAACCATTATTAAAATTAATATCTAATAGAAACAAATTTATTTGGACAGAAGAGGAGGAGCGAAATTTTATTAAATTAAAGAAAAATTTTTTGGAAACAAATGTACTTACTCACCCAGATTACCAAAAAACATTTTACCTACAAACAGATGCCAGTGAATATGCCATAGGAGGACACATCTATCAGATTGATGAAAAGGGGGAGAAAAAGGCAGTAATGTTTATGAGCCGCACATTAAAAGGAAGTGAAGTTAAATATTATACCACTGAGAAGGAATTACTTGCTATATTGTTTTGTCTGCAGAAAGCAAGACAGATCATCCTAGGAAGAAAAATTGTGATCCAGACTGACCATCAGGCCTTAACTTTTATTAAGACTTGTAAAATTTTAAATTCAAGATTGCATAGATGGATATTACTAATGCAAGAGTATGATTATACTATTGAACACTGTAAAGGAAAAGAAAATGTAGTTGCAGACCTATTGAGCAGGAACCCTTGTGACAAAAATAAGTTTGAAAGAAGAGACCAAAATTCAGAATTACAAATAAATTATATAGAAAGAGTTATGGATATGGAAATGTGTACAAAGTTTAAAGAATTTAGTAAATTACAAGTAGAAGATTTGGAAGTTAGAGAAATAAAAGAAAACATTCAAAATTATCTTCAAAATTATAAAATTATTAATAACTTAGTATACAAAAGAAATAGGGAAAGTTGGAAAATAGTAGTACCAAAGGGAATGATTAAAGAAATAGTGGGTACTTGTCATGAATATTACCTGCATGCAGGAGCTAAGAAATGTCATACCATATTATCAGAGAGCTTCACTTGGAAGAAGATGGGAAAAAGCATTAGGGGAATTATTAAAACATGTAATATTTGTCAAAGAGCTAAAAATGTAACCCAAGGTAATTTTGGAGAGATGAAAGGGATCCAAGTGGAAAAACCAAAGGAGCAATTGTCAATTGATTTTATAGGACCATTTCAAAGAACTGTAGGAGGCTATAAGTATTTATTAGTAATGTTAGATGTATTTACAAAATTCGTTCAAATCTATAAATTGAAAAAGGCAACCACAGGGGAGGCAATTAAATGTTTAGAAAATTATATAGAAAATTTCGGGAGAGTAGAAAGAATACAGACTGATCATGGAACCCAGTTTAATAATAAGAAATGGCTGGAGTATATAAAAAATAGAGAAATGAAACCAATATTTTCTCCAATAAGGAGGCCACAAAGCAATATCGTTGAGAGGGTGAATAAGGAGATCATTAGATGTTTGAGAACATATTGTCATCATAACCATAGAGAATGGGGAAAGTATGTAGAGGTTATTAACCAGGCAATTAATGAAATTCCTCATGAGACTACAGGATACACACCTAACCAGCTACAACTAGGAATTCAGGATGAAAGGTTTTGGCAAAAGGAAATAAAAAATTTTGGCTGGAGTTCAAAATTAATAAATTTAGAAAGACATTTAGAAATTGCTAGGAGTAGAATTAAGAAGAAGGCTCATAAGAGAGCAGAGAAATTTAATAAAACTCATAAAATAGAAGAATTAAATGTTGGGGACAAGGTATTAGTAAAAGAAAATTGGCAACCACAGGGTATAAGAGGTGAGATGGCAAAATTATTTTATATATATGATGGACCTTATGTGATCACCAAGAAATATGGCAAAGCAACTTATGAAATCAAAGATGCTAGAAGCAATAAAATTAGAGGAATTTTCCATATTAGCTTGTTAAAGAAATTTTATGAACCAAGGGAGGCACACCAGGGAGAATCAGATAAATTTCAGATAGAACAAATTAAATAAAAAAAGGGAGAAGTCGAGAGAAAGGAAAATAACAAGGGATAATAAGATGGTAACAACAGGAATGACTCAGGATATAAAAGTATTAGGAGAAGGAAGCGAATGTAGGAGGGATAGATAACAAATAAACCGGAAATGACAATAGACCAGAAATAACTTAATAATTAAACAAACACTTGAAAAAAAATATAAAGAAATAAAAAAAAAATATGTAAAAATAAATAAAATAGGAAGGGATGAATGAATAAGAACAAGGACCTAACCTACAAACAACCTAGACATGCTATGACTCGGTTAGGCTAAAATTTAAAAAAAAGAACACTGTGTCAGAAGATAGATTATATAGATAAATAAAAAGACTTATGATTGGAAGGATCCCATTCTATTAAAATTAAAATAAAGAAAGGAAAAGAAAAAGTTTATAAAATAGATTCTAAGAATCAGAAAATGATTAATGTACGAGATGTTAAGAGTAAGAGTATTGTTGATTAAATGTTAATTGTTAATTTATTGTATTGTTAGGAGTTAAGTATATCATATGTAATTAGATGGCAGCAGACAAGCAAGAAGGATAGAGTAAGAGTTTACTCCCAAAATGTGAAAATTGAGATAAAAAAAAAAAAGGAATTTTGGAATCAAAATTTTTTTTTATCTAAATTTGGGGACTATGTAACATTTTGAAGTAGTATATATATAAAAGGCACTTACCAAATTAAGATAAATATATGTAAATAAATTCAGTATGTAAAAATTACTAAAATATACCAGGAACGAATTGTAAACATAACCTAATTTCACTTGTGTAGAAAATGCACACGGCCACATTTTAGATCTAATCGCAAGATTTTATAAAAAAGAAAAAAAAACACACAAATCACTATTTATAAAAAAAATGTATTAGAAATAATTGATAGATAACAATTTAAATAGAACTATGTAAAAATACACTTAAAACTTTCACACGGCAAGCTAGTGAAATGTGCTGTAGTAAACACGATGCATAACGGATTTGTGGAGTTGCGTGCGCATTGACCGGCAAAAGATATTCGTTTTAAATATTTCTCGTGGAGATATAATAGAAAACAGTTTTGGATTTAAATGCAAAGAAATTTAAGTGCAGTTGTTAAGAAGAAGAAGTGTATCCGTAAAGAAGAAGAACATGACATCCGTAAAGCTGTACTTACAAGGAATAAACGAAAAAATAGCGGAAATTCACGATTTGGCCATTTTTTTTCTAACAAAGGTAGCGTCAGTAAGCAGTTGGAACAAAGCATCGGAACGAGGAAGACGTATTCAGAATTGGCTGTAAAAATTTTATTTTTTAACTGGTGCGGAAAGTGCAGTATCGTATTTAAATCATAATTACAGAGTAACAATAAGCCAAACCATTGAACTGATCAATTAAGAAGACATTATTCAGGAAATTATTTAATTAGGAACTAAAATAACTTGTAAAAATTTTAACTTGTAAGAATTGTAATTTAGATATTTTTTTGAAAGTGCCAACTCAAAATTTATTAGTCAAAATTTAGAAAACCCACCTATTTAACCCGAGATAAAGAGAGCTCAAGCTCAAATTGAAATAATTAAATCAATTTCAATTCATATTAAATTTTATAACTAAACTTCTTGCTGCCATAACAAATTTTAGACTTAGGCTAATAAAGCTTAATTTTTGTAATTCTTTGTAGAGGAAATAAGAAATTTTAATTAGTAAGTGACTTTGTAAAAGATAATAGGAATGTCATTTTAAGATATTAAAAGTTTATTGTAACAAAAAGCAGCATTGAATTGTTATTTCTTTTAAATTATAACTTTTATTAAGACTTGTATAAAAGCAAAAAATTACCATTATTACAATACATAGTAAAATTAAAATTAATTGTAAATTTAAATAACTAAAACTAAATAAAAAGTTTACAAATAAAGAACTAAACACTAATAACTAAATAAACAAAAAATAAATTTGTATAACTTATTCCATAAATCAGTTGTATATATTTCCAAATAAAAATAAAGAAGTAATGGACATAATTAAGTGACTTACTTCTAAAAAAAATTATCAAAAATACTTACATTTATGTAATAACTTAAGTGTAGGCATCCAAGGTCCTTCTCTATGCCTAAAGAATAGCAGCTCTCCTGACCCATTCACTATAATTTCTATGTGGTCATGGCTGAAAAAGTGGTCATTTTTTTTAATAAGTCCTTTTAATCAAATACTATATTTATATAGCTTTTACCTGAGCTACGCACACACACAGCATTGACCATTGTTGAATCACTGAATACATTTTGTCTATTTTTCTGGAGTGATTCGACAATGGTCAAGTGACCGAAAGGTGCCTCATCACATAAGGTAAAATTATTGCACTTAAGTGTAGGCATCCAAGGTCCTTCTCTATGCCTAAAGAATAGCAGCTCTCCTGACCCATTCACTATAATTTCTATGTGGTCATGGCTGAAAAAGTGGTCATTTTTTTTAATAAGTCCTTTTAATCAAATACTATATTTATATAGCTTTTACCTGAGCTACGCACACACACAGCATTGATCATTGTTGAATCGCTGAATACATTTTGTCTATTTTTCTGGAGTGATTCGACAATGGTCAAGTGACCGAAAGGTGCCTCATCACATAAGGTAAAACTATTGCACTTAGTGGTAGAAAAAATTATTTACAAGTAATAATAATAATTTTATAAAGTCAGTGAAATGGAAAAATAATGGACAACGTGAAATATCACGATATATATATATATATATATATATATATATATATATATATATATATATATATATAGAGAGAGAGAGAGAGAGAGAGAGAGAGAGTTATACCTCGACTTACACTACCCTGTCTTACTTGAATCCCAAGTTCCATGGTTTTAAATCATGCTGTCCGATTTATGCAGAAACTGGCCTGTTCTGGAAGAAAATGCTTATGAAAACTTTTATAGCTCATGAAGAGAAAGTATTTTCAGGTATTAAAGCCACTAAAAAGCAATTGACAGTGATATTTGGCACAAATACAGCTGTTGACTGTAAGTTGCAATCTGTCATAGTTTATCGCTCAGAAAATCCAAGGGCATTACAAATTATTTCTAAACTCTAAATTGCCCGTGGTTTGGAAGTCGAATTGGAAGGCTTGGGTGACTGCTTTGTCTTTGATGACGGGTTTGGTCATCATTTCATACCTCAAAATGAACGTTATGGTCAGTCTAAACAAATTCCTTTTATTGCAATCCCTATTAATTTACAATATACCTGGACGTCCTCCTACTATTTTAACTAATTTTAACACACACGTGAAAAGTGATAATTTTGCCACAAAACACAAATAATTTGCTTCAACCGATGGATTAGGAAATCATCAAAAATTTAAAGCTTACTACACAAGAAGATCATTTCCGTATCTACATGAAGCTATGAGACAGAAAAACAAGCTCTCTGTTGGAGATTTTTTGAAACAATTCAATGTTTTAGATGCTTTGAGAATCATTGGACAATCTCGGAATGAAATTTCACAAAAAACTTTGAATGGCGTTTGGAAAAAGGTGCGTCTATTTTTTTTGCCACTGGAACTCAAGCGGAATCAGTGCCAGAATCTGATGAAATTGCTGATGTGATTGATGAAGTTGTCAGTTTTGTCAGACAACTACATTTAGAAGTGGATAATGATGACATTCAAGAATTTCTACACAACCAGGAGCTGACAATTAATTGATGAGCTGATAGAAATGCGTGAGCAAGAGCAAGTCCTTAAAAACGAAGATTCTTTAGACCCAGTTGATGTAGAAGATGAAATGATGGTTAGAAACTTGACAAAAGGAATTAGTTTAATTGAGCAAGGCTTACAAATATTGGAAAACATAGAATCCAACAATGAACGTATTTCTGCCACAAAAAAAAATTAGTAACTTACAAGGAAATTCTGAGTGAGAAGAAAAAATCTTCAATTCTTCAAACAAATTTACAACATTTTTGAAGCCTTCTATGTCAAAATAACTTTTGTTTACTCACTTCTTTGCAATATGTATGTATAAAATATAATTTTTTGTTGTATTATGAATATAAGATTTTTTAATACATAGACATTTTTCTTTTAAATTATTACTTTAATCTAGTCTTAGGTCCCAATTGAACATGATTCCAATGTGATTGTATGTAAAATTATACCCCGACTTAGGCGAATTCTACTTACACAGTTATTGCTCTGTCCCACCTATCGCATATGTACGGGGTATTACTGTATGCATATATATATATTTGTAGTAATGCAACACTGTTTTCTTGTATACACTTATCACTTTCACTTATGTACTTAAACAAGAATCTTACTTGGTATTTATGCGAGCTAACTTTCAATGGCTGGCTGTGCCGTCATCCTCGGGCATAATGAGTATGCCCGAAGATGACGGCACAGCCAGCCATTGAAAGTTAGCTCGCATAAATACCAAGTAAGATTCTTGTTTAAGTACATAAGTGAAAGTGATATATATATATATATATATAACTTATCTTATAAACAGTTTCATAACACTTATACAGAAGTATGTACATTCAGTCTAAATTTATGCAATACATAAAATTTAAGCTTAAAAATCACCAAATTCCATCAATTATAACTTACCATTTAACAATTCTAAATACATCTTTCTTAGGTAGAATACTATCTATATAAGTATCTAATGTAGGGAACTGATCTAGTAATTTGGTTCTGATGCCTTTCTGAACTGAAGACTTTAGCTGCTGTATACCAGATACACTTTCTTTCTCATCAAATCTGCAAAATTTACATTTAGTAAAAGACTTCCTATAGAGGGAGAACATTTATGGCAAAACAAATACTTTTTTTTGTAAAAAAAACTTATCCTAACCAGGTACTTTATATGTTATTATGCTTCTATAACAATTTATTACTAAACACTTTTAGTAAAAATGTTTAGTGATAACTAGTACCCATGTGAAAATGGAATCAACAAATAATAACAATTTATTATAAAGTAATAGTATTCTTAAATGGCTTAATGAATGTGAATATGTTTTTAATGAAGTTATGTTTCTATGATGATAATTATTATTCTATTTGTAGTTTGTAATATTTAAATTTTTTGTTAAGAATATAAGTTTTAAGTAAAATATGTAAAAACAAAAAACCGAGTTGAATTAACCATTACTAACTATTACCATAAATGAAATATTTATCACTTACTAGTAAATATATTAGTGCTAAAAATATTACTAAGATGTTATAATACAAATCTATGCAAGTTATCAAGATTAGGATAGGTTTGGTTATAAAAAAATATAAATTTTCAAACTGTAATGCTTAACCAGTAAATGGTTTGGACTTGGCATAAATGAATTTAACTACTATTTATGCTTTGCTCCTCTTTAAGGATGTATTTTTTGTTGACTTATCTGAAAAATATAAAAATAGGAGTAAGCCCAATATTTGACAAGAAATACATCCATACGTACATTTTAATTCTATGACGATACATCTACTAGATATCTAAAGTTAAGAAGCTACACAAATATTATTAAAACTAAGGCGAAAAAACCTAAAATAGGGCAAATATAATGTTAAACATATAATGTAATTTTTATTTCATATATTTATTAATACAAAACTGTTAAAGTAATAGCGGCCGTCAATTATAACCTCAAACTAGAAAATAGAGGATAAAAGAATTTGTTTTTGTCAAAATAATATAAAATAGTTCTATGTGTTACACTTACTTTTTAAACATTTTGTTTTTTATAATTGATAATTTATTACAGCTAATTGGAATTACAAAATCGTTTCACATAACCTAACATACACGAGAAAATTATTGTAATTAAAGTGCCTATTCTAAGGCTTGCTTGTGGATTGTGGATAGTACCCGTTCTGTGGCTTATGATCCGTGTTATGAGCTTTAATTTTATCTATACTAACTCTATGGTTTAGTTTTTTCATAACATTCTGTGCCATTTTACGACTAATTAGTCGTATGAAAAATGTTTACACTCAATTCATTCTCAGATAAAAAAAAAATTTATTCAGTTACTTTTCAATATATATATATATATATATATATTGCTCAGTAAGTTTTCAGATATGGAACAGGTAATCCTGCATGGGGACTTGTACTTCTGGTTATGTAATTGATTACATCAAGTCTAATTTGCCTATTAGCTCTACTCAGTATTATATTTTGAACCATAGTACAGCTTGAGATATAAATAGTTGGTAAATAAGCATATCTGTAGGATTGTATCTATCCGCTTTCAGTATTGTAAAATTCATTTGTACTTGATGGTTTGCAGATTCGGCGTCAAGATCGTTGTCAGTCTTCTCTAATTCCGGAGGACGTTTAGTAGCTGTTGTACCTGCAATAGTCACCTCAAGAACAAATATGATACAAATGTAAAAAAAACAAAACAAATTTTTGGAGTAATAAACTTGTGTTCATAGTACCCAATAAGACCACTGACACAAAATTAAAAATTGGGATCTAAAACACACAATGCAATAAAACCACACTCAGTTGATGTCTATGTTGACATAATCTCAAAAGGTCATTGTGAATTGCTAAAACACTATGCTCTAACTTTTAAAACTTTTAACAGGTAACCAATTCTCGGCCCTAGAGTTCCTTAAAATGAAGTTCTACTGTATTTCTAAAATCTGCAGATGGTGCAAAAATTTGTGCAACAGTATATTAATGAGTGATAAGTGATCAAAGCTATTGTACTTAGTAGGTGCATATTTAATAGTGGTCAATGAATATATTCACATAAGATTTGTATTGATTCAGTAGTTAAAAAGACTGCAGGTTCTGTATTTAATTTGATTAAAACTCAAGTGACTAGCATTGCATTTGAACTTATGTTTATTTGCGCCTTTTCGTTACTATTTCAAAAGAGCAACAATTATTCTGATTCTAAAGCTTGGTTTATTAGTGTTTTAGCACATCAATGGGATAAACACATTTCAATGTCCCCAAGAGAGTACGTTTGTTTGATATATTCATACACACATGAAACCATGATAATATCTTACATCTCAGATCAGTGAGTTTTATTTTCTTACACTTTATATATATGTGTAATCTTCATCTATATAGTCTTTATATGTGTAATCTCTTTATATATATGTGTGTGTACAACGTTTTCATAAGTTATAATAATAGTTAATCTGACATATTGCTGTAAAATATAATAAGAGGATAGTATGGGTTAAAAAAACAATGAAACTGCACTTAGTATAATAGTTTGGGATCGGAAATTAACGTTTAATGTAGGTTCTATTTATTTAATACTTTTATTCTCTGTTATACGAGGGCTATTCAGAAAGCAAGGAACGTTTCTGTCTGACGCCGCTAGTCGGCATCCAGCAGTGTCAACGGGAACATTTCCGTTTTTTCGCAATTTCAACTGATGATGTGCGCTGCGATTGAAAATCCCGCCAGTTGTGAGGTACGGTCAGTGATACGGTTTTTGTTGGCAAAAAACTTAAAACCGATAGACATTTATCACCAAGTGTGTGAAGTTTACGGAAAGAACATAATGAATGAAAGTTCTGTGAGAAAATGGTGCATTGTTTAAAAATGGCCGAACTGACGTTCATGACGAAGTGAAGAGCGGACGCCCAAGCATTGTGACTGATGAAAAGGTTCGCGAAAACCGCCGATTCACGATAACGGAGCTTTCGCTTTGTTTCCCACAAGTTTCACGGACTTTGTTGTTTGAAATTGTCACACAAACGTTAGGCTACCACACATTTTGTGCAAGATGGGTGCTGAAAATGCTCAATGACCGTCATAAAAGTCAGCGAATGAAGGCAAGTTTGACATTTCTGGATGCCTACGACAAACATGGTAATTCACTTCTGGATCGCATCGTAACTGGTGATGAGACATGGGTAAAACACGTTAATTGCGAAACGAAATTACAGTCCATGGAATGGGGGCACACAAGCTCCCCCAAAAAACTAAGAAAATGTTTGCAAACATTTTCAGCAAGGAAGATTATGGTGACGGTTTTTTGGGACAGGCAAGGTGTGCTTCTTATTGACTTTCTTGAACGTGGTGCAACAATAAACTCTGAGTGGTATTGTGAAACTTTGTGCAACCTTAGGAGAGCATTTCAAAACAAACGCCGAGGGAAATTGATGTCAAAAATTTTGTTTGTGCATGACAATGCCCGACCTCACACAGCAAACCGCACCAAAGAACTCCTTGAGTCATTCAAATGGGAGGTTTTTCCTCATCCGCCCTATAGTCCTGACCTTGCACCAAGCGATTTTCACTTGTTTCCAAGAATGAAGACCTGGCTAGCAACACAGCGCTTTGACGACGACGCGGAGCTCAAGGCGCGCGTCACTGAGTGGCTGACATCGCAGGCGGCAGATTTCTATAATGAAGGAATTTCAAAGCTTGTCCACCGCTACGATAAATGTTTTAATTTGTTTGGCGACTACGTAGAAAAGTAGAATTTTAGTTGCTCTTTCAGATGTATATAATAAAATTTTTTTATTGTACTAATTATTTTTTTTATTCAAAAACTTTCCTTACTTTCTGAATAGCCCTCGTATATACTATCATTCTAGTTATTATTTTCAATAATCACTTTAAAATTAATTTAAGACTATTCAAACTTTAAATTTTGTAAATTTTTAAAAACTTACTGAGACAGAACGTTTTTGATCACTATAGGGTGATCTTCATCAGTATCTTATGCTTGGAGTTGTTAGGTTAAGCAGTGACGGTTTTTGATACTATCAAAGAGTATGTACAATTCTGATGTATTTCCCAGTTCTAAATAATAAAATTCCTGTAACTTTTACCATTTAGGTATAGTAACAATAACACAACGTCTACACTCAATAATAACTTGTGAGTAAAATATAATTTAGAAAGGCTAAGAAGAATAAAGGCAATAAGAGAGTTTATTCACAAGGAAACCTTCATCAATGCAAATATATACATAACGAAGATACTAATGGCTTTAGGTATTCTCTATTGACACTGAACTGTGGCCTGAGCCATCCCAAAACCTATTTTCACTGGTACCCACATCGTCATGATGAGTGACAATGACAACCCCCTAACCACCGTAACAAACAGATATACAGCAGTATTCCTGATTGCAAAAACAAACTTTTCTGATAAGCCAGGCCAGTGCATATTTTGTTTATAATTACAATAAAACCCTGTTTATCAGAAATATAGGGGTAAGCTTGATTTAGGATATGCAAAGCCTCGGATAACTGTTGTTGAGGTTTAACACATGAACGTACATTCATTCAAGTTAGACTTGTAATTTCTGTGGTGTACTTAATACACAACTACAAGCTTTCATTTACTATTTAATTGTTACAATACACTTACTTCTCGAAATATCTCAATAGAGTAATGTAAATGTATTCCCAGCACATATTGTTATACACAAACTAAATTTTCCCAGTTTGCCATCCTGCTTCAGAATAAAACGTTTGATTGTTTTTCCTATGTGACAGAAGTACATAGGAAGGGCTTCTTGTTTAACTTTTAAAATATGATTTTAAAAAAAACAGAATTTTATAATTTACAATAAAAATTCCAAAACCATAATCGAATTATAAAAATTCCCTTATAAAACCTGTATTTTTCCCGTGCTAATAATTCCTGATAGGTAACTAGCCTGACCTTAGAGATGGTCGATATTTTCTGCCACTGTGTCTTGCCACTGATATTCATTTGTTGCTGGTGGTACCAATGACAAAATATGGGGAATACCAGTTCCAGTGACAATGGATCGATCAAGAGTTGCCTTGGTTGTGATTGGGCAGAAAGTATCAGTCACTGAATAAAGGGAAGATGTGGGAGTTGCCTCTGTTGTGATTGGGCAAAATGTCGCTTTTGCGACTGAAAAGTTACCACGGCCATCAATGGTTGATTTGTCGCTGACAATGGTTCTACTCATTTTCGTCGTGTGTGGGTGGTCGATTTGGGTCAGGTTTCAAGATAGTGACAGTGATGTGTACAGAAGACTATTTCACACTCAGTTGTTTGTTCTTAATTTCGTAAGAGTTTATTTTTAAATAAAATAAGCCTTTCAAAAAAGCGAGGTGTGGAATCATTTTACTGGTGTAGTATGCCTGCCTATTATTAGCACATACAGGGCAGTCTCAGTATCCTTTTCACCGATAAAAGTCACTGATCCAAACCTGGCTCTGTCCCTAAATTATCGATTTGTTAAAGTCACTGGATCAACCATCCCTATTTGACATTGTAATGGTGCAACAGAACTTAAGGCCGCCACTATGAAGCTGGAAGTAATATTAAATTAAAACAAGGTTTCTTGTTTCAGGTTATGTATTTAAACCAGATAATTACACAATGTTTAATTCAATACAATTAAGTGATAATATTTTACTGAAATATAATATTAGAGTTATGCTTTATTGGAATAACAGACTTCACTATGATCCACAAGTTTTTAATGGTCGTTTTTGGGTCATACTTATTTTGTCTCCTAAGCTCAAAGCCATTCCCTGGAACAAAGGAAAAAGATTAACTATAAAACTATAACTAAAGTGTTAAATTGGTAATAGAACATTTTCATACATAATTACATTTTTATATTAAATGAAATTTTTTATATTAATTAAAAACCTAAATATTTCAAGCTTTCTCTTTTAGATAAGATATGTGTAGATGTAAAAAGAACACATTTAAATATTTTAAAATAAAATCATTTGAGTATTTAAAATACATTAAAATGGAATTATTGTTAGGTTAAATTAGAAAAATAATAAATTCTAATCAAATTAATAAATAAAAATTAAATTTTCTTTTAATGAAATAAAATTTCCATTTTGAGATAAAGCCATTTTGAAAAAGTTTCCATTCTATATACATTCAAAAATGAGTGAAAAGCAAATAAGAAAAAAGAGGCAATGTAGAGTAAAAAACGCTCAGACATCCCTAAAAATGAAAATAAATCAGAATTACCATAGAATTAGCATTTTTATTTGTACTGGAACCAGTGGTTCATTCAATAAACATATTTAAAGTTTTCAGAAAGAAGGTTCACAAGAAACAGATAAGAATGGAATACGTCCATAACATTATGCTTACAGTTGTTGCAGCTGTTGAATACCAAATATATATACAGTAGAGTCTCAATAGTTCAAGGTATATGGATGGGACTGAGAATCTCTCGGATTACACGGAAATATGTTACTGTACATTAGAAAAATAGGGGTTTAATGAATCCTAATAATACTGTGCACAAAATATGTGTATAGAACTTTATTGCTTACGGTACTTACGTAAGTTTAATGTCGCTTTGGAATACATTGTTCAAAACAGTTGCTACAATATTTGGACAAAAGTTATAAAGTGTCTTCTGTGTCTGCTTATCAGATAGTTTCTGTTCTGCGGTGTTGCGTAGACGTCTTAGCAGAAGCAAATCTGTTGGTGTGGTGTCTGTCTGTTGTTGAATATAGAGCTGGGGAGTATCCAAAGTCCCTTGACCGAGATGAATTTTCTCTTCTTGTACTATTTCGGTTAAACCTTCATCTTATTCTCGTCATCACTTCCTTTAGTAATTTTTTGTACCATTTCAATAATCGTAACATGTGTTATCATTACTTATATTCATCCTTACTCATCCATTGATGTACATTAGTATCATAAACATTTTCACAACCTGAAAGTTTCTTGATAAGAAATGTCAAATCTCTTTCTTCTTGAGGATCAATAATACAGTCAAGTTTTATTATAACTCAGGATTTTATTTCATGACTTACTTATTGTTTCTTCTTTTATTTCGTTCTATGATTCGGCTATCCAGTGCACAACTTTCTTAACTGTAATTGTTTTAGAAAGCCTACAATGCTTTCTTCCCCTTCAGTCACTTCCAAGAGAAATTGTATAAGGTAACGTCACTTTTTTATACATATATCTTCGTAACACCCTGATCCATCAACTGGATTACCCTCATAACATTTGCAGGTAAAAATAAAGCAAAGATATCATTCAGACCACAGTTGATCTTCAACGCGATGTGATGGTGCATTGTCTAACAGTAAATAATTTAAATTTCTTTTTAAATATATAAAATAGTCTGAAATAGAAATTGGGTTGAATTTAACGGAACCTCAAAAAATTGGGACTCGGAATTTTGAGACTCTAGTGTATTTGGATTGGTATAATTCATTAAGATGAAGAAGGGAGTAAAGTTAGAAAGAGTAATTAAGAAGTATGTAGTATGCATATGGAATGGAGAGCAATATTCTAGACATCTTATATTTTTAAACAAGAACAAACTCTTCTGCAACTTCAGATATATTTCTTTTTTAGTTAGGATAAGATAAGGAGATAAAAAGCAATTGTAAAGTCTATAAAGAGTGTTTGACGATTGATGGAGTATTTTTTATTACTACACCAGACCATTATCATCTAAAGTGCGTTGCTGTAATAATTATTTACAAAACTATTAACTTACTGTAATTATGCTCTTCGAAACAATTGTTTCATTGACAAAGCCTACCTTGCTACTGACGGATTATGCTCAAAGTTGCAGGCGTATTGGGATAGGCGGCTTGTGTTTTATGTATTAAAAAAGGGTGTTAGATTCGAAGTGTACGTGGTTATTTAATATGTTGTTTTTGTGTGATGTGGTGTTTGTATATTTCAAAATTTTCTGTAGTTAGTTTTTAGCTTTGGTTTAGTATGTGGAGATTGTTTAAATTAGTCTGGACGTTTGTGTATGTGTTTTGTATCTATAGTTGTTTGAGCTGTTGATACAATAAAACAATTTAAATAAATTGATTTTATTTTAATATAAGAATGAGAATTTTACATAGATGTTGTTATAAAGTTTATCAAGTATCAAGTTTAATATCAAGTAAAAGAAAAACAATGTCTTACTAAAGTCAGAATTAGAAATTAAAATATAGCTATAAAAACCTTACTTTCTATAAAACAGTTATTCTTATTAATTTGTTATAAGTAATTGCTGTGAAATAATATTTCATTTAAAGAAAGAAAATAAATAGAAACATACCTGACTTTTAGCTCGGATACGAATGTGACCTGTAACAGGAGCATCAGGTTTGTTGAAAGATTTCTCAATGCTCAAGTTAGCAAGAGCATCTTCACCGAATATTGAGCGTGCATACATGTTGGCCGCCATGAATCCACACTGGCCTGACAAGGCTTTCTCCGAAGTAAGACACTTCATATTAGTACTACGCAACAAGTGTTTCAGATACTCATGCAAATCGGTGAGATTTGTGTTTACCGACACCTGTAACCAATAACAATCGTTTTCTCGTTTATTATACTCTGCGTAGTTGAAGCATGTTTAATTTTTTTAAACACAAATTATCTAATACATTTGGATAAGTGAAGATATAGTTATATAAAGAATACAAAATATGTTACCAGACTTGAAATTTTAACATGGAAATATTGTGCAGACTACATTGGCTGCTTGAGGAGATAGACAAATTTACAATATTGCAATAGTTGCTCACATAGCATTTTTAATAAATAATATTTTACAGTTAAAATATATTTTACTCTCTATAAATTTAATGACATTCTTATTCATCATGGGTAAGGATTTTGAAACAACCACTGAACAAGCTTTTTAAGTTCTATTGTATTTCGATGAAGTTTAAAGATAAAAATGAATTAATAACTTTACATTAATTTACAACTATCCAGACTTTAATTTTGTATAAATTTGTAAAAACTTACTGAGACAGAGATGAAGATCGCCACGGAGCGATTGCAAACGTTCTGTATCAGAGACACCGATGAAGATCGCCACGGAGTGATTGAAAATGTTCTGCCTTAGGCAAATTTTTACAAATTTACACAAATTTAAAGTTCCGGTAGTTGTAAAGTAATGTAAAATTATTAAGTTTCACCATACATAATGGACTAAAAAAATCCAAGAAATAGAAATTAAATTTAACAAAAAAACCTTAAATGTATAGATAAAGTTATATTGTTACTTAAAATATTTGTACACTATTAAAACCTGAAAGCTGAAGAGACTATAAGAGGAATTAGAAAACCTATTGTTAAAATACTCTTAATAAGCTAAGAGACTTGATAAAACAATAGTAAATCAAGAATGAACAGGAAAGAGGTAGAAATGAGAAGGGATATAACCTTCTCTCTCTCTATAGCATGCATAAAAGTTAGCTGCTGTGGTTAGAAGTAACTTCCTCTCTAAATACTTGTGTTTAAAAGAGTTATTTTTTGCCTTTGTCTTAGAAGCATGTTAATGAACGAAGATTTTGCTCTGTGTCAATTAATTCTTCGAAATTGTCTCTTTTAGAACCTAAAAATTGAATTAATAATAATTTAACTTTTATTGTACCATCTATTTTTTTTCTCTTTAAAAACAAAAGTGCAACAAAATTTGAATTGTGTTTCAGTATAAAACGCTAATAGTTAATAGAAGCTCTTTCTAAAGGCACCAGCAAACTCTGTTACATAAATAATTCTGAAAATGTTATATATAACATTTTAATGAAATGTTGTATAGGTATCATTCAAATTTTGTTGAACTTCTCTTGAAACTAGATGTACAAACAAAACATTTTTTAAGTCAACTCCTACTTAGATCAACAAAGACAAATTTTATTTTAGTTACTTTTTTATTAATTACAATAAAATATAAATAAGTAACATAACCTATGGGTTAAAACAGCTCTTCATCACATAACATAACATCAATATCATAGGTGTCACTTATTTCAAGCCAAATAGGACAAAATAACTATATAGAATAATTTGCCCCTTTTGTTAAACGTTTTTCTGCCATATACAACTAAAATAAATTCATTACATTTAACTAATGAATTAATATTTGAAGAAAATTTAATAACACCAATTATCATCCACTACATGTTTTAAAAAATATATCTTAACTTGAGTAGATGAAAAAAATATTTTTTTTAATAATTAAAAATTTGAACAAGATATATATATATATATATAGATTTTTGGACTAGGAGACTGACAGACTTACCTTGGTAAGAGTCCACACTGTAGTCTTGAAATAGAAACACATAAAAGCTTTTATGTGTTTCTATTTCAAGACTACAGTGTGGACTCTTACCAAGGTAAGTCTGTCAGTCTCCTAGTCCAAAAAATCTAAATAATCTTTACCAACCAAAACTAACCTAAATATATATATATATATATATATATATATATATATATATATATATATATATATATATATATGTATATATATAATAATTAAGTTATTATTATTACTTGTAAATATATAATTATATGTATAAGGAGAGTGTGAACTAATAGAAGGAATTGCAAAAAGTTATGACCATAAAACTATATGAATATTCATTTATTTTTAGATTTTGGTATTAGGAAGAAAATTTTCTACGAAGTGATTGGCAAAAATAGTCTCTTTTAGCATACAGCTTTGCTGCCCTAGGAACAAAGCCAAGCAAACAATTAAATTCATATCAACAAATTCAGCTGCCGGTTTTCTCTTTCAAGGTGCAATTTAAAGTACAAATGATAGATAAATTTTTTACATAAAAAATTTGAGTGAATGTTTAAAAACAATTGACTGCTATTAGATGTTGAATAGTGCATAATGACTTTATAACATTATTTAATCTCTGAGATATTTTTTTTTATTCTACAAGAAAGTTAAATATGAATGCACAGTGTACCTTATTTTCCCATTCAAACTCTGCCCACATCTGCCTGAACTCGGTATCTGTGCATGATGCTGGCACAATGTAATCCATAATGTCAATATGAATGTCATTGAGAACCACAACGTTCCTGTCTGAAGCGGCTCCACTCACATCATATACTGCAAATAAAAAATTATTCAGCAAAATTCTATAAATGAGTTTATTTTGTATACAGGAGGGCAAAAGTGCTGTACAATTTAATTATATGTAGAGAATACAAAAATTGGCAAATATTTTCTTGCGAATAAACAAAACCTAAAAATATTTGCTAAAAGTATTGGTGAAAATTTTTTTACAATAATAAATGAGGAAAAGTAAAACATTTTTGAAATAAATTATTCATTTTTTGGAAGCCCAACTCAATTCCTTTGCATACCCTATTGATTGATATAAACATTTTTTGGAAGTCCAACTCATTTCTTTTGCATCCTGTATCGATATAAACATATCTTGGAAGCCAGACTCATTCCCTTTGCATACCATTTGGCTATAAACATTTCTTGGAAGCTCAACTGATCATTTTCTTTGAAATAGTTAAAATAGGCTCAAACAGAAATAGGCTTGAATTTAACGGAAGCTCGATCGATCGGGACTTGATTTTTCGATACTCTACTGTACATTTAACAAAAAATTGTTTTGTATTGTACAAAATAACTACCAGCATATTCAGATTCGGTTACCGTTCTGTTTGACTTCAGTTTAATTTGAATGAAAATTTAGAAGATAGGTCTTAAAAAAATAGTTTTATTCAATTGTTGGAAATAAAATAATTATTTAATCACTTTTACATTCGTTTATAACTATCCGAACCTTAATTTATTTTGTAAATGTGTAAAAACTTACTGAGACAGAACATTTTCAATCGATCATGGCGATCTTCATCAGTCTTTAAATATTCCGCTTGGAATTGTTGTTGTTGGGTTAAGTGGTAACGGATTTAAAGGCAGGTTTTCAATAGTGTCATAGAGTATATGTGATTTGTATTGGGCCTGTTCATTTAATATGTTTGTACTTTGTTTTTGTGTGTTTGTAAATTTCATACTGTTCTAGTGTATTGAGATGTGGTCCTTTTTTGTTGTTGTGTAAGATTTCTAGTATATGGTTAATGTCTGTGTATGTGTGCCTTGTTTGATTTAGGTGATTAACAAATGCTGAGACGGTGTTATGTTTGAGTGATTTTATGTGTTCTTTGACTCATTGTTGGAAGCTGAGACCTGTTTGCCCAGTGTAGAATTTGTTTAATACACAGTTTAATTTGTATATGCCTGGTGCTTGTAGTTTATCTTTGTTGTTGTGTTGTATTTTGTATTGTAGTTTATTAGTTTTGTAGGCTGTTTTGTAGGCTATTTTGTATCCTGTTTTTTTAAATTTGTGGGCTGTTTTATTTGATGTTCTGTTTATGATGTATTCTATTGTGATAAATTTGTTTTCCCTCCCTGTTGAGTTGATTTAGATATTTCTTTGTTTATTCTGCCATAGTTGGTCAGATATTGTGGTGTGTCTGTTTGTGTATGCTAAATGTGTAATTTTATCTAATTCTTTGTTTACGTTTTCTGTAGTCATTGATACTTCCTTCAGTCTGTGGAGCATGGATAATAATTTTTAATAACCTTGCAAAAAAAATATGTAATTACAGAGATAAAGCCATGGAAACGGATTGATATATAGTTGGGAAATTTATTATTAATGCTGCGGAATGTACCAAAGTGCAGTAATATACAAAATGTGTATAAACCTTAAATAGCATTCAATAAATCTTCTACTTATTTAAAACCCATTTTGTTCTATAAGCTTATTATTTTGTTCTACGTGCTTGCTAAAAAAGATTATTTATGTATAACATAAACAAAAAAATAAGAGACACACTACAAGTAAAATCAAATTACACTTTATTAATAAAAAATTAATGGTTATTAAATTAAATTCCCTGTCATTATTATGACAGTAATTAATAACTGTTTTGTGGATGTGTTGCCACTGACTCCCCAGTATTTCAAAGATCATTTGAAACAGAAATGGATAAAGAAGGTCTTAAACCTTTAGGTTAAACTTACAACATTTTGAGTTTGACGTCAAGACTGTTATTATCTGGCTGTTTTTATTTCCCAGAAACTGAATATCTCTAATTGCAGGAGTCAATATAAATTTACACAAAAAAAGCATCTAAATGAGATTTTGAGTGCTATAAATGAGGATTAATAAATGTCATTCACTGAACACAAAAGTGTGTATTACGCAGTAAAAACATGAGTGTCTTACTGAGGTTTCACTATATATTAAATGTTTTAGTGTATTTCTCTTCTGAATTTCTAAATTATGAAGTAATGGTATGTCTGATGGTTAACAAGACCATTCATTAAGTCACACATTAAGTTTAAAAATTTTACTATAATAATATATGGCTTGTGAAAAAAGATAATTTTGCATTTTAATGCGTCCACCTATCCACAATTATTTACACAACTAATTTTGCCTTTAAATAATGCAATGCGAATAACTGCAGTTTATTTATTAGTAAAGTTAATAAAAAGGCCATTGCATTTTGATTATTAATGATAGGAGCAACACTTTTGGTTTATTTATATTTTTGTAGCTTACAAATGTAACAACTATAACTTACAATGGTTTAGTTTTTTATATGAATAAGTGTATTATAGACAGCAGTATTGGTAGAGAAAAAAATACCAGTAAAAATCTAACAGGTATACTTTAAAAAAAAATACATAGAGGCAAAGAAAAAAATATACAAAAAAACAAAAAGAATTATTTCATAAATAAGTAGAATATGATAGAAAGCAAGAAATACACAAAATTTTCACAAAACATAACACTTTGAAGCCTAGCCCTTTGATAGGCGCCCGTCTCAATTTGCCTGGAGGTTTTTAGGTAAAATATAAACAATTCCTGACGTATAATAAATACCATATTTACAACAAATTATACATTGTTGTAAAGGGAATGAAACAAGCTTTCAAAAAAAATATATACATATGAATTGATTACTTACATATGCTCCTTTGAAAAATGTATAAAAAAGTCAAAAAAATAAAATAGCAACACTATACATCACTCCACTTTACTACACATATTTTATGTTGGAATGAAAATATATAACATAAATATATTACATGTTATATATCATTTTGAAGCTAAAAGAAAATGTAATTCAGAAATATTTCCTAAAATCTGGTCATTTACATTTTCATTCAGTTTATCAATAAAAGATATGTCGGTTGTACCTCGGCCTAAATCGGTTTCACTGTCTGTCATTAACTAAAAGCAATAAATCTCATATTAAATTGCTTCCTAAAGTGTCTTTAGCCATTATATCTGTAACATAATATCTCTAACAATAAAAATTAAATAAACTAAATAATTGAAAGACAAATTTAAAATGAAAAACAACAAACTCTAAACCTAAACAAAAATTGCACAAACTACATACAAATTAAATAAACGAGATAACTGATAGAGAATATTTACAGCAAACAACAACAAACTTGAAATGTAAACAACTCCCACTAATAAAACACTCATTATCTGACCAAACCAATGCTGTCAAACAAATGTCTGATAGCTCTTGGTCACTACTCTTAACAAAATAACTTTTTGTTTGTAAACGCAACTCTGATTGGCCTAAAGGTAAAGACATGTCAAGTAGAATAACCAATATAAAAAAAGGTATCTTCAGAACTGAGTTTACTCGGGAATTACGTTGCTACAGAAATAAATATGGGAACCTGATCTATACTTTGTTATAGGCAACTAGAGTTAACTAAATGACCCGATCAATACTTGGTAGAGATTGGTGAGGGAGGATAGGATTGTATAGGAAGAATCGTTTGTATTTTAGACTACCAGTTTTGTAAAAGTTACCTATGTTGCCAAAAATAATTCCATTCTCAGTGGATGCCACTTTGACATTAGCTTTGATGTTACAGAAGTCATGAGGTGCCAACACAATAGGTTGTGGTTTTTCTACTAATTTTAAATCTCCCAGTGTTGCCAACTCTAGAGTGCAGTTTTGCAGAGTATCAGCTAAAACAAAATAAGTTTATTACAGATGTTTGCAATGTTCAATTGCACAAAAACAATTTTCAATAATAAGTAATTATTACACCAGGTTTTATTATTTTTTTTTTGTGTTCATAACTTTCTACATCTTCAGTATAGCTTTTTTCTGCAATATCGATGCATTCTGGATAATCAATAACTAACATAATCATATAATATTAGAGTTTACTATAGCAGTAATATAATTATAAAATTGTATACTGTATTATGTATTACTTTTATATAAAAGTGTGAACCTCAAAATAATTTTCTACTTATTTTCTGTACATATTATATTAAGGGGTTATTTATTATAGTGTGTGATTCTTTTTTATATTGAGCTAGCTGCGGAAATGACCGCAGTTGTATGACAATTATGAAAAGTCTATTGAGAGTGTCAAGTGTATTGAATAACTTAATGCTGTTCCTTCAAGATATAACCAGGATTTATATTCAACTACTCTAGTTATTTTAAAAAACACTAAAAATGATTTTCTTTGCTAAAATTATTTGATTGAACATCAGTTTCTTGGGCTCGAAGCAATGGTTTATAAACAATCCTCTTTGGAATGAATTTCTACTCCTTTCATATCTTGCAATTGAGACATTAATCATTTCACAGTGGATGGACTTATTAATCAAAAGCATTTCAAACTTCGACTTTACAGTATAAAAAAAAACTAATGGTCATGTCATGTTATCAGTAGCCAATACACGCAATTATTCACAGTTTTTATACATGATGTGGGCACAATTCAATGGTTGTTACTTCGTAACACGTTGAGTGCGGCAGGCGAGCATGAACGCCCATGCTCTACTGGTGCCCATGGCGGTAGGTGCTCATGTACAGCCCCAATCCCATTCTCAATTCATTTGAGGTTAGCCATTGAACGAAAATTTTGTGTCACGTCGGTTATTGTGCCAGTCTTTGTGAACCTTTTGGTGAATTTGTTTTTGTAATACCATTGCTGTCAGATTAGGGGCTGTGTTATCGTATTAGTGTTACTTGAAGTGTGTTATAGTAGTGTTTATTAGATTGTGTACAGTGGATATAGATAATGGAGGTAAATTATTGAAGAATGTCTACTTAGGCAAATGTTGTTACAGTACACATCCTCTAATAATTTATCCTCTTCATCCATATTCATTGTACTAATAAACACACTTCAGTAACACAGTTCCACATCCAATAGCAATTGTGGAAAAAAACCCAAATGCACCGAAATGTTCACAAAGACATGCAAAATAACCAACAAGGGATTCCACGTTTTCCTGCAAAAACTGACCTCATACAGATCCAATGAATTGAGAGCGGAATATACATAAACGGCTACTGCCAGAGGAGCTAGTAGAGCATGGGTGTTCATAAACGCCCTCTGCATTCAAAGGGTTAAGAAGGTATTTCTTTAAATATACTTTGTAATAAGATCTGATCTGATTAATTTATACAGTAAAATAAGTTGATATTAATATTAAATAATTTAATATGAAATTTGTTTTATATAGAGTGTAACAATTGTAGGCTGTTACGATCTGAAAATTATTCTTCTAAGATACAGAATTATTGCAAGAAATTGATATGGGGATTATAAAAGAAATGGACTTTGATAAATAGGGAGGTAAAAAAAGTTGTTTAAAAGAGTGTGTAAAGGACAAAAAATACAGATAATGTTTAATGTGAGAAAAAGTAACTGACTATAACACTGTTTAGGGAGAAAAGATAGGCTGAAAATGCACGTGTATGAACAGTAAAGATAGTGAAAAACAAATTAATTTGTACAGAAAGTTAATTGTAAAAATTTTTAGAAACTCATTGGGCAGAAAACAAAAAAAAAATAGTGAATTAATGTAATATAATAGTTTAATCAAATATTTTTGTATATTTAAAAATATTTACTCACAGGTTTGGTTTACAATAAGCACATCAAGTACAATATCATACTGGTTGACATGTACATAGGCTTCAGCATAGACAGGGTCTGAAAAGCCTGTAAGCTGTGTTACTTTGTTGAGTTTGGTTCCTGCAGCAGGTTGTGAAGATCCACTACCAACACCTCCTCCAGCCACTGCCTGACTGAGACTCAGTTCAAACACATTCTCTGCTCCACCTAATTCACTGCCTCGCAAAGCTGATAGTTGTAAGAAGGCAATGGGGTCATCTGGATGAACTTTATGTCCTGGCTTTTCTTTTGCCTGTTTAAAATTATTAGTTGAATTTTAGGTAAGAAAATTATAACGGCTTGTTAAATAAAATATATTAACTAAAAATAAATTATTTTATTAACTAATAAATAATAATGTTAAACTAAATTCTAAACAAATACTTTACCATTATTGCATTTAATTAGAAGAAATCTATTATGGACTTTAGTTTACTTAGTAATGTAACGTTACAGCAGATATACTGAAACGGTCAGGCACCGTCTTGCAACTTGGAGAAAAATATAAATTTGATTAATATTTGTTTTTATAGTATAATTTTAAATAAAATATGCCAAATCTATACGATTTTCAAATATGTAGAGCTCAAGGTATAACAACCAAGCAGAGATCAGAGATAAGCAAAACCTTCAGCCAAAGTATTGATGTAAAAAGAATGTTTATGCTGGATAAATTATACAATATTTAATACAATTAAATCACAAAAAATTTAGTAAAAATATTTCTAAAATAAATAAATACAAATGCCAAAATATAATTACAGTCAGATAAATGATGAACAAATAATAAAATAAACTTAATCACTTAAATATAAGCCTTAGCACCAGTAAATAAAGTAATAGATAAATAAATTAATAAATAATAATAGATAAACAAGTAATGGATGATCTATAACTTAAGAATTATCAGAAGAAAATTGGATTAAAAAAATAGAAATATTAACACGAGAACTAATTATCGTAGAAATGACATTGACATTGTAAATTAAAGCGAAGGATGAAATATTGATAACAGACTTAACTAATCTGCATAAATTATATAAAATAAAAATGAAAGAAAACACTAAAATAATTACATAAAAATATTATTCTTCAGATATCATTTTATAAAGATTAAAGATTAAACTGTCCTATACATGACATAGTATCAACAAATAAGAAATGCATATAACATATTCAACCATAGTTACCAACAGGTTGAAGATGAATTTCAAAATTAAACTATTCACCTTTTGAGAAGTAGCTTCTTCTTCTGCTTTAGCAAATAGCATTGCTGACAATGCTTGCCTGCAATTACGAGTAAAAATTTGCACCAATGCAGGAGGACGATCTGACAATACACGAAGACAGAGAAGCAGTCTATCGTTGTCGTCATTTGTTATGCTTTTTACTGTCAAACCTAATAAAATAATTTTTAAATAGTAATATTTTTAAATTCAACTTTTAAACAGAATTACTTTTATACAAAAACTCTGTAAAATCATTTTCAAAGACAAGTGTAATATTATGAAACCTAGCATATAACAATAAATTTATAGCAACATAGCTATTGGAATTAGTTAGCAAGTGAAGAAAACACATAAGTTTGTATTAAAAGCCATTTCTAAGCTCAAGGCAGTTATAAAATCAAAGGTGGTAGCCTACAACAAAAAGAAATAAAATTCTGGAAAATCATAATATTTTAAAAAATTGAATATGATTTTTTGATGATGCTTGCCACAAAATCAGTGACAAAGACTAAAAATTAATAAATGATAAACAGGTTAAATATCGAGCCAAAGAAATATCTTTTACTTAATATTAAACCAGATTATCATTTATTCAATTCATATTTCTAGTGATAAAATGAACACGAAAGATTAAAATGCTTTGAATATTTAAAACTTTACAAAGTCTATCACTGGTATATTTAAATTATTTTTGAGAATGAAAGGCCTTCATTCATTGGAGTAAATTAAAAACATAAAATAAATGTTACATTTTCACACGGACCTTACCTCCACTCTGACCAAACGCTCGTCTTCCTCTGGCTAACCCCTGTACACACCTCATCTCGATGACTTTTCCTCGTCCACAAGAAAGTAATAGTTTATCCCTTGACTACCAACCCTGGCTCGAGACCTGTATCTCAAGGAATAAACCTCTCAGGGGAACCAACCCCTGAATTTATTACAAAAACCAATTAGCCTCCTATAAGCCTTATAAGCTCCTTTCGGGGTAATGGAATCTTTGAGAGACACTTTTGACTTAAAGACTACAATTGGATACCTAGTGAATTTATTTTATCTTAAATAAAAACAAAGCTAATTGGAAAATATAGATTTTTTATTTAACATTAGAATTTATTCTCTTTTAGTTTATATAATTTTACAGGATTTATCTTCTTCTTAAGTTTTATCTATCCTGAAATTACACTTAACCTGCCTATCTAGTTTCAGGTTAATAGTGCAGAATATGTCTCCTTATTAAATCTACATTATTATTATTATTATTAATATGCACACACGCTCGCACACATGCAAACCCCCCCACACACAATATTTATCTAAACTATTCTTTTCTAATATTATCAAAAGCCAAAATTTCATAATCTACGAGGGCTGTTTTTTTTTCAACTTCCGACTGTTCCGCTAGACGGCAGGCCGAGCGGTATCGAATGGACGGCAATCGACTGCGCACCTCTCCCACTACAACCTCACTCGTTTTCGGGCGTCCGACGCCATTACCAGTTTATCCAGTGACACATAAACATGGCTACCTTGATAGAATCTCCCGCCAAGTGTGAGTTGCGAAGTGTCATTCGTTTCTTGCAAGCTGAAGGGTTATCCGCAGCAGAAATTCACCGTAGAATGAAACGAGTATACGGGGAAAGCTTTATGAGTGACAGTGCAGTGCGTGATTGGTGTAGGAAATTTAAAGATGGACGAGTTGACATTCATGATGAAGGGGGCCAAGGACGAAAGTCGATCGCAAACAAAGACCTCATTGAACGAGTTGACGAAAGTGTAAGAAACAATCGGAGGTTTACGATTACGGAGCTATCCAATCAGTTTCCTGATATTTCAAGGTCAGCTCTAAACACTATCGTAACTGATAAGATAGGCTACAAAAAACTTTGTGCTCGATGGGTGCCGAAGATGTTGACTGATGACCACAAAACTCGGCGAATGGCGTCAGCAAGGTCTTTTCTGAATCGTTACGAAGCTGATGGCGATGATTTTTTGAACAAAATCGTGACAGGAGATGAGACATGGGTTCTGAACGACACCCCAGAAACGAAACAGCAGTCCCAACAATGGATGCATTCAAACTCTCCAAACAAACCCAAACAATTCAAAAAACCTTTCAACAACAGAAAGATTATGGCCACCGTGTTTTGGGATCAAAAAGGTGTTTTGCTTGTGGAGTTTTTAGAGCCAGGGACCACAATCAATGCGGAAGGATACTGTGGTACGTTACAACGTTTGCGGAGAGCTATCCAGAACAAAAGGAGAGGAATGCTCACATCAGGAGTTGTGCTCATTCATGACAACGCCCGTCCTCACAGTGCTGCTTTGACGAAACGTCTTCTTGACGAGTTTAAATGGGACATTTTTGACCATCCGGCGTATAGCCCTGATTTAGCGCCGAGCGACTATCACCTTTTCCCGGAACTGAAGATGATGCTAGGAGGGCAGAGCTTCCGAACTGACAACACGCTGCAAGTTACCGTGAAAACCCATCTCAAATCACTGGCGGCAAACTTCTATGAAAGAGGTATTAAGAAGCTTGTACACAGGTATGAAAAATGCCTCAATTTAAAAGGCGATTATGTTGAAAAGTAACTAATAATGTACCTAACTCTTGATAATAAATTTATTTAATTACTCTCACTAGTTTTATTTTCATACCACATCGGAAGTTGATAAAAAAACAGCCCTCGTATATACTAACATTTACTCAATTTCAATTATCCCAATTAATTTTGTAAATATTTTTGTTTAGTCAAGTTAAAGTTTTACATATCTCAAACTCTTAATTATTTTCAAACAGTTTAAAATTATTCTATTTAGTTACAATAGGCTATGCTTTTTAATACAAACTTCATCCAATTCAATATCAGAGTCTGGTTAACATTTACCCATTATTAAGTTACCCTAATTAGTTAAACTAGGCTATACATTTAATGAAAGCCTCATTTACTTTCACTCCTATTCTAATTATCTACTAGGTTAATAATGGATTTCCATCAGTTATTGATTAATAAACCATATATAATACTATCAATTAAACCTAACATACGTTAATTTTCGTTTCAGGTAAACGGTTGTTTGGAAAATCAATTTTGAATACTTATAAGTTGATTTAGATAACCTAAGAGAGGTTTCTCTCCCTTAGCCTACTCAATTTTTATTTAATTTTGACTTGAATTTAATATATTTTGAAATAAAGATTTATCGAAAAGAAAATTAATGTTTATATGACCTTCTTGTACTGCAAAAGGTGAAGTATCTTCCAAAAGTGGTTGGTTTTTGGGCTTTGTCCCTTTCTTTCTTGAAATTTTGCTGTTCTTTTCTTGGATGGCATCTATGAAATTTTTTAAGTCCAGCGTTTGGGCATTTTCTTTGTCGAGATAATGTTATGAGGATATTTGAGTATCTACCCAAATATCCTTACACTCCCTGGTCATATCGAAGCACTTTATACAGTCATGTTACAACATACTGGATCTTGAACAACACTTGCGGATAACAATTGATCGCTGGTTACGGCGGTAGTGACTCTACTCCCCTTCCTTGGACAAAAGTACGCTTTCTCCTTCAAAATAACAAAATCCTACGTCATTTCTTCCATCTAAATTTTTTAAACCAATGGGAATTCCGCTACCCTGGTAACCGTATTATTTATATTTAATCTCCAATCCATTCTACTTCTATCAACTCAACTTATTTCTTCTCGATTTTTATGAAGAACTTTTCTTTAATGCAATGTGTTACTTTAATTTTTTAACTTTCATTTTAATAATTTATTTGTCTATATTTCTTCTAATGTATTTAATTTACTGTTCCTTTTCGTATATCAAATTACGACGGTAGCACTGTTTCTTCTGTGTGGCAAGATCTTATAAACAATCTCTCTACAAATTTTGAAACCCAATCAAAATAATTTTATTCCTAACCTCAATTCTAGACTATATCATTTTAGATTACGATTATTACCTTTAAAGAATTACAATTTTCCCTAGCTAGGCCTAAATTACTCTCCTTACACTTCTTATTCTTATATTCACTATTCATTATTATATTTGGTTAAAATTGTTGTAATATTATACCTTTTGACTGGCCTTAATCCAAACCGGTCGATTAGGCTTTGGCCTATTTAGAGTTATCTTTGTCTATAATACATTTTAATACTCACAGTTTGTCAAATTTAGTTTTAAGTAAATCTGTTTACACTTCTTTTCCCTATAGTTAACATTTTTTATATCATTAATTTAAATAATTTCAATATTAGGCACTTTGACCTAGTTACATATTCTGTACTATTACCATACTTCTTGCATCGGTCATTTTGGCCGTTGCAAGTTGAACCCCAAAAATACCTATTTACATGAAATGGTGAAGTTTTATATTAAATATAATATAATTTTGTTGACTATGATGATCAGTGAAACTTTAGTTTCAATAATAAAATCACAATTTGTTGAATTTCTAATTAAAATAAATTCACATTTATTGATTCTATCTTCACGTGAGCTACTAGTTTTCACTAATTTATAAAAACTTGTGTATATAATTTTTTTTGGGTCCGTTCACTTAATATTTTTAGACACTGAACGTTTCGAATTTCTTTCCGAAATTCCTTTTCAAGGGCTTAGTTTTAATTAAACAATTATACAACATAACTACCGATTTATAAAATACATAACATTATATAAAACATAATAAAAATTAACAAATTATAGAACTCCTAATAAATATCCATTTACAAGCCAAAATATTTTTTATAGGAAAAAAGGAAATTTGTACAGAATTTTTAATTCACATTTATCCTTATCGTTTGACCTAGCTCTTTAATAAAAGAATTTATATAAGGTAAAAGTCTTTAATTCCTTTTTATCTTTATTATCATTTTCTTTATTATGGTCTATAAACTTTAACTCTTTAAATGGTTCTTTATAATATTTATTAATAAGACTTTCAGGGTAATTATTCAAAACTAATTCATTTTTCATAGCTAAAAAATTTTATTAATCACTTAAACAATAGTTTATGACTACCCAAACTTTGAATTTAGTAAATTTGTAAAACTTACTGAGACAGAACGTTTTAATCAATGTCTTCTGCTTGGAGATGTTGGGTCAAGCGGTGGCGGTTTTAAAGGTAGGTTTTCGATAGTATCGAAGTGTATGTGTGATTTGTATTGTGTATTGTGACACACAAAAACACAAAGTACAAACATATTAAACAAACAAACACAACATAAATCACACATAATCTTCGATACTATCGAAAACATACCTTTAAACACCGCTTGACCCAACATCTCCAAGCAGAAGACACTGATGAAGATTGGCACATAGCGATCGAAAACGTTCCGTCTCAGTAAGTTTTAACAAATTTACTAAATTCAAAGTTCGGATAGTCATAAACTATTGTTTAAGTGATTAATAAGATTCACCGAACAAAATGGACTATAAAATTCAAGAATAAAAAACTTTTTCAATGAAACTGTGTATCAGATAACGTTAAAACTTTATACAGTTAAAATGATTTTCCATCTGCATATGAATCTTTAGTAATGAAATTATAAGTGAAATTTAACATTTTTGTAGGTTTTTGGTCACTCGAGGTAATTTATATAAATTAGAATGATTGTGTAGTTTAAAATATTTAAAATTTTGACTCTGTTAGTCTGTAATAGAAGATGTGTTAGTTGTATGTATCTGTGATTTGTCTGTTTTATTGTGACAGAAAAAAATTTGACTTGTAAATGGATATTTAATAATAGTTTTATAATTTATTGATTTTTATTATGTTTTATATAATGTTATGTATTTTATAAATCATAAGTGATGTTGTATAATTGTTTAATTAAAACTGAGCTCTTGAAAAGGAATTTCGGAAAGAAATTCGAAACATTGAGTGTTTAAAAAAGCAAAATTGTCTCTGATCTGTCATTAGCCTATATAAAAAAATTAATAGTTATTAACAGACATAAATAAAAATATTAGTTAAATTGGATTTGTTGTAACTTTACTTGAGTTTAAAATTAAATATTAAAAAAAATAAATCCCGATCTAGAAATATTAAAATTGTATATACGGAGTGAACCATCAAGTGAACACAGACCAACGTTATTATAGTTAATTGAAAATAAAATGATTAAACTTGAATGAGTATTTCTCTTCGTTCAAAAACACACACTCACATAACATTCTTTTTTATTCTTTTCTCCTAATCTACGGCTTAATCTAAATTTAACTATTTACATAGTCATTAAGAATAAAAATAATTGATTGCTCTAAAAAAAATCTTCATTTAACTCTCAGAGTCAGGTACCATGGGCCTATTAGGCTAACAACATCCAAAACTAAGCATTGCAAACAGAAAAACAAATATTTTGCGTGACATTTGACATATTTTTACCAAAAAATTTTGTTTTGTAATAAAGTACAAAAATATTGGTGCACAGCTTACACATGGGTGTGGCATTCACAAATAAATACAGATTATAAAGTGATGACTTTGCAATTGTTAATTTTTAATTCAACTTCTATGAAATTTTTTTGTTACTCAAACACAAACAGGAGACATCCCACCTCATTGCAGTGTAATGTACCATAGACTCAATGAATGTCTAAATGACTTAAATTGATCTCTCATCTTGCTTTTCCTAACACACTTACCAGACTTTCCCAGATTTAGGATGGAAGCCATTATGAGCATAGCTTCAGAACAGAACTGGTTTTGGTGCTTAAGATCCTTCACCAAGGAACTATATCTTAAAGCTAGTTTTGTTAATGTTGTGCCTAGAGCTGCTCCAATAAAGAAATCACCATCCATTAAGTATTGCCGTAAAGGTGGTCGAGTTTCTCCTTTCTTGGATAATCTTTAACAAAAATAGAGCCGTCAGGAAGGTAACAGAGGGAATATGGGTGCATGATTGCTTAGCACCTTTCTAACCAAATCAAAATTATGAAAAATTATTACATGAGAAAGAAAATATAATTTTTTGATGTTAAACATAAAATTTGCAAATAAAAAAAAACAGCACTTGACTTGCATACCACTGAATTAAAAAAAAAAAACACATAGCAATTTTTATGCTGATTTTATTGGTCATCTTCTGACTGGCACAATCTAGATCAGGGTTGTCCAACTGGCGGCCAGGGGCCGTATGCAGTCTGTATATTCTGTGTGGCTCGCCCATAGTTTTTCAAACTTAAAAAAAAAATAGTTATACAAAATTGGATCAGTGTATCAGCCAATTAAAGCCATCAAACTGCCACAAAATTCACCATTTTGCATCTAATTCTAAAAAGGTTTCCCCCAGGCAATAATTTTAATTCCATCCCCCCTGGTAAATAAATTTCTCAGACCCTTCACTACACATTGGTGTGGCCCACGGTTTGGCCTAAAGATTGAGATTTTCAGCTCCCCCACCTTTGTAAGTTGGGCAACTCTGATCTGCATTATGAGAAATATTTTTAATAATTAAAGTTTTAAATTTTAAACAGGAAGTATAACAAATACATTCCTACATCATCATGTAGTATAGAAATTTATTTTATAGTTTTTAATAAATATTAGATATTCAATGTAATTGAAAGCTTGGACTAAAATCTGTACTAAATCTTGACTGAATGTAGTTTAAGGTATACAGGTAAAGGATTTGAAGTCTTAATTATAACAAATTAAGTTCAAGTAATTATTGCTTTTCAATAGCTAATGAACTTACGAGGTTGTGTTAAAAGCTGACTGTGTAGCATATGTTCCATCAGATGTGACTAATTTTGTTACACCTCCACCAATAGAAATTGTGGATTCTTCTTCAGATTTATCTCCTGAAACTCGTTTCATTTCATCGTCGACTATTGGTATCTATAAGACACATACTAAAACTATAGTACAAAAGATAAGAACTATACTAATTAAATAAAAATATCTGGGTATTATATTTTCATATTTTCAAGCTAACGATATTGGATTTATCTAGATTTAAATTATTTATAACAACAATATAGAGAAGCACACAATATAGTAAATTGAATAACCACTAACCCTTTGATTAGCAACATATACATGCCCTGATAAATCCCCTGGCAGCAACATATTTTTGAAAGATTTTAAAATTTTATCTTTTTTTTAATTTTTAAAAAACTATTCTCTAATTTTTTAATTATTGTACTATTTTTAATCTTTGTTATGAAAATATTTATTTTTTACCAAAGTATAAATTTTGTACCCGTCCACATTTTCAGTTTTGAATGATCAGACACAGTAGTATGTTCACTCACAAAGTCGAAATATTCTTTGGTTTCTTCAGGATGAGCTTGCTTCTTTTTACATAGTTTCTCAATGTTTGGCTCAAGCTTTGTTAAGTACAACCTTAAATAATCCTCAACTTTAAGCTTGTTTTTGTACTTACGTTTTAGATATGTTAAGCTCGAAAACCCTATTTAACATAGGCGTGTAGTTGAAAACAAAAAAAGATTCTTTACGACAGTATTTAAAAGTTCTTGGTCCTTTCCAACGCCGATCCAAAAATCTAACAATGTAGCACTGAAAATTTTTTTTTTTATATCGGATTATATGATAGTTTAATCAGTGATTTCTTCTACAATGTTGTTAGGTTGTTCAGTTTCAATAACATCAAATGAAAAGGGGTCATGGATCCAGTACAAGTTATTGTCTGCGGGAGGGACAATACTGGTCTTCAAAGAGCTGAGGTGATGTCAAATTTGAGTTTTAAGGTCAGCAAAAGCAGATATGCTTTTTTTGTTTTCTTTCAAAAATGAGTTCAATATTTCAAAATTATTACAGTTGTTGCTTTCTATTTCATTTTACCAGAGTGCTATTTTATTAATCACTGTGTTTGTTTTGTTTTCAACTTAGAAAATATCAGAATCTCTACCTTGCATAGACTTATTTCAGATGTTCAGTTTTTAAAAAATATCACTCAAATAAGCCAAAGTCAATGAGTAATGATGATAAATGGTCTCTGTGAAGAAAAGATGCAATTCTTTGTGGAGCTCAAACCACAGACCAGGAGTTTTCCACGTGAAAGCCACCAAACTTCAGTGTGTAATAAGAAGTCCCATAAAGACTACCCATAATTTGGCAAAGGATCTTAAACTCGTGAGATTTCTGAGTCCTAGTTTTGATAAAATTCACAATTTTTACACTCTCCTCGAGGACTTCTTTAAACTTATCAGGAAGGCGCTTGGCTGCCAAAGCATCACAGTGAAGGACACAATGAGTGACGTTATCTCAGGGGACACCTTTTTTACAGCCTTATCAGTGCAATTATGTGACTACTCATGGCCTTGGCACTGTACACACACACTGACACACAGTTTTTCCAATCAAGCCAGTTCTCGGAAAAAAGATTCTAAAAGTGTGAAAATGTCTTGTCCTTTTGTAGAAATATTTAGTTGCTTACAAAATAAAAAATCCTGTAATACATCATCTTCACATATTCTACACACAAAAACGATCAATTGGGATAAGCCAGAGACATCTGTCGTTCCGTCAATTTGTATTCCAAACCATGGACCTTCTCATATTGCTTGAACGAGTTGTTCTTTTGTGTAGCTCGCCAAGCCACAGATTCTCCGTGAAAATGTGTCATTTGACAATGGTATATTTTTAATACTTTTTGCTTCTATTTCTCCAAACATGTAAGAAACTATCTATAATGGAGCAGGGAGAATAAGGTTTTCACTAATGGTTTGGTTTTTCCCAGATTTGGCAAGTGGATTGCTAACTTTATACGGAGCTGTCAGAGCTTTTTTTTGTGTCTGCACAAGAAAAATGTTTTATAGTAGTTTTCATACCATTAAGATCTTCCAAAAGATGTTTAAAATACTATAAATCTATATTTACTAAATTTCCATGTTTACTTTCAAAATGGTGTTTCATTGAGTTTTTGGATAATATTTCTGAACAAACCACGCATTGTGGATAAGGCTCGTTTGAACTTCAAATTTTAGGTTTTTCATACTTCTTTTTCTATTTACAACCTCACCTACTATTTCAAGGTTTTTATTTTTACATTCGAATTGACAATTACAATCAGCCCTATTTACATTTTGAAATGTTGATGGCCCAGGATCTTAGTCAAGATCTTTATGAAATCTTCAAGATCTTCTACGAAATAGTGAAACAAACCTATTGCACCTGTTGGTTCTAAGTAACTCAACCACACAAGTATTCAATTAGATTCCATTATTAAATTATAACCTTGCGTGATTACAAAAAACAGAAAGAAATAAAAATGGTTTAAGTTTTCATTAATCTGCCCCGCATACCTCAGTTTGAGAACCCCTAGTGTAAAGTAATACATATATTGTAAAATGAGATTGAATATTGAGGGGAATGCCTAAAAAAGTTGAATAAACAATAAAGCAATGCCTTCACAATAATGACTAAAACAATGCATTTAGAATAAAACCAGCAGTGATGAGAAACATTTTGCTGTGTGTAATTTGGACATAAAATACTCATTGTTAGTTAATAGAAATAATTCCATACAGGTTTCACTGTCTATACATGGAAAATAATGTGAGAAAAACAGAATCATATAACACTTACTTCTCCTAGTGTTTGTCTCACTTGGTTCATAACAGCTTGGATTTCGTCAGGGGTTGTAGTGTACTCGCCTAAGATCCAAAGAGCAGCGCGATGGACTTTTACTGCCTTTATTGTTGGGAATGCATCCAGTAAACGCTGAAAGAACCAAATGTTTTTGTAATATGCTAAGTGTTAATATTACTTATTCACTTTAATACAACAGGTTATGTACAATGTATATCAACATTTTAAAAATAATGCAATTATATAAGATGTTTCTAAAAGTTCTAGAAATACAACTAAAATTTTGAAAATAGACATTTAAAAACTTTGTGTTTCAACAAATTTTGAAGTACAGTAGTCTCGATAATCCAAATCCCAATATTTTGAGCTTCCGTTTCGAGCCTATTTTCCCATGGTTTGTAAAACAACTTTTTGAACTATAATATGAAATTCTTATTATACTCATCATCATTTCTGTTAGGAATATTTCTATATATATTCAAGTACACTTTTCTGCCATTCCTAACGTTATAATATTCTCCTCTGTTGATGCGTTTCAGAGTAATTCCATTTTCAAAACTTAAATCGTACATACAAGTACTAGTTTTAAAAATGGAGTTACTCTGAAACGTGTCAACCGAGGAGAATATTGTAACGTTAGGAATGGCAGAAAACTGTACTCAAATATATATAATATGAAAGTTTAAAAAACACCATAAATATAATGCTTCTAGTCAAACAGAATCAAATTTCTATTTATAGAGAAAAATGTAGTAATCTGCCTTTTTCAGTTATCAAAAATCAACTGACTGACTATATTATCAAAAAAACAAATTTATTATAAAGTGTGCGGCAAAATAGCTTCTGTATTTTTAAACGTATATAAAAACATTGTTTTTTTAAATATAAAAAATTTTAATTTTTTAACTTATTGCCTGGTTGCTGAAAGTGAATTCTGAAGCTCGTAAAGACTCTCTCCAGTATGGCTTGAGGTATGTTTTGGACTTCCTAGTGAACTGCTTGCTTCAGGTCAGGCAGGTTCCTGGGATGATGTTCGAAAACATCAGCCTTCAAGTAACCCCACACAAAAAGAAAAACATGGGGTTCAATCAGAAGATCTGTTGCTGGGCCATGAGAATTGACTCATTGCTGCAAATAGAGGGCTCGGTGGCAATATCTCTTTGTGCATTCATTCACACCATAGTGACGACTGATGTTGAGCTTCATGTAAACTTTCCCCTATCCTACATCGATTACCGCTAACCCCAACCACATTGAGTGTCTTGTACTGCTCACTAGAGAGCAACAAAAATCGGAAGGTTATTTTGCTGCACTTTTTATTAACTTTGTTCATATGAAACCATTTTAATAGTAGTACTAGTTACTATTTCATAAACATTGAGGGCTACTGGTTATGGTCAATTTCCACCACAAAAAATCCCTTGGAGACACACCACTTTTAAAGTAAATTTTTCACAATAAAATAGGATTTCCCTACAGAGAACCTCCATAAGTTCAATTTTTCAGCTACTTGACAAAGTTTATGTATTTATCCACAGCCTTTTATACAGGCAATCATGATTATAATAAATTTTCTTAGCAATAAACACATTTATAATTAAGATTTATAATTTTATCTTGGTTAGTTTTGTTTCTTTGCTTCTTTAATGTATTTTGTTTAAAAAATAAAAACAATATAGTTTAATTACAATAATTTAAGATTGTTTGAACCTACCCTTCTTCTTAACAGTTTAATACGACTAGATTAATTTAACAAAAGCCGTATTCTTTACCTCAATAATAAGAGAACGCAAAGGTTCAAACTTTTGAATTGCTTCTCTGACAAAAACCAGGACATCAGCAGCTGCAATTTCATTTGTGTCTGACAAGAACTCCATTAGTACAGGGATAACTGTAGCTGCTACATCTGGGAACTGAAATTGGTTTTATTATTTATAAATATTTATTTTACATGATTTATGTTAGGATTTTTTTCATTGTAACAAATTAATATGCAATTTGATCAGAAAAAATATTAATACACATTTACTAATATAGTGAAAGCCTAAATTGGTATTATTTTTCAGTCTCTTCCCTTAAATAAAAAAAATCTTATATTTCTCTCAGTCGTATAAGAATTTGAAGTTATTTTCTAAAATTTAAATTAATTCTTTGCTATATTAGGTAATTCTGTAATATCTAACCAGTTTCTGTCTAAGACATGGCAGTTTTTCTTGATAGGAATGAATATGTGTGAAGCAATCCTTTATTAATAATACGGAGAATTGAGTTTAGGGAGAAAATTCAGCATTTAACTGCCCAATTTACTCTCATCTTATTACAGCAGACTTATTAAATCTGTCTTATTAATCTAGCATCTTATTTAAATCCTGTCTTGAATGTATCTACACACTCTTTGTGGCAAATACTATATATGTAGATGTTTTAAAATAACATCTAGGGGTACGGCTAAAAATAAAAACTTTTAGCTAGCATACCTACAATGTATTCTGATTAATAGAGAACAGATTCTGTCACATGGTAGATATTAGACATGATTGAAATTTTTCATTATTCCAAACATATAATATAACACGTTACTCTGGACTAAGACAAACTACAAAAGTTTTGCTTTATGTTGATTTTATTTACCTTAATACAGCATGTGTGGAGAGTCCTAACAAGAAGCTGCCTGTACTTTCCTGTATCTTCGTGTTCTCCTACATTGTGTGTTTTAGCGACTTCTTTCTTTAACACAAGTACCATCTCTTCAATATTACGTGATGACACAAGTTCCATTGCTGCAAACATTAAAGATTTAAATTAAGAATGAACATAATCGAAATAAAAATTTAGTTTATAAAAAGGTTTGGAGTAGAATCTCAGGGTTGATACACTCAACTTTAGAAGATAGTGGTAGAACCTATGGTGTTTTCTAAAATATATAGAGTAGAAAATACAGTTAAATAAAAACGGTTGATTTGTGAGTCAGGTACAAATATTTATTAACAGAGGCAACATTTCAATAACAGGTACGTTATCTTCTCTGTAACGTTACCACTATAGTTATACCTGACTCACAAATCAACCGTTTTTATTTAACAATAATCTCTGCGAGTGTAAACATGATGAGTAGTAAAAATACATTTATAAAATCACTCCTAACCGGAATATCCAGGAACGAATAAAAACAATCTTTTAGATATCCTGTAAAATAGTTTTATTCTCAGATAAAATGCCAAGAAAAAGAATTTAAATGACGACCCAAATTTCTTTCCCAATTGTATATTTAGCTTCTACTTTTCATTAATAATTGTCGAGAATTAATCCTGGATTTATATTGATTGAAGCAATATATGGACTCCTACGACACCTAGTTTTGAACAGCGAACCTGACACGAAAGTGGAAGATTCTTTGTAAGAATCTTATAAGCAAATGGGGAAAATCTGTAACTTGAGTTGTTAATTTTCTTCTTCATTCATATTTTCTTTATTCTTTCTGACCTATGCACCTGATGTAGTTTATTGATGTAGAATTCATTGCACTCAATCTCTTGCATTAATCTACAAAGAATGTTTTGCAAATACTACAAGAATATTTTTGGCTTTGTTGTATATTACTTTGATTAACTGTCATTTATGGTGGTCTGCGGGTTTTTTTTTAAAGTATAGAATATTTCTATTTATCTTAATATTATTTGATCCCATCTCCAACTTGAGCTACTTGTTTACACAAACACTTGAACATATATTAATATCTTTTACTTGCCATAATGCATTCAGCCTGAGTTACATTCTGACTTGACTATAGGATATACCTCCTGAAACGGTCATCTTCATTAACAGCTATTATAGGGAATTGAAACATACTAATATACAACTATTCTTTTTTTTTTCAATTCCGATTATTTTATCAATACATTACTTTAGAATATTACTGAATGATTTTGTTCCAAATTATTCTTTGGTTTTTACCGTTATCTATTAGTGTCTGATATTTGTAGCCGATGACAACTTATAGAAATCCTTTAACAGGAGAAAATTTATAGTCATGTAAAGCACTTTTTATATATTAAATTGTAAGAAAACAAAAATATTGAAAAGAATATTAACCCTTTGATTTGCAACATGTTCATGCCCTGATATGGCCCCTGAGAGCAACATATTTTTGAAAGATTTTTACACTTTTTCTTTTTACTAATTTTTTTCTTTGTGTTTCTTTAATTTTTTAAATTATAGTGATACAGTGAAACCTGTTTAAGCCGGAATCCATTGCGACTAGCATTTTTTCCATCTAAGACAGGTTTCCGGCTTATACAGTAGTAGTTTACTGTATGATGGTAACATCACGAAACGTTTGCCGAGTCTATTTTTAGCGTTGGGGTGAGGATAGGCTGTGAGGATTCTTAGCTATAAGACTATTATTTCTACTGATCAGCTGTATGGCGCTGTACCAACACCACATAGATAACGGACAATTGTCATCGTGTCTACATTTGTTTTAATACAGTATTTAATTTAATTATTTATTTCCGATTAAGTACTGACTGTTTATTTCCTACAGAGATAACACTTCAACATATAAAGCAAGTGTATTTAAATCACAAGAAAACTATCACATTTTAACGTCTAAATAAACGTCATTCAACAGTAATATCAGTTATCTTGATTGCCTAATGACAGCCCGTAGCCTGTGGCTTGTGACGTCACAACTCGCAAACCTTGTTTTCTAAGTGGTGTTGGCTATGCACACTACAGAAAATGTTAAAACCTACATTTGCAGCATCCTTTTATCCTTCTCCACAAAACATTTTTAATAGAAAACACTAAAACTATAAAACTAAAACACTTATACACTTGTCAGCAAAATTTATGAATTAATGATGCAATTTATTAAAAAACTATATTTTTCCTCTTACTGTATTTAGGCTAAATACTGTATATAGTAGGCTTACGTAAAAATAAAATAAAATCAAGTAGGCTTGAAAAAATCTAGCATTGACTTTTGTTTTAAAAGGTTAGTTTTATTTGCTTGTGTTTCAGTTATTGTTTTTAGTTGTAACAAATGATGACGCATTTCCCGGCTGTTAATACGTACCACGAAATCTTCTAACTCACAAATTTTCATTAAAGCCTCGCCAAATGTTTTTATTTTGTTTTCTACGACTGGTCCGTCTTCAAATTCTTCACTTTCTATAATCTCATTAGTCTTCATTTCAATAATTTCGTCCAGAGATTTTGGACCTTCTTCTGTTGCCAGTTCATTGTCAAAACCTACGTATTCTTCAGCAGATAAAGTAGAGTGTCCTGTTTCTGTCAGCAAATCTTTCACAGTGTGCAAGATAATGTCTTGCGTCTCCGTTTCAATAGCATTATTGAGTTCTTCTTGTAGAATAAAACCAGCTTCTTTGAATGCATTTTGAACACACGATTTTGATATTTTCTCATAGGAACTCGATATCCATCTTATAGCATCCAAAACAGTGATATTACTGGTCAATTCCTGAGCTGACGAGCATGAATTTATGTTAGCAATAAGAGATTGTAAAACATGTTTTCTATAGTGGACTTTAAGATTTTTAATAACGCCCTGATCCATCGGTTGAGTAACACTAGTAGTATTGGGCGGAAAAAACACTAATTTGATGTGAGAGTAATCTTCACGAGGATGACACGTTGCATTGTCCATAAATAGCAAGATATGCCTTTTATCACACTTCATTTTATCATTAAAATTTCAAAGCCAGTTTTCCATAATGGCTGACATCATCCACGCCTTCTTGTTAGCATGCCATTCAACTGGTAACTGGCCTACATTTTTGAAACACCGGGGCTTCCATGATTTCCCAATTACCAAAGTTTTTTCTAATTTTCCATCTGCAAAACCACAAACTAAAACTGTAAGCCTTTCTTTTGACTGCTTACCTCCAATACATTTTTCATTCTTTAAATTTAAAGTCTTATTTCGGAGAGCTCTAAAAAACAAACCTGTCTTGTCACAGTTTACAATATTTTTTGGCTTTATAACCAGCTATTAATTCACAAACTTTGTGCTTCCAATCATCAACTGTTTCCTGGTTAACTTCTTTTGCTTCACCACAAATTTGGTTGAAAGAAATTGAATGTCTGGATCTAAAACTTTCTAACCATCCATTCGAGGCTTTGAATGTTGTGTTCCCTAGCTTAGCGGCAATTGACTTAGCTTGTTCTTGTAATATTGAACCTGAGATGGGAAGATTCTTGGTTCGCGCTTGTGTAAACCATTTAAATAAAATGTTGTCAATTTCAATATTTGTGAGTGCTTTTTGGCTTTTAGAATGAAGCGGTCTCTCGCCTTTCAACCAATCTTCTTTTATTTGTTCTTTGTTTTTAAAAATGCCATAAATCTGTGTTTCCCGCATTTATAATTATCACACAACTGTTTCACATTCAATTTTCCACTAAGTTCAAAAACATCAATTACCTCTTTCAAACTTAATGTATGGAGTTTAACGTTTTTTCTTGACATTTTTATAATAAGCCCACTACAGAAAAAATCCACTACACACTACTAACGTATAACTTCAAGCAAAGACACACTTATAAGAGTTGATAAAACACTACACAAACAAAAAATAACACGAATAACACAGTCACCAAAAAAATACGTAATAAGGACAATGTACAGTAGGCTGGCTACTGTACGTACGATCTGCATGTATATGATCAGATTTTCCGGCTTATGCAAAACTAAGACGTAGTAAATACGTATCACCCATCCTTTTGCTTATTCCGCTTCCGCGTTAGACAGTTTCCGGCTTATGAAGGTTATTAACCAGGTAAATTAAATAGGCGACATTCGCGACTTTTAAAGTTTTTCGCGATAGACGGGATTACGCCTAACACAGGTCCGTCTAAGACGTTTCACTGTATTCGTTAATATTAATTATTTTCTCATGTTAACCAAACTTTACCTTACGTTTACTGACAGTTTCTTTGCTAAAAACTATCTGTTAATCTATTTTTTGTAAAATACCTATCATTGTAAAATACCACACAAACTTCAAAACATTCTCTAAACGCGTGGGAAAAGCCATAGACTTTGGACACAAAAGAACTTCTTCATTATAGAATAGCCTATTCATTGTAAAACACCGTACAAACCTCCAAACGATCTGTAAATACTTGGGAAAACCTATAGACTTTGGACACAAAAGAATGGTGACTATGTACTCTGTGTAGTATTTATTGTCCAGATAGTTACAAATATTTAACCTAGAATACAGCACATTACACAGGAAAACAAATCGTAAACATACGGCAATTATAATCTGAGAAAAATTGTAGAATGTACGTATGCAGGAATGCTCCCGCTGGGAGTTGCACTATCTCACGTACTGGTACTTGAATGCTGATCAAAGGGTTGAATCAATAAAACTGGCTAGTGAATTAAGCCTCAAAATACATAGTAAATGATTCAGGTCCAAACATAAGACAAAAATTTAGAAAAAATTAGACATATAGTAAAATATAAGTTACTATCAATCAACGAATACATTATCAATTTAGTTATGTCAGTTATTCTGCTGGAATGGTGCGCTATTAGTTTAGCAGTAAATTTCATTAATGAAACTTGTCAATACTATCTTTACAGTAACATATGTGATATCCATAATTACAGAATAAGTTATTATAAAAGAATATGAAATGCTAACCTAAGTTAAGAGTCTTTTTGCGCACTTCCAAATCAGGACTAGCTAACACTCTCAATATGTCCATTACTAAATCTTGTAAAACACGTTCCTGAGCAGGATGTTCCTTCAAAGCAATCAATCTATCCAGAACAATCAACTTCACATTGTTATCACTCTCCTTTACAATTAAGTCAATGTAGCATGACGCTGCAGCCTATAAATAAATTGCAAAAATTACTTTTAATTCAAAACAAAATTTGATATTATAAATATTTATTAAAAAAACCTGTATAAACAGTAGCTTACACTTAATGGATAAATTTTATGATCCTAAAATTAAAAAAAAATCATATTAAGTTACACGTAATAAATAAAATGTGTAGACAAATATTTACATAAATATCTACATAGTTTTGTAGTGAGATTAGACATTTTAATCGATGTTTGTTAAATTAGAAGAGCAACAAAGATGAAACTATTTTAATAAAAATATATTATTATTTTATGCTCTTTTCATGATTTGTAAATAAACATAATTTTCTTTTCATTTTACTTTCATAAAATAGAAACCACTTTCTAAAAACCTACCATTGTTAGTTTTGTCTTCAAAATGTTAAAAATATCTGTCCGAGATACTGAGTGTCTCTTTATTGCAACTACAATAAACTACAAATAAGTTCTATTAACAGAAATGTAAATACTTCTAAAATTTTGTATTTTCATTTAAAGTTCAAAACAAGGATTCTATTGCCACAACTTTGTCTATAAATTCTTTGCTTCAGTTTTTAGTAGTCCAGAAATCGGAGACAGAGATAAGATCAAAGTAAGTTGGCTAAGTAAGTCAAAACTTTATTTTTTGTTTTAAATATATCCAAAAAGTGGTAAATTTATAATGACGTTTATATAAATTATAAAGAATATAAATACAATAGCCAAATTATCAGTGTGAACTTTTTAAATACAAGGATTTTTTCAAAACAGTTTCAATTTATTTCCTCCTTCTACTGCTGAATTGTTCCTTGCTATCTAAAACCAAATTAATGAACATATTTCGGCAGGCTGATCAATTATTTTAAACCGACACTGTATACAGCAATATCACAAATTCAAATTATATTTTATAACATTCAAAATATGCCAGGAATATGTGTTCATGTGTGTTTCAATAATCACATACCACTTGATTAGTACCAGCAATTCGAACCTAAACCTTATAAGCAATCACTATATGCTACATAATTTGAAATTTGTAAAAACATTTGAAAGTTATAAAATTAAATTTTTGAACTCATAAGAAATGAAACATCTAAAAGTGATAAATAGTGATTTGTACAGAGAGGTAGAATTCAGATGAGCAGAAAATAATTAGAACTATGCAGATAACTAAAGTCATTCATTCTGCGTAAAATCCTTCGTGTATACGATATTATCAAATATTTTTCTCTATAAGTCATTTCTTTTTGGACTAGTTTTGTAATATCTAGCAAGGACCTCAGTCGTTGGAATTATCTAAATTAATTTATTGGTAAACCTAATTAATTTAGAAAGAATAGTAATATAATTTGTTTATAACAGACTTAATTAAATTTCTTAATTACGCCTTTCTTAAATTGAAATTAAAGTACGGTATGAGTTATTTTAAAATAATATTAATTATGTATAAAATTAGTTACTTTAATAGCTGTAGGTGCTGTTGATAGAGTAACCAATGTGCCTGCTGCTTCATATCGTACTGCTGGACTGTTGGAGTTAAGTAAGTTATAAATGCAACGGATAAAACGTGATCTTTCTGAAGGATTAGCATGGCACACCTGGAATAAAATACTTTGAGCTGTAGTTGTATAATATTAACAAAGTCTCAATAAACTAATGGGATGTATTAGTTAACCAAAGTTCAACATCAGAAATAATATCTTCTAGTTCATGACTTATATATTACACATTTTTACATTTCTTATACTGTATTTTACACATTAATATTCATCTGAAAAAATTACACTTCTATTAAACTGTCTTTAATAAATTCTAGAGATATAAAATGGCTAACTTTAAGTCACAAATTCAAATAAAAACATTTAATTGGTAAAACATATTTTCAATATACAATAGAATGTAAATAATTCAAAGCCGAAGGGACCAAATAAAATATTTGAAATAACCAAATATTCAAATTATAAAAGGTGGAGAGTACCCTTTTAGTCAAAATAGTCCAGCTTTTTTTTGTCTATGACGACCGTTCTGGCCATTTTCAGGTAACATGTAACTGATCTAAGTTAAACACTATAATTTGAATAAGCAATAAGCCTAGCCATAGTGGATTTATAAAACAATTACTAGCAATTAACCCATTGCGGATCTACTGTAATTATATGCGAGCCATGGACACTAGCGTGTACTAAGTAATTTCTCGTGTCAATTTAGTTGTACTCAACTACAAAAGTATTCTCAGTTATAAATAATGAAATATTATAATTTTTATACGAGTGCAATTTTTATTACAGGTAATTTTAATGTTTTTCTATTATAACTCATTCATTTCGTATGTAAACAAGAATACATTAATTATACAAATATTTACACTACTGACCAACACTGGGTAAAATCTATCTGAGCTTCTCACTCCAGTTGACAAAAAAACTGCTGAAGCGATCTATTATGTTTAGACGCCTGACAGAAAGTCAATGGGCCATAAATATCTGTCTTTATTTATGTTGTGAGTATCGACAGTTTATAAACATCCCTTATAAAGCACAGATGTCTAGTCTTGTAAGTGACAAATCAGAAAATAAATTCTCTTACCAACTACCGCAAACTGGTGACTGAACAGAGCGACGATTGTTGACTGATTCTCCTGATACCGCTTACCCACCAAATCCCATGATTTCGATCTCAACGGAAAAATGGAAAATTCTTGGATCACTAGTGAACCTGGAGTTCGAGCCCATGTCCAAACTAATAACTTTGAATTAAAAACGTTGAACTTCGAATTATTTATAATTTTTTTAGATTGATAGTATATAAAGTTTAAGGGACCGATCCAAAACTTCAAATTATCGGCAATTTTGAATTAAGGAAGTTGGAATTACCCAAGTTTTACTGTATCTGAATTTTTTTAAATGATGATATATCAGAAAATGGTTACACTGCTTACAAAATACAACTTACAGTTTTGAAACCCCTGGCCTTCTCTTTATTTTTATAAAAGCTAAGATCAATCTACATAATAGTAAAATTCCTAATAAAATTACTTATAAAATATTGTTAATAGATTCTGACTTACTTTATAGATAAGTTCTACAATAACAAGCTGCAGGATGTCCCCGAAAGAAGTGACTTGATCGAGACATGAAGCCAAGTAAGCCAAAGCTCTCTCCTGATCAGCGTGTAACAACATCAAGAAAGCATTCCTCTTGCATGACATGTCTTGTTCGCCTTCTAGGAAGTTAGCAACAAGTTCAGGAGCATCTGGGATTAAAAACTCAAAGTTCCTACAAGCAAACAAAAAATCCAGACAATGAAAATTTAACGAAAGCAATTATTTTAAAGAAGCCTATCAGGCACTTTTTCACGCACAATAAATTCCTGATAATCTTGGGACACTTCAAGTTAAGCGAGAAAGTTTGAAAACAACATAACCTAATTATTTCAATAATTTATATTCTACTAATAAGAATTTAAATTATTTTAATATTATCATAGAGAACTTAACCTATAGGTGGGGTTTTAACAAAATTTATTAATCTCTTCAAACGTAGCCATGAAAATCGAGTACTCACTGTACATAGAAATCTTTACTCTTTGATAACAGTACAAATTATATTTTTCAAATTATTCATAGAATAAAATTTTTTTAAGTTAATAGTTTATTTATCAAATATGATTTATTAAGGCTTCATTATATTTTAAATTTTTTAGGTCAGATACCATTTATATTTAAAAAATCTTTAAAAAAAATGATCTATTTATTCATTTCCAAGAGATTGCAGTTTTTAACTATTAGCATTTCGTAAGTCTGTCAGTCTCCTATCTAGTCCAAAAATTCCTATATATACAAAATAGATATCCTCTTTATACAAAAAATATGTGTTACGAGTGTTAGACAAGTGTTTTTTCTATTATTATACATCCATGTGTAAGTAAGAATTAAATATACTAATATAATGCAAATAAATAAGATATGCCATAAATAAAAAATTAGGCTATAAATTAACCTGTATATGGTGAAAATTGCGAGTACAGCATTTCTCCGTACATACGAATGTCTATGATCTAAACAAGCTCGAATAGCAGGCATCAATGGCTCAAGAAGTTCTGGTTCTTTCAGCTTGCATAGAAATCTAAGAGTTGATCCTCGGAGAAACTCATTTGGGTGTTGCAAATCCTGAAAAATTTAAGATAAAACTGAGAATATTAAAAGCTCTATAGCATAAATCATTTATAAGATATCTTAGTGTGCCTCCTATAAACAAAAACTTTGTTATTTTAAAATTATTTAAATAAACACTCAATCCTCTGAAATATTATTTCATAAGAAAGTAAATATTTTACTCTTTGTTTGATATTAAAGTAGTACTTCAGACTAATTGTATGTTACTTTTCCATTGCTATAAAAAAAGGTTTCATACTAATGTCATTTAATGAACAATAATTGAATTATTCTATTTTCTATTTCCCCAATCAAAGAGTATATCAAAGCGTCACAAATTGTAAATGAACTGATATTTAGATTAAATTAACCTTATCAAATAAAATTTGAACAACCATAATTTGTCTATAAGTGAGTGTAACTACTTTATATTAGTAATTTATAATTAATTATTAATGGAATTAACTTGAAAATTATCCAAATTGATAACCAATTATTAAATTGATCAAAGTTTGGAAATTTTTAAAAGAATGTATACCAACATAAATCAATCTAGATATTATGTAAAGTATCATAGTTTTCTGCCATACTTAGCAATGTCATATTAACTCTTGTTGACATTTTCAGAGAACCTCCATTAATCAGTTCTTTCTACCTACTCTATGATTCATCTATGAACACAAGTTCTGACTGCAGAACTTGAAGCAGGACTGATGGAGAAATTTAGAACTTCCAGTTTTTGTGTTGTACATATAAGGTTTTTTTATAATTGTACTTTTTGTATTAACTTGGCAAAAAAATCATCTACTTACTGATATTTTTAGTAGATGTGTTTCGTACTAGGCAAATGCATTGTTCAATGCTGTGAGTCATTGACAAGACTGTTGCTCAGGTGTGTCGTGTTGGTGTAAGTCTGTAGTGTATTGGTGTTCTGTGGTGTGTTATTGTTCATAGAGTACTTGTTAATAATGTGTTAAAATATAGTATTTTATTGTGAGTGTGTTTTTTCAGTTAGAATGTGTTGTGAATAGTATTTGAGGTGTTTGTAGTTTTTTATACAATATCAAGAGCACAGTGGTACAATATATTACAATGAAAATATTGGAAATAACCCCAATACCCAAAAAAATAACAAATAAAACAAGTTACTTAAGATTAAACCCTTACGTACATTTCTATGACCATGTCATCATCATCAGAGGGTCTTATTACAAAATTACAATGTAGCATACAAGAAGTGTCACTCTAGTTTGTAACTTCTTGTTTGCTACATTGTAATCTTGTAATAAGACCCTCTGGTGATGATGACATGGTCATCGAAATGTACATAAAGGTTTAATCTTGAGTAAGTTTTTTATTTATTAATTTTGTGGTATTGGGGTTCTTTCCAATAATTTCATTGCAATTGTAGTTTTCTGTTGTGTATAGTTCGTTGCCTTTTTTTATGTAGTGTAGGACTTTTAGATTGGGTTGTGTCTTTTTATGTCTCTTATGAGTTCTTTGTATCTTGTTGAAAATGTTCTTTTTATTTGTCCTATGTAAAAGCTGGGGCAGTTGTTGCATGTAATCTTGAATACTGCTCCCCTGGTGTTTTTGTATTGTGTAGGTGTTTTTTAATTTTCTTAAAAAACACACCAACACAACACAAATGAGCAAGTCTTGTCCGTGACTCTCAGAATTGAACAATGCACTGACCTAGTGTGAAACGCATCCGCTGAAAAATATCAGTAAGTAGTGGTTTTTTGCCAAGTTAATACAAAAAATGTAATTTGGCATTTAGAATATTAAAACAATTTCAATTTAGTTATTGTTCATTATCAAACTATATTTATTTAAATTAATAAAGCTAATGTTACTATGCTATTTTATTAAGATTGATTTTGACTTATTTTAAAATGAATAGAGTTTTTCAAGAATCTGAACTTCATGTTTTACATTATAAAAGCTCAAATGGTTTGTGTTAATCTTCTGGTCAAACCATGTTGTTAAGTACATGGAAGGACTTGAGGATATATCAACAGAAAGACCTTGATATTGATTGGCTATTATTCACAATAAGTCAAAGCAAATTTCCTTATTTCATCATCAACGTCCTGACTTCACTATCAGTCATCGCATAAAACAGTAGTGGCCTACACATTGCGAGCACTGGGTGATTCGTTATCGTGGAGCCCTAGTGTAGGAGATTTGAGTGTCAAAGTTACTAATAAAAAAAAATTTTTTGGTACCATTAGTTTATGCTGTTAATTCTCAAAACTAATGTATTAAGCCTAAAATGTCATATGTTAATTTTAATATGGGGTATTTATAAGTTTATGCGTTTTAAAGCAAATTTTTATAAAATATGTCAATTTGAGAAACACTCCTTAAATAAAGGAAAAACAATGTAGAAAATAAACAACCAAATTAAATACACCATTTAGGGCGGAATTAGATTCAATAAATTACATTGACATTTTGGCTCCTGTCATGAATATCACTGCCAGGTGTTGATACTTTTGGCAACTCATAAGTTAGTTGACCCTTTTTGTATAAACTTAAATTAATTAGCATATTCTTTAATTCCCTAAGCTAATGTCTACTTTAGAAAGCATTATTTTATGTTATTTTACTTCTGTATTATATAACTTACACTGTAACTATTTAATATTTGTGTTTGTAACTCAGAGAAAAGTATCAAATACCAACTCAAAATTCATCTTTAGACTGATGGTTTATAACATTTTGTTTAATTTTTCAATCATAATGGCACTGGACAGTAACCACTCTCGTCTGCCCATGACATTAGATTTGCACCTAAAAGCCATTTATATAAATAGTCACTGCGAATATACCAGGGATCATTAACCATATTAAAAAGAAATCTATTCTAAAAATGTTGTATACTATTTATATTTTTATTGTTTTAATACGGTATTAATTTCTATCTTATATTTTAAAACTGTAAGTAGTACACTGTATTAAATCCTTTAACAACTAACTACTTGTTTATAAAGTAAAAACTTACTATGCACTGATAGGGCAGAATAAATGGATCAGTATTTCCCCATTTAGTTTATCATATTTTTTTTCATGTCTCCACCTAAGTTTGGCTTTTAGCAAAATGTAAAGATATTTCGTGTTATTCTCATATGAAGCTATGATACTTAATATAAATTTGCTTATTAGTAAATTTGGTATGCAGAGGATTCAATTTTGATAATTCACTGTTTCTTTATATTTTGGAGAAAGTTATGGTTTATACTGCTAATGTAAAAATGGTATTATCATCAATTACTTAGATGTGTTTGCAAAAAAAAAAAAAAAAATAATAATAATAATAACTTTAGTGAATTACTATCATAGATAGTAAGGAGAAATGAGAAAAATTCTGTTTGAAGTGAAAAAGGATAAAAATGGAAATTGATGAACCTGAGAAAGAAAATCAAAGATGGTGTGAGAGAGCATAACACGGATTTATATCAAGGCGGGAATGAAGACTATACTACATAAATCTATTGCTTAAATAAAATTTATAGTTTTGTCCTGTATAAACAAAATTTGCTTAATTTAGCATAAGTACCTTTCTGTATGCATCACAGACAAGAATCATTTCCTGAAGAAGTTTTCCATCTGGAGAGGTTTTTGGAACTATTTCCCAAAATATGAGCAAGAGCTTCTTGATTGTATGATCTTGCAAAGGTAAGACAAATCTTATAATTATCATAAGCAAGTTTGGTAAACGCTCTCCATTGGCTATCATATGAATAGTTTTTTTCAAAGCTTCAATTTTGGTTTTAGTGTCCCCTTTTTCTGAAAACAAATGTTTAACAAATGATTTAGTTCTAATATGGACTATTTTTTAAACGTTTTGTTAAAAACGTTTCTGCAGACTTATTAGACAGACAGATATACATAAAAATAGATCTAGAGAAAGTTTTATACAAATATTTGGACGTATGTGAATTATAGAAATACTTTGTGTTACACAGAATGATTTTAACGAATTTTAGTTACATTCATATAAAAATGTATGATGCTCATTTATAAAAATGTTATAGACAGCTTTATTATGTTCAGTTCTGGTCAGAATAAAAATTCAGACACTAGTCTCGCAGGTTGGGGGTCACCAAACTTTATTCTTATATAGATCTAGATCATTTAACGTTTCCAGATATTAAAGAGAAAAGTGAATAATATCCTGGAGTGGTGAAAGTTGAGGTATGTGAGGAACTTGTCAAGTTTTTTTTACCACCATGTTACCAAATCATAAAGATATCTACATAACAAAACCTAGCTTTAGGCCTGAGAGAAGCATCTAGAATAGGAGGTAAAATCTAGTATAATTAAGAGAGCTGGTAACTGTTACAATAATATTTCTATACTTTAAGAAGAATAATGTTTTACAAAACTAGACCTAAAACAGATTTAAATTTAAACTAAATAATTATATAGTAGTTCGGTATAGTTTAATTTTATTTTACTACTAAAATGAAATATTTTCATAGATTACCTAAATCCATTTTCAGCTGCATTTCATTTGGGGTTTCCGAATCCGTTGGAAAGTTGATTAGGGTGTAACATGGCTGTTCTGCCAATGCCATCGTTCACAATTAGGCTATAACAAATACATATTAGTTATTATTAACAATATTAATTATTATCACTACCAAAATTACTAACTGCTTAGTCAATAAATTTTTTCTTGCAAACTAATTTTTATAGTAAAAACTCAATTTCAAAAATACTATTATTTTTAATTTAAACTAAATTTTCAATTTTTGTTGTCAACATGATTATGCAGAAAATAAAGATGAGATGCAAGATCAATAAAAACATGAGTAAAGTAATAACATCATTAATTTCTCATACATTGATATTTATTAAATTTGCTTGTAATCATCTTGAATTCACTGGATATAAGTATCTATTGCATAACTGAGTGAAAACTTTTAAACATACTTCAACTGTAGTGGATTGGCTTCGTCAATGAAACGATTGTTTCAAAATATATCAGCAAGTAAGTTGAATGTTACCAATAATTGCTTATAATGATATTTATTGTTCAATTGTCAGTAATTCAATTGTTTTTTGATAGCTAGTCTTTTATACCAGGTGTGGCTCTGCTACACATATATTTTGCTAGCTGACAGAATACTTGTTTTATGTATAATACTTCATTGTTTTCAGAGTTATATATTTTAGATTCTTATGTATTGTGACTTTCCCTTTCAATATTATATATATTTCTTTTACACAAATATTGTGTTTAAAACACTATATCAAAATACAATATCATGTATAATTTTAAAGAAACTGTATGCATAATATTGTAATATAATAAAGTATTGTAATTATTATATGATAATATATTGTGAAGGGATTTAGGTTATTTATTTAAAAAATGGCTCGGAATCAGGCAGAAATTCTTATACTAATAGAGCATAGAAAAAAAAGAACTAAAAACAAAAAAAACAGATCTAATTAAACTATTTGAATATAATTCACTTTAACATTAAATCACATTTAACTATCACCAGACATAACAAATATGTATACCAACATACCCATATCCGAAACTATCAACATCCTAGAAACCCAATTAAAACAGAATAACATACCAAAAACCCAAGTTACCGAAATCCAAAACATCCTCCAAACCATCATCAAACAAAACTATTTCCCCAACAACTCAAACTTCACATAGAAAACGCCAAGATACTCACAAACAATAAACATGCATACAAAATAATTTACTGACACAGATATGTCGAAGATATCATAACACTCTACAGAGACAACACCCGGCAATGCGAAAAACTCCTCACCTACACTAATAAAATATGCCCAGAACTCCACTTCACCTCAGAGATTAAAACCAACCGATCCCTAAATTTCCTCGATCAAACCATAACAAAAAGCCACACACATAAGCTACACTTATCCACAACACCTCAAACCACCCTATCCAACACAAACACGTTGCCTTCAGATCCATGCTCCATGGACTCAAAGAAGTTCCAATGACCACAGAAAACATAAAGAGCTAGACACCATTAAATATTTAGCATACACAAAAGGATACAACACAATAATATGGTACAAAATACAAAAAAAACACTAAAATTAACACTATAGATGGGGAAAACAAATACATCACATTACCATACATAAACAAAACAAAATAGCCTGGAAATTTCAAAAGAACAGGATACAAAATAGCATAGAACACAAATAACAAGTTACAATACAAAATACAACAGGGCACCAACAACAAAGATAAACTACACCAGGCGTATACAAACTAAACTACAACAAATGTAACAAATTCTACATTGGACAAACAGGTTGCAGCTTTAAACAAAGAGTCAAGGAACACAAACAGAAAACCAACTCAACATTTTACAATCACATAAAAGAAACAGGACACAAATACACAGACAGTTACCAAAACCTAGAAATTTTACAGACAACAAAAAAGGACCACATCTCAACACACTAGAACAATATGAAATTTACAAACACAAAGTACAAAATATTAAACGAACAAACCCAATACAAATCACACATACTCTTTGATACTATCGAAAACCTGCCTTTAAAACCATCACCACTTAAATCAAAATAACTCCAAGCAAAAGACACTGATTAAGATCGTCACATAGCGATCGAAAACATTCTGTCTCAGTAAATTTGTAACAAATTTACAAAATTTAAACTTCCGGTAGTCATAAACAGTGTTAAAATGATTAATTAAGATTCACTGAACATACAAAATTGAAGTATATGAATATATTAGGGAAATAATGAAAAGGGTATAAGGTACACCATCCACTTTATAATAGAAAACCAGGAGTCACAACTTTGTCAGACATCTTCCAAGTACAAGAAATATTGCTGAAATTAATTAATTAATAGAAGTATAGAGACTTCTCTATAGAAAACATCCTAGACATAATTGTGAAATTTACTAACCAACAAATACTCAGAATTCGTCCGAAAGATACCATTAAGAGGAATATTTCTTTGTAAATTGGTTCTAGTTTTTAAAAAATTATTGGTATTTGTTTCCCGTGCCCTCGCAAACGATTTTAGTGAAAAAAATTATACCTGCCAACGCAAAAAGTCATCAGAGATACGAAAAAAAATTAATACAACTTTCACTTACACCTGAAAAATTAACAATTTTGGAAAATTCCAATAGCGCTGATATAAATGCAAATTGCCCACTCCCAATACAATGCATATAAATAATCAAAAACATGTCCTGAAGTTACATTGATAATTATTCATTGTTATTGTCACGGAAGGTTAATTTTATACAGTATACTTATGAAGTATCTAGTCAGAATAAATTTGGTTGTAATTTTATACATTAACCAAATGTACACATGTAAGGCAATAACAGAGATCACGTGACGTCACCTGGCAAAAGGTATTACTCCGTGGGAAGTAGACATCTAATTAGGTAATGTTGTATAAAATAACAACCAAATCTATCCTGACTGGACATACAGGTATAGGTATATTTTAATATAGGTATATAGTAATGTTGTATAAAATTATCTCCAAATCTATCCTGTTTATTATTAAAACATGACTTTGACGTAGTGCAGTGCACTGTAGCTACTGCGCAGCCAGGTCACGCTATAGGGGCCTACACACTATTACAGACTAACATTAAAAATGTGTAGAAAAATTAACTTTTTGTACTTTCCGCAAAAAAAGTTAATATTAGTGTTCTACACATTAAAATGAGTAATTAAAATTTTCTTTAACAATATTAAGACTCGTTTACGCTATACATGCCATTACAACCTAATATTTAAAATGTGAAAAAAGTAACTTTCCGCGGAAAAAAAAGTTGATATTCGTGTTCCGATTAATAACAAAAAATTTTTTTAGCACCAACGCCATTATGTCTATATTTTTATCAAAATTACAAACACAAACATATTAAACGAACAAACCCAATACAAATCACACATACTCTTTGATACTATCGAAAACCTCCTTTTAAAACCGTCACCACTTAACATAAAAACTCCAAGTAGAAAATTTAGACACTGATGAAGATCACCACAGAGCGATCAAAAACATTCTTTCTTAGAAATTTTTACAAATTTACATAAAAAATTAAAATTCGGATAGTCATAAGCTAATGTAAAAGTGATTAAGTTTCACCGAATGTAATGGACCACAAAATGCAAGAGTCTAACCAGTAATTTTGGTTCCTGACACTTAAAATAACTTGTTTTTTTAAAGAATGTATTTTCATCGACATATCTAAGAACAAAAGTTCAGAATAGACCCGCATTGGATAAAATATTACTACATCTGATTTATAACTTTTATATGCAATAGAAAATGATTTTTTTGAGGGGGTCATCAACATAAAGTTTTAGTATTTTTTCTGTGTTTCTAAGATTTTGTGCAACTACAAATTTTTTTTAGAAATTGAAGACGGCTAGACAACCAACCGATAATTACTTAATAGCTAAGTAGCAGTTGAGTCTTGGTTAGAGATATTTCTGAGTGAATTTACTAAGATGTGTTGACTGTAAGGTAAGTGCATGAGTAATTTTAAAGTTTAGAAAAATCCTTCAGAACTTGTACTTTTATTATCAATTGTAAGAATTTAAACTGTTTTAAAATAACTGAAACAATTCATATTAGTTAATGAATTAAAATGAAATCAGATTTGTTATGATTATAAAAACTGACAAAAATAACCTAAAATATATGTATAATACACACTTGTTACAAATATCAAGGAAACCTCAAGAAATTAAAAACATTAAAAAAAAATTATATTTATATAAATAATAATAAAAGCTTGCGGTATATTAAAATTTTTAAAACTGAAAGAAGATATTTGTACACAATAATTACTCCTACCTCCTATTTACGTACGAGACGTGGACTATTAGCAGCTGACAGTTCCACTAAATTGCCACTGCCATGTAAATGGTACGTCACTGAATTTTAGGCTTATTTACAAAATATATATACTATACACAAATTTGTGACTTGATAGTTAATTTTTCATAACATTTATTCTACTATTTCAAAAAAGGATAAATTTCATAAAATTGTAATACACTAAAAATATGCCTAATTATAATACGAAAGTGTGATTTATCTCCCTAAGATTTGTTGATTCTTTTCTAATGTGTTTTATAAACATCTTATTTTATCACTAGGGTCAATATAGGGTGAGACGATTCCTAACCTGTGTATATTTAAAATTATAATATATAATTCAGAAAAATTTTAAAGTAAAGGATATAAATCAGTGTTTCTTCTATTTTTGGCATAATTGTTTAGAGAGTTTAATTATCTTCATCTGTAACTAATTTATCCCAATCATTTAAAAATGTATGCTTATATATACATTATAAATAAATTACCATTATATTAAACATTAAAAAAAATATTTTTTATTAACCTAACAACCCCCCCCCGCAAATAACATCTTAACGACTTTTATTTTAAAAATCTAATTAGGCTCGTCCTCCATAAATTAAATACAACAGTAGACGACATAAAGTTGATAGACACTTCTGACAATCAGCTGTTAAAATAAGGGCATTTATTTAGAAGGTCTAGTTGTACATCGGTAGTGGATAAGTAGATGTGAAAAATAATAGTGAGATCTACCATGTTTGATTATTGATGATTTATTATAACTTGGAAAATTGAATTAGTTGTGTACTATAATAAAATTTTCTTATTTAATTACTACCTGTGGAACAAATCCTAGTAAGCAAGAATAATATATTGATCTGAATATGCGCCAACCACCTTATGAATTGGTAAAGAGAGAATATGATAATTTGGATTAATTTTATTTGATTTATATTATTAAGCTAGAACAACTAAATAATTAATTAGGTTTTTAATTTTAAAGTACTTTAAACAATTTAAAAGACAAAAAAAATCTATAATAATGTATAGCTTATTCCAATGTTTTGGATTCCTATTTATACATACAGCTAGGCAATGTACAATACCTTGATTGTGTTAGTTAATTTTACCATCATCAACAAATTGTCACAAATCTTGCACTATGTGAGGTTCATGTGTTCTTTGTGAGGCTCATATGTATGAAAATTGTGCTCTTTACTAGTACACCAACTTCCTCTTAAAAGGTGCAGCTAAACTGAGTTCGGTAAAAATGCAGAAGCTCGGCGTCATACGATATTTTGGGAAATGGTTTAACACCACCAAATAGGACGATATCCACAAGAATTTTTTTAAAATTGACCTCGGAAAGTTACTTTTTTTCAATTTAAAGTAGCGTAAAAAATTCAGTGTGGATGTAGAAGTTGAATAGGCGCGTAGTGATACAAATGCTTGTACAACTGAATTTTAATGTATAAAATTAAAACCAAACCTAACCTGACACTTTTTCAGTAAATTTTAATATAGGTATACAGTATTGTATAAATTTAAAACCAAATCTATCCTAACTGGAGAAGTTGTTTCTCAAATATCTACACACGTAAGGTTGCGGACAATGCGTACAACCTTATGCGCAGCACTGTGACGTGAGTATCACTCCGCGCCTATATACACCTTCTACATCCGTGCTGAATTTATTACCCTACTTTAAATTGAAAAAAAGTAACTTTCCTACTTCAATTTAAAAAAAATTCTTGTGGATATCGTCCAATTTGGTGGTTTTGAACAATTTCCCAAAATATCGTATGGTGCCGAGCTACTGCATTTCAACCCTGAGTTCCCCTGCTAGTTACTTTTGACAGAAAAGTATTGTTATTTTGTCATCAATATTTTTAAAAAATTAGGTAAATAGGTAATTATTCCGACGTGCGACTACCGCTATTTTCGTGATTTTTTTTTACTTTTCTTATGTATTTTTACGTCCTAGACACGAATCTAACATTATTTTTTGTCGCTGACGCCGTTTTTTAAAAATATACTTAAAAAACATAACCTAAACTAACCTTTATTGACGTACTACTAACGCTATTTTCGTGAATTTGTTTTTACTTTTCTTATGTATTTTCACGTTCTTACATATGTACGTTCCCTACATTTTTATGTATTTTTGTGAAAGTTACTTTATTTCACATTTTAAATGTTAGATTGTAATGACATGTAGGCCTATAGCGTGAACCGAGCGCGCAGTTGCTACAGCGCACTGCACTACGTCTAGATCTGTAATTTTATACATTACTATATACCTACATTAAAATACACCTACAAAGTATCCAGTCAGGTTAGATTTGGTAATAATTTTATTCAGAATTACTATCTATTTTTATTAAATTATAACCAAATCTATCCTGACTTGATACTTCATAGGTATATTTTAATGTAGGTATATAGTAATGTTGTATAATACTATAACCAAATCTATCCTGACTGATTACTTTGTATGTATATTTCAATATAGGTATATAGTAAAATTGAATATAATTATAACCAAATCTATCCTGACTGGATACTTCGTAGGTAATTCACGAATAGCGGTAGTATCACGTCTGAACTTACATCAATAAAGGTTATGTTCTTAGGTATATTTTAAAAAAACGGCGTCAGCGACAATTATTAATGTTGGATTCGTGTTTAGGACGTAAAAATACATAAGAAAAGTAAAAACATTTCATGAAAATAGCAGTAGTCACACGTCGGAATAGCGGTAGTAGCACGTCTGAACTTACATCAATAAAGGTTATGGTTTTTAAGTATATTTATAAAAAAACGGGGTCAGCGACAATTATTAATGTTGGATTCGTGTTTAGGACGTAAAAATACATGAGAAAAGTAAAAAAAATTCACGAAAATAGCGGTAGTCGCACGTCGGAATAATTACCGGTAAAAATTATACATGGTGATGGTGAAAGTCCTCAAGAAAAAATGATAAATAGAAAAAAAATAATAAAATGTACTGATACCCTCAAAAACTTAAAATTTTAAATGAGACATTTAAGTACAATTTACATCCTTAGAATTTATTAAAACCAACGTTTCTTTATATAAGAACAACACTAAACAGTATACATTAGCAGCAAAATATCCAGTCAATTTGAATTTGCTTTTTAAAAAATTTATTTGCTTTTATTAAAAAATTTTCTTACGCACGAGTTAAACAGTTCATGAGTGATATGAAACTTCAACTTCTTTTTCTATATCAGAGTGCTATTGTATGTACCAAAATAGAGGTTGCTTGGGTAATATATAAGCAAATGGGGCTCAACTTCAACTTTTTTCCTTATACAGTGGAGTCTCGAAATTCTGAGTCTGGATTCAAGTCAGCTGATTCCATCTACCTTGAATTATCAAAACTTCTGTATATGTATTTTAACATTTCTATTAGAGTTTTATATTTTGAAACCATTTACAAAGAAATTGTATTTGCAACTGACAAATTTTATAATGCAATCATTTTCTGTCTTTTACAAAATTTGACTTTTGTGGCTAAGTATATCTTTAAACAAAAACTCAGTTTTCATAAATTATAAATTTTTTTGTTATAGCAAGCTGGGGAAAATAGACCTGAAACTGTATTAATTCCTGGACCAGAGCTTTTGACCATATTTCCACCACTTGATCCAGTTACTCCAGGTTTACAACAACCAGGAAATCAACAAGGCTTACAGTTGAATTCGCATCCTTGTCCTGCAGGAATGTACCCTGTGCAAGCAGCCGAGAACAGATCTGAATCTATACCAATACATGGACCAGAAATGTCAATCCCTATATTTCCGTCACATGAGCAGGTAGCTGCAGGTTTACATGGAAATCAACAAGGCCTGCAATTGAATCCACATCCTTTTCCTATAGGCATGTGTCCAGTTCATCAATTACGTTCGGTAAGCAATATTATAATGTCATGGTAATATAACATATACTTTTTTTGTTGGTATATAAGACTGAAACATTTCATGGTAAATGTAAAAAAATAAGTTATCCATTATTCCACAGTTTTGAAAAATGTATACCTTAGGTAAACATTATTCTTAATACTTAGTTTCATGTCGAATACAGCAGGGAGGTCAAATACTATTAGGGAGGTGTCACCATTTTAAAATATAGATATACAAGCCTGCTAGAAGGGCTTTTGTGTTTACTGTACTCCAATAAAACACAAATTGCCTATCTTAAAATTTTAATGGAATTTTATCTACAACTAAATACCAACACATTTTAATAGAGGTAATATAAATTTTATTATCTATGGTAATTGAAAATATTTTATATTTTTATTAAAGTAATTATCCAAATAAATTTATGAAAAACTCACCAAGGCAAATTTTTATTTGGACTAGGGAATCTTTAGAAATATAAACAAAGTAATAAATCAAACCTTTAAATTTATTAATCAATAAACTTGCTTTTGACACACATACATCATCCATTGTATTCACATACACAGAATTATTTGACTGTTAAGTATCATTTTGCCCTGTTAAAAACTCAAGCATGAGCTGGGGTCACTAACCTTTTTCCTCTTTGGTCAAGCAGTGTTGGCCTTTACACAACAGACCCTATGCAAAGTATTAGAGTTTATACCTGTTCTAGACTTTTGAGCCACAGAGGAAATTATGGACCTTGGGAGTTTTAGAGACTGAGAATGTTTGAAAGTGATCATTAGTAGTATGGGTTACCATCGACTGATTTGTAATGTTTACTACAATGGATAGCTTTAACATTATTTTAAACTAAATAAATAAAACCCACTAACCACGATAAAAAATCTATATTACAATTACTTTATGTACATTTCTTCTTGTACTTCATGTACTTAAGTACTTCTGAAGATGATTACCATGTAATCGAAATGTAGATAAAGTAGTTGTACTAAAGATTTTTGTATTGTGGTTAGTGGGTTTTATTTATTTAGTTAAAAAGTTAGCCCACAGTGTTCAACATATTTATTAATAGCTTTAACATGTCCGTAGTGTTTATATCACTGGCGGTACAATCAGCAACTGTTGCAAGTTGTGATGAGGTGTCAATTCCACAAATGACAACTGTTTATATTGATAATAATGATACATAAATTATTGGCTATTAGTATTGGATACTGGTGAATCTATAAATATCATTGGAATTCTTGGTAATGTAACTTGTTCAGCTATCATTTTCTTGTATTGATTGTTGCTTCAATTACATTGTGTCTTAATTGTTTTAACAATTACACATGCACCATTACAAAGTGTATATATAAATTCTATAATAGAATGATTGTTGAATCACTTTTCAATTTTAATTCTGTGGGGGAGACCTGGTAAATCCAATGAATTAAAATTCTTTTTTGGTTCAACACTTTTACTTTCATTAACAACTGTATCAATAGATTAAAGTAAATACAATACATTTTGTTGCTAAAATGCCTCTTTCACTTAGCCATTGATTATTTCAATAATTATTTGTAATATCAGGAAATACACATAATTCATTTTTTGAAGTAACAATATTACAGAGTTTCTGTGAATTTTGTTATTTGTGTATTTACATTTAAATTACTGTTGCAATTTCCAGTATCTAGTAATTCTTTTGCAAACATGTTTGATGGATCAATAATAGCTGAACATTAATGTTGGTTGATAATTTCAATATATGCACAACACAATAATAATCTATAATTAAAAGATACTTAACTAAGTGAAAACGTATGGGCTTACTTGCTGATGCATTTCGAAATAATGTTTCCGTTTATGAAGCAAAGCCTCTACTTGAAACAATTGTTTCGAAACGCATCAACAAGTAAGCCTTTATTTATTCACTTAGTTAAGTATCATTTAATTACAGTTTAATCAGTGAATTCAAGATGATTACAACAAGCAATAATACTAATGATTATTTTGACAGTGTTTGTCTAAAATGTGCCTGTCTCCAAAATGTCTTGCTGCTTTATAATATGTTTGAGAGTTCTATCTAGTGCCTCTAATAAGCTTGAACCATTGTGCATTTGTTCCAAATTAATATTTGTTATGTTTGAAGAATTTTAGCCATATTTGATGGTTCTAATATTAATAAAAAAATTTTAAAAACCCAACTTCAAAAAAAGAACTCAAAACTTATTTTTACTTACTAAAAAGTGAAAAATAATTTTTCAAAAACAAAAACATAATTTATCATAAGCTTATTATCCACAAAATTTTGAATTTGGTGCCAAATTTTGTACTTGAACTCATATTCAGCATAATGAACCTGTATATCTGAACAAAAAATATGTAATCACATAATTTTTATTGAACAAAATCTAATACTGTATGGTTTTTCCCAGAACAAAGAACAATTATCGTCCTGCATACTCTCATAATATTGAACACATGAAATTTTTGTTTTGGAAGAAGTCTTTATGGTTTGCTATAATTAATCGTGGGAAATTAAGTGATCAAAAATTTGATTGTTTCAGAAATGTGTAGAATAGATTTAATGGATTAGCAAATACAAGACATAATTGTGGTGCCGATTTAAAAATTTTGTGGGTAATAAGCTCATGATAAATCATGTTTTTGTTATTGAAAATTTATTTTGTATGTTTTAGTAAGTAAAAATTATAATTTCAGGTTCTTTTTTTTTAAAGTTGGTTCTGTTTTTTTAAACTTTAATTTCTTGTCTTTTAGAGGATTCCTAATTCCTATCTACAATAATTCGAATTTTGTGTCATGCATTTGATTATGTTGGCAAAATTGCCCATCATTATCTATATAAATTTCCAATGTATATATCCCTCTAATCATATTGCTTAGTTGTCTAAGTAATAGACACTGCGTTGAACAATATGATAAACATATCAGTTTGTCAGACAAATACATTGAGTAATTTATATAAAAAATTCCCTTGATTAATTTTTCTAAAACCGTACCTGTTATTGCTTATCTTGCAACTTTTTTTTAATTTCTGTTTCAAAACGTGTCAATAATTGTGTAATGCAAAACCTGAGGTAAATATCCAATAATGCTTTAATAATCTTTAATAATTATTAGGAAAAACCATTTTTTTACACATGGAATATTAATATAAAAAAAGTGAAAATTGATAGTCAAGTTATATTTATTTAATGAATTTATCTATTGATATATAGTAAAGTAGTGAAATTTCACTTGATGATTATTGAATATCTCGTTTATGGTAAATGAACTAAATTGTGTTTTCAGTGTATTTATTTTGACTTATCTCATTCGAGTTATGCCAAGTTATATGTCAATATGGTTAGACTATCAGTAAAAGCCACTTTCATGAGGAAACTTTGTTCATTAGAATCTGATGATGCTCATTCTAAGTGGCTTTCTCAACAAGAAATTAAAAAAATTATTTGTTTTATACTTAATTTTTTTAAATATTATTTTTGTGTATGGTAGAGTACTACAAAAAATAAATGGTGATTGTTTATTTTGCATTTTACTTATTTTATAGTTCATAGTCCTTATTATAAAAAAAATCTACTCATGGTTAAATTAGCGTATTGTTGTCTCCATATCAGATGGATTGTGATATAACTATAGTGGGACCACTGGGAGGGTTTCTCCTTTCATTTGCAAGCAACATCACTTTGATTAGTTCAGTACTTCTAAACTTATTGTGGAACAAAGATACAGATCAAATACAGAACCTCCTCCTTTTTTTGAAGTAAGTTGAAAACAGCGCTTTTATTATTTTTAACATTTAATGCTAATTTTATGTCCATCCACCATCTAAAAATGATGCTGCAATTCTTCATGAAGCTACGGCTGAAATTAGTTGAATAAAAATGTTTTTGCGTGTTCCTCTAGTTGTATCTGAGAAAAAACTACATTCTTGTGCAGCTCCAGCCAGCATGATTTCATCATAAATTATTTTTTTTTTTTTTGTAACAATTTTGGTTCATTAATTTGAATGTAAGATTGTAGTGAAACAATGTCATAGGTCTCTTACAATGTATTTCACAATTGAATATGCCATCTGAGAAATGATTAAGTGATTACATTTCTAATTTTACGAGATGTTCGTTAGAAATTAACAAACATATGTCTTTAATCAATGGATCATTGTGTATATCAGATTGAAAAATATATCTTGATTTGTACCTTGTTCTTTTCTTCCATGTAAATAATGTTCAATTTTCGTCATTCAATAATGTTCAGCAAGTGGTCCTTAAGTATTTTGTTGATCGCACCAAGTAAAAGTTTTTTTGGTGGAATTAATGCGTTGTCCAATAAATTTTGTTCATTAAAATAAATATGTTAACCATTTTCCAGATAGTAAAAATTGATAGTGGCAAGATTACGTTCATGGTTCGCAAATGATAAAGCAATGCATATTGCTTAATTTTTGCTGATGTACCTGCTCATTTTATATTATGTTATTTCATCATTTTCATTAAAAAAATGTATACCAAATACTGCAATATCACTTCCTATATGGATATATTAGCAGGAATATATAATCGATTATAGTGAACTCAAAATTTAACATTTATAAACATTTTATATATTTTTTATAATAACCAATGTAGGACAACCAATTTATTATTTATTTTGATCTCATTTTCAGAAAATTTTCATATTTAATGTAAATGTCTTATGACCATTATCTGTTGATCGTCAGACCATCAAATATTGTTGAGCAATACATTGGATATCCATCATCAAGTTCAGATATTGTGACTGAGAGAAATTTTATAGGGGGTTTATCAGCTGATACTCTATTAACTATACACATATGACTACACACACACACATATATATATATATATATATATATATATATATACATATAAATTATATGTTTTCTTGTTTAATAATTTAAAACAACATAGGTTATTCAAATACAAGAATATTATTTATTTATATTAAAAGCTTTTCCTTTGGTAAACAGTCCAAACGTCATCAGGAATGAAAAATAAAATAATATTTTATAATATATTATAAAATACAATTATTATATTTTTCATTCCTGATGATGTTGGTACTGTTTACCAACGAAAAGCTTTGAATATAAATAAATAATATTCTTGTATTTGAATAACCTATGTTGTTTATATATATATATATATATATATATATATATAGATATATAGATAGATTTTTTGGACTAGGATACTGACAGACTTACCTTGGTCAGAGTACACTCTGTAGTCTTGAAATAGAAACACATAAAAGCACTTAACCAATTATATATTTCAACCACACAGTGGTCTTTGTCAATCAAAGAGAAAACACAAAAAGAAATATGAGAGAGATTCTATAGTGGCAACAGTCAAAAACTGCAATCTCTTGAAAATAAATAGACACATATAAAAACTCATTGCACTATTGAAATATTTCGATCAAACAATGATCTTTATCAATTTAAAAGAAAAGACTGGAGTGAACCACAGATGTGTATAAATATCCAAATGTCACAGATGCACAGATTTATAGTTTATGATATACAGTAAACTCCCGTATATCCGTGGGCGGTTTAACCGGTTTGCGGATTATCCGGAGTCTGCCATTGTTTTACAAATATCCAATTTTTATTCCAATCAGATTCATTTCCAAACGGTGAATTACGACGTAAATACATATAAGGCTCAATAGAAGTTAAGATGAAGGGAATAGATATGTAAATATGTACGTACTAATTTTTACATTGAAAGGAAAGCATCCCGACGCGGGCCAGCGAAATAAAAGGGGTGAGCAGACTACTGTATATAAGAGAAAATGACAAAATGCTTGGACGCCCGAAAAACTAATTTGTAAGATTGTAAACAAATGTCAGCTAATCTCGGCTATAATTAGTCTAGGACGTGACATATGCATTATCCATGTCTGTCATATACATTATCGATCTTTATGGCTTTGTGACACACGTGACACAAGTAGACACTGTGCGACAAAATGGTTCTCAAGAAACTTAGATCGCACATTAAAGCTAAATCAATGCTCACAAAAAACAGACGAAAGTGACAGATTTTTTTGTTAAAAAGTGAAAGTATTATGAGTAAAGGAAATTACATATGTACATACATACTTACTTTTGACATATACTAAGTACGTATTGTAAATAGTTAGAGATATAAATGTACATGTTATAATCTGTCAAATACATCGACATTTTAAATTATTTTCTTTATTTATTTTGTCCTCTGAACATTATTTGTGAATGGCATTAACCGGGGTCATTATTTGTGTAACTTATGGTATAATAATCGATTAGCGATTGTTTTGCGTATTCTTTGTTCATAGCGGATTATCCGGGGAATTCGTTATCCGGCGTTGCCGGACCACCCTATTCCACGGATAATCGGGAGTTTACTGTAGTACTATATGTTATTTGTATAAATATTGATTAATTGAAACCAATATAATCTGTCAGAAGGAAGGTAAATAGAGTTGTTAAAAATTGTAGAAGTTAGGGGGAAGGTAAAAGTAGTTTTATCTCTAAGTTTGGAGGTCCTCTAGATTTGGTGTACCACTGGTATGACAACTCCCATCTTCTCATTTCTGAAGGGTTGCAATCAGGGGGGAAGACCTTAATTGTGTGAGGATCATTGTGTGATTGGAATATTTCAATAGTGCAATGTGTTTTTATGTGTGTCTGTTTATTTATTTTCAAGAGATTGCAGTTTTGGACTATTGCCACTAGGTAAGTCTGTCAGTCTCCTATCTAGTTCAAAAATTCCTAAATAAGCTTTAAGCTCTACTAGAACTAACCTAAAAAAATATATTCATTTCATATACTGTATGTTACATATTTATTGTAACAATTTGAAATAATTATTGATCCTCATCCACATTTCGTATTTCAGCATTTATTTTCAATGTCGTGAGATAAAAATGTTTCAATAAACGATACTAAACTATGCACATGTGGTAAATTACTTTTTTCCCATTTAATGGAATTCATCCAGCATGGATTTCCAAATTCATATTTTGCCATTACACTCATAATTTATTTTCACTTTTTGTTTAGATACATAAATTTTAATGAACTAGAGGCATTCAGTAGGGGTTTTCAAACAGTTGAAGACAGAGACATATGATTATAGAAAACCTGTAATATAAGCAAATGGCAAACGTGGAAGTATAAAAAAAACAAAATGCTAGATAATAATATCAAAGCAAGATTGTGGTTTCCTTTATTGCTTAATGTCCATGTGAAGATTATTTTATTTTAAGTCATAGTCAAAAGTGATAATAACCTCTTTGGTTTACCTAGAAAAAAAAGAAATTGATATGAACTAAAAATCTCAAAGAAATTGGTTTTGATTGCATAAAATTGTTGTTTAAACAGTCTTATATCAGTGTATAATAAATTACTTATATTAATTGATTGCATCTTCATGTGAGGCATTAGTTTGTACCTAAAACCACTTGTAAAAATGTTACAGTTGTTTATAGTAGCACTTACTTTTATATTTGTTGAGGACAGTCTTTTTGAAATATGTGTCCCATTGTCAACTCAGAAAGTCAGCAAGTGCTACTATAGGCAAGTATAACATATTTACAAGTGTTTTTAATTAATCAATTACTATACTGTGGCTTGACTTGTGGACTGTTGTCCAAGTAAGTCTGTTAGCCTCCTATACAAAAAAGTTTATCTTGAATAATCTTTGAGCCCTGGTTGAATCAACCAATAACTTTCATTTCTGTAGACAAAAGTCTGTTGTAAATTTCTTCATGAATTTTATTTTCATGTGCTACAATTGGTGATAAGTATTTAATAAAATCATTTACTTTTTAGTAGGTTACGTTTAGAAAATCGTAAGAAGTATTTAAACTGTCTTGTTTACATTAAGTATTATTGTGTATCTGTGTAGATGAATGGAGATGACATCCCACCCCCTAAAGCAGATTTTTCAGCTCCACCACCTTATGATTTGGCAACCAAGCTACCGACTTATGAAGAGGTCCAACGAGAGAAATCTCTACAGGGAGAAATACCTTTATCTAGGGTACGTTATGTTAGATTTTAAATTATACATGAACAAATATTTTTAGAAAATTAACTTTTTATACATTTTATTGTTAGAAAAAAAGTAATTAAGCTTATTTGTAACAGGTTTTTCAAAATCCTAGGTATATTTTTCATTAATAATTTTAAGAGTTGTTGCTAATTTTATGTAAGTTTTGGTTGAGGTTGAGATGAATTTTTTAAATCTTCATTGTTTAAAAAAGGCTACCTATGGAAAGTAGTTTTACGTTTAGGAATTTTTCAATATACTGTTCCCTCGTTATTCGCTGCGGTTACGTTCCTCAGACTTACCGCGTATAGGGAAATTCCGAATACTGAAACCAACTGTATATGGAAAGAGGATGGTTGTGTTTCACATAAAAAATGTTAAAATGAATTACAGCTATATTGTACACTCATAATTTCAATCCGAACTAAACACTTCCATAAGTATATACATTTCCAAAACTAGCAAACAGGACAATCTAATGCAACACCTGTTTGGTAACTGACGGGAAAAACAAAATCCGAGCTAGCTACAGCTATTAGATTAACAGTAAGTAAACAGAAGTAATGCTAAACTTATATAAGGAGTTTAAAACAGGAGTTTAAACAGTTTGTCAGTGACGACTTGTTATAAATAAGGAACGCATATGTTTTGAGTAGTATGCGTAGAGTGTACAGTACAGATATTTGGAAAATAATCAGATTTCTTGGTGATAAGTAATTACATTACTGTACAAAATAAATAAGATGAGAACACGTTACCCTACAACCTTTATGGTAATTATACTGTTATTCTTGTCTTTTTTTAAAAATACGATAAATATTTGCCCGATATCCTGTAATTTTGCCAATTGCAGGTAAGCAAAACCGCGAACAGCGATGGTCTACTGTAATGTTTACATTAACAACTCTAACATGTTAGTGTACATAGGTTTGCCTGAAATTTACTTTCCATGTCAAAATACTAAGGCTTAAAATTTGTCTAGTAATTTTTCTGTTTAAATGTAATGCTTAGTGCAGGCTTTTGACCATTCCTAGTTTGGATCCGTTGCACACAAGCTTCCAAAAGTAATCATGACACAACGGCCAAAGTTATTAGCTTTCTAGAAGGACGGGCAATTGTGTATACAGGGTGCAAATATTTATCTTGTGTTACATCGTTATCAGACAACTCATACCAGGTTGTCACTCAATGAAATCTCTATTCTACTGTTTATCCTACACTACACTGAACTGAACATTACCGAGGACTGAGGGATGCATTGAAGTGTCGGCGTCCCTTCATCATCATCATTCCAGCAATATTGTAAATTAATAAGACTTTATTATTATTATTATTATTATTATTATTATTAGTATTTTAACTAAAGTAATTTATACTACCTCTCCCCATCTTGAATTTGAGCTACTAGTTTATATTTATGTACTTTAAGACATAAATTAATATGTAACACTTGGATATATTAAGTGCTATACTAATCATCAATAATAAGGGTGACTACTAGTACATAGACAAATAAGTAAATAAATGATTTATTCCTAAAGTGTAAAAAAATACTAACAAAAAATTTAAGTTAATTCCTATTTAGGTTAACAAAAAAAATTTTGTTTTAGTTCCTTTCTGATAAATAATTGAAATTAATATAAATATATATATATATATATATATATATATATATATATATATATATATATATATATATATATATACATATTGTAACATTTATAGAATGGGCTATATAATGTTCTTTAAGAATTGGAAAAATATATTAGAAATAACTCACACAAAATTTAAAAAAGAAATTCATTAAAAGATTGGTTAGATTAAATTGAAACTAAATTTAGGTAAAAGCCTAGAAATGTAAACAAGGTATTTGAACTGTAAATGCATAAGGAAATTTGTTGTATCAAATAAAATTTAAAACAAGATAATCTAATAATAATTATATTCAAACAAAATTGTAAATATTAGTAACATAGGGCATAAGTAATTACTTGAAGGAAAAAGTGAAAAACGATTGTAAACAATGAAGGTTATGTTCTATGAATTCAGCTCAAAACACACACAATTCGAATTATTACAAAAGTAAAACGCAAAGACACTTCACACACAAATAATAATAATTAAATAAACACTGGAAGGTTTGTTAAGGATCGGAAAATTGAAACAGTATGTTAACAAAATTAAAACTGGTGAAAACAATCACGTTATTGCATCAGCTGTAGAAAGCAAGAAGTAGGTCAGTTGCAGTCGACTCTAGTGAGAAGAAATCGAACTGAATTATAGCAACATGTGTTTTAGAAGAAGGAGGCCGCCATATTTGTAAAATATAAAAAAAAAAAATTAAAAACGAAGCGTTAGTTTTAGTCAGAGATAGCGTGGGTGACGCTACGAGATGGGTCCTGCCATGAGGAGTCAAAATTTTACATTGGTAGGAATTCGTCAAAATATACCGTTTTGTGAAGAAACTTGGCAAATTTAAATAAGGATAAGAAAATGTAAAGATAAAGTACAGTGGTAATATAATTTGAAGGAACTAAGACGAATTTAAGTGTGTAAAAAGTGAAATTTGAAGAGAACGGAATCTTACGTAAGCGACCTGCAGAATTTCGGTATTTGATAAGTTAAGTATGTATAGTGCCATAAAAAATAAACTTTAGTGGACTCTTAGGATAATAGGGAAGTTTAATTTTGTACATTAGAATATCTTGTGATTAATAGTAATAAGATCATAATCCAGTTCAAATAGTTTCGCCTTTTTTTTTGCTTATTCCAAATTAAAGTTTTTCCATCAGGAAAATATTTATTAAAACTAATTTCAAAATTTAATATTGTTTTTCAAAATTTATTTAATTAACCAAAGAATTAAAAAATATAGCCCATGCTATAAACCCCGAGATAGTAAGAGATCTTAAAATTAGCCTAGGGTATATGAAAATTTGTAACTAAAAATCAAAGAAAGTGAGTTTAGTATATTGTGTTAAAATTTGTTAAGTTGTAAATTTTTGTTTTGTGTTTATTGTTTAAATATTGGAATAAAAATTGTTATAATAAAGTATTTAAATATTTCTGAGTTTTTTTGTTTTAAATAGAAATTAAATATCTTCATTTAAATAAAATATTTAATAATATAAACCCCGTTGTATTGCGTCTTAAGGAAATTATGTTATAATTGGCGCGACAACGTGAGGCTCGATATAATAAGAGATAAAATTTATTAAGAGAGATTTTGAAACAAAATTAATTTAGAACTTTTTATATGAAAAACATTTGAACTGGAAATAGATTTAGAAAAAATTGTGTAAAATTAAACACTGAGTTGAATAGAGTCAAGGCTAGGTTTATAGTATATATATAAATTGTTTAATTTTGTAAAATAATTTTACTAATAGCTAAAAAAAAAAAAAAAAAATTATGTCTGATGAAAGGGAATCGTACAATTTGCGGGGAGATAAAGCATAAAAATCAGGGAAAAGGGACAAGTTTGGAAATGAAAGAAATAGAAATGGAAGGCACAGATATGCCAATAGGAAACATTGAGGTAGAAGAAGCTAGGGGACTACCACCTATGCAAACCCAACAGGAACGGGGAAATAATGAGAATGTAGATTTAAGGGATATGATGAGGACTTTAATGGAAATGAGAGTAATCATAAATAAAGGGAGAGAGGATCTAGATAGAAAATTAGATATAAATAATGAAAATATGAATAGAAAATTAGATAAGATGGACGAAATAAATGAGGATATGAGAGAAATAAAAAAAGAATTAGAGGAAAATAGAGACGAAATAAGAGAGATGAAGGAGGATCTAAAAGTAATGAAAGATGAAATACGGGAGGAAAATAGGAAAATGATAGAGGATATGAGGCGACAGTGGAGGACAGAGAATAATACTGTAATAGAGGATGTGAGAAGAGACATAATGGAGAAAAATAGAGAATTAGAGGAGAAGATTACAAAAAATTTTGAGGAAACAAAAGAAATAATAGCTGATGTGGTAGAAATTAATAAAAAAGAGATAGAGAAAGTAGAGAATATAACTAAGAAAAACACAGAAGAGTTAGGAGAGAGAAAATTAAAGGTGATAGGAGAAAGAAAGATAACAGATGAGCGTTTTAGGAAAGTCGAAGATGTAAGGGAGAAAATATTAGGAGAGCAAGGAAGGTTAGGAGATAGAAATAAAATGGGAAAATTAGAAATATGGCAAATAAAAAATTTAACCATTCAAACCGCAACAAATAAGAAGATTGAAAAGCTTAATAAAATGAAAATAGTAATAGGAGAAATAAGAGGAGTTAAATATCCGTCTCAATGCTTAGTGGTACAAGGCTTATTGAGAAAATTTATCAGAGGTACGGATATGTTAATGAATGTGGAGGCACAACTCGATTTTGGAAAATTGGAGATGGAATTTAAATATGAGAATAACAGAGAAAATAGAACTTATGAAGCAGATGAGAGATACAATGGAGATGTAAACGGTGTTAAGGCAAGGACAGGCGTGGGGACAAGAAAAGAGCATGGTGCCCACAGTCAGTCGGAAAACTAAGACAATAAGAAACCCAGGAATAGAAATTAAATAGAGGAAACAAGTTTACAGGCATTAATAGACACAGGCAGTAATATGACATGTATCCAGGAGAACTGGATATTGGAAAATAAAAATAAAATAGGAAGGGAGATATTAAATATAGGTAAAGGAAGCAATATGAGTAAACTCTAGGTGACTATGTGTATAAGAAAACGTTAGCAGGAGATAAGTTTAAGGGATGGTAACTATATCTACGATAATTTATTAGTAACTTCGTCGAATAATGAATAAAGATAAATATGAATCTATGATAATAAATATTGAAGCATCGTTGTAATAAAAATATGGTAATTGTGCATTTAAACTTCGTCGTATTGTAAGGGAGAATCTGCGTTGATAAATAATGGAACTTCGTCGTATATATTATATGTTATAAAAGAAATGTGAATCTATGATAATAAATATTAAAGCATCGTTGTAATAAAAATATGGTAATTGTGTATTTAAACTTCGTCGTATTGTAAGGGAGAATCTGCGTTGATAAATAAGTATTAAAACTAAATTTATATGCGTTGATATAGGGATAGTGTAATCGAAAGAGCTATAGATATGATCAAATAGAGGATATAAGATTGCAACCTTTAAAAATATTAAATGTTAAACTTCATACAAAATAAACTGAGATGATATAAGAAAAAAATTGAACTGGATGTGAGATTGGAAGGGGAGATAAAATACTAACTTAGAACTGAGAGTTAGATGAAGCTAAAAGCAAAATAAATATGAGATAAATAATAAACAAGGAATAAACAGAAATAAAGGAAAGAGAAATGTTATAACCAATTTGACCAAATCTAGACATACTATGACTCGGATAGGCTGGGATTTAAAGACACGGTATCAGAGAATATATGTTAAATAAATATTGAATCAGACTTATGATTGGAAGGATTCCAATTGTAATAAATGTAAAAAAAAAAAAAAAAATATTTAATTATGGAAGGGATTGTAAATACCAGAACATGATTTATTGTTACTATATGTTAGAATTGTTAAAGAATTGTTGATTGAATGTTAGTTATAAGTATATTGTATTGTTAGAAGATAAGTTAAGTAATATGTAGCTTGAAGTTTTCAGCTCAGTATTTGATTGTTAAAGAATTAAGATAAAATTGTGTCGTAGAATTAAGTATAAATGGACGAAAGTGGACAGATGAAGGTATAAATGACTTTTAAGTGGACAATTCTAAAAGTGGTAAAGACAATGGACGATAAGTTAGCCAAAGTGTTGAGGTACTTACTCAATAAAAAATGTGTTCAATTAGTTATTAAATAAAATGTACAACTAAGAAATAAATGTTAATTTAAATTTAATTTAAAAAAAAATATGTATATTTAATCAAGCTTGAAAAATGTAAAGAATGTGTAATGTAGATATTAGGAATATTTTTTTAAATTTAAATTAAATTAGGGGACATTGTAACATTTATAGAATGGGCTATATAATGTTCTTTAAGAATTGGAAAAATATATTAGAAATAACTCACACAAAATTTAAAAAAGAAATTCATTAAATGATTGGTTAGATTAAATTGAAACTAAATTTAGGTAAAAGAATAGAAATGTAAACAAGGTATTTGAACTGTAAATGCATAAGGAAATTTGTTGTATCAAATAAAATTTTAAACAAGATAATCTAATAATAATTATATTCAAACAAAATTGTAAATATTAGTAACATAGGGCATAAGTAATTACTTGAAGGAAAAAGTGAAAAACGATTGTAAACAATGAAGGTTATGTTCTATGAATTCAGCTCAAAACACACACAATTCGAATTATTACAAAAGTAAAACGCAAAGACACTTCACACACAAATAATAATAATTAAATAAACACTGGAAGGTTTGTTAAGGATCGGAAAATTGAAACAGTATGTTAACAAAATTAAAACTGGTGAAAACAATCGCGTTATTGCATCAGCTGAAGAAAGCAAGAAGTAGGTCAGTTGCAGTTGACTCTAGTGAGAAGAAATCGAACTGAATTATAGCAACATGTGTTTTAGAAGAAGGAAGCCGCCATATTTGTAAAATATAAAAAAAAAAAAATTAAAAACGAAGCGTTAGTTTTAGTCAGAGATAGCGTGGGTGACGCTACGAGATGGGTCCTGCCATGAGGAGTCAAAATTTTACATTGGAAGGAATTCGTCAAAATATACTGTTTTGTGAAGAAACTTGGCAAATTTAAATAAGGATAAGAAAATGTAAAGATAAAGTACAGTGGTAATATAATTTGAAGGAACTAAGACGAATTTAAGTGTGTAAAAAGTGAAATTTGAAGAGAACGGAATCTTACGTAAGCGACCTGCAGAATTTCGGTATTTGATAAGTTAAGTATGTATAGTGCCATAAAAAATAAACTTTAGTGGACTCTTAGGATAATAGGGAAGTTTAATTTTGTACATTAGAATATCTTGTGATTAATAGTAATAAGATCATAATCCAGTTCAAATAGTTTCGCCTTTTTTTTTGCTTATTCCAAATTAAAGTTTTTCCATCAGGAAAATATTTATTAAAACTAATTTCAAAATTTAATATTGTTTTTCAAAATTTATTTAATTAACCAAAGAATTAAAAAATATAGCCCATGCTATAAACCCCGAGATAGTAAGAGATCTTAAAATTAGCCTAGGGTATATGAAAATTTGTAACTAAAAATCAAAGAAAGTGAGTTTAGTATATTGTGTTAAAATTTGTTAAGTTGTAAATTTTTGTTTTGTGTTTATTGTTTAAATATTGGAATAAAAATTGTTATAATAAAGTATTTAAATATTTCTGAGTTTTTTTTGTTTTAAATAGAAATTAAATATCATCATTCAAATAAATAATAATAATAAACATTGTTGTATTGCGTCTCAGAAATATATGTTATAATATATATGACAGAATCAAAATATTAAATATCAAATATCCTTATCCAAGTGACAAATCATTTTTACAATCAAACTCCCATCATTTGCAATCCACAAACGGTTTGGGTTAAAATAATGCTATTTATATACCTTATTAAAAAATATTCCCAGGATCGGCAAGTTGGCTCAGTGCCAAGAGTGCTGGATTTCAAACATGTAATCATACAGTTCAAAACCTAAAAGACATCAACTTTTTTAAATTAAAAATAATGAATTAATATTGGAAAAAACTGTATTAACATCAATTGTCATCCACTGAAAGGAAACAAAATGTATCTGAGCTTTTGAGAGGATGAATGAAAAGCATTTTATTAACAAATGAATATTTGAAAGAGGTATATATAAGGACAGTGTGAACTAATATAATAGAATATAATGGAATTGAAAAATGGAGTTTGAACTAAAATTTTAATCTAGTATTTGTTTGCATTATTTTCAATTACATTATTGAAAATCTTAACCAAATTTATGTATAATACAGTAATACCCTGTACTTATAGGATAGGTGGGAGCGAGCGATAACCGTGTAAGTCTAATTCGTGTAAGTTGCGGTATAATTTTTCATACATTTATATAGGAATTATGTTTCATTGGGACCAAAGACTAAATAAACTAATAATTCTATGTTCTAATAATTCACTTCTAAATTTAGTTGTCTGGCAAAACCGACATCGTCTTTAATCATATCAGCAATTTCATCAGACTCTGGCACTAATTCCGTTTGAGTTTCAGTGGTAAAAAAATAGACACGCCTTTTTTCAAACGTTTTTTGAGAAATTTCATTTCAAGATAGTTCAATGGTTCTCAAAGCGTCTAAAACATTGAATTGTTTCCAAAAGTCTTCAACAGAGAGTTCGTTGTTCTGTCTCATAGCTTCATGCAGGTTTTGTAATAAATGTTTTGATGACTCCCAGATAAATCGATTGAAGCAAACTAGTTGTGTTTGGTGGCAAAAATATCACTTTCACGCTTGTGTCGAAATTAGCTAAATTAGTAGGAGGGTGGCCAGGTACTTTGTCAATTATTAGGAATTGCTTCAATAGGAATTTGTTTAAACAGACAACGTTATCAAATGATGACCAAACCAGTCCTCGAAAAGGGAAGCTGTCGCCCTAAACTTTCGATTCGACTTCCAAATCACGGGCTAGCTAGCTTTAGAAATATTTTTTAATGACCTTGGATTTTTTGAGCGATAAACTATGAGAGGTTGCAACTTACAGTCACCATCTGTATTTGCAGCAACCATCACTGTCAATCTGTTTTTGGTGACCTTAAAACCTAGAAATAATTTCTCTTTATGAGATAAAAACGTTATTTTGGGGATTTTTTTTCCAGAACAGGTCAGTTTCTGTGTCACTCTTACACCATGATTTAAAATCGTGTAACTTGGGAATCGGGTAAGCGTAAGTCGAGGTATTACTGTACATCACTTTACAAGAAAAATAAAAATCATGATATAATAAAAATTTGTAATAAAATAATATTGTAATAAACAAATATAATAATAATATTGCAATTGTTATACTCTTTATTGATGATAGATAGTAATAATGTAGGATAAAATATTTACATACTAAATGCAGAATGCTTGGGCCGTATCACGATTACTTTGGACGCTCATTTGCACTGGCCCCTTGAACAGCCTTGTACTCAGGCTTATATACAATGCATTTACATTAACAAATGCAGCAAGCGTTTATGTTATAGGTTTTTGTTTTGCAAATGTTTTTATAATATGCATGTTACAACTTTTTAATCAACTCTATATCTTTTTGATTCGGATTTATCTTTGTAATAATTTTTGTAACAATAGATCTGTTGGGAACAGAGAAAAAAGAGATTTGTTTGAAACTTAACCCTAAATTAATTCCATTGGGGTAAGACAACAACATAAAATTGTAGAGACAAAAATAACTGACAAAAACTCTAAGAAATCTAAGGCATTTGCCAATTTGAAATAGTTTGAATAATCAACTAAATTTTTAATTTAAATTCATAATAAAAGTATTAAAACTTAACAAATTTTTTTTATAAAGCTATCTTTTTGAACATTTCTTTAAAAAATTGTGTTTCTATAACGCTTTAACGTGTTAAAAAAGCACTTTGAACTGTGTCCAGACTGTAAGTTCCCTAATTTCAAAAATTATGTTTAGGAATTATGTGGGAATTTTAGTTCATAGGTATTGGCACCGTTTGCAGCCTGTCTGTTGACCATGAAACCATTAGGTTCAGGGGTCAGTAACCAGCTGATTGCCATGTAAACTCTGCTTCATTTATCCAGTGGTTGTGAAATTTAGTGTTATTTATATTTTACTGAAAAAATATAGAAGTTCATTACAGTTATGCCGTGTTTATGGGGAAGATGTAATGTCCATTAAAGATGTGCAATAAATATTTATCTACGGCATGGAAAATGTTCCATGTTCATGGTAATGAGAACAAAGTAGCTACCTGGGACTTGCCAAGACACCATAACTGCTTTGCATGAGGATTTTTGACTCCAACAAGCATTTTAAACTAGATAAAATCATCTACTTCAAGGGTTCCCAAATTTTTTGTGTCCACACCAGCTCCTCTTGAGATGAAATCCTCCCAGGCCCCTCCACTTTACACTATAAATAAATAGTATTGGCATATTCAAAAGAATCAAATAGTATATATATATATATATATATATATATATATATATATATATATATATATATATATATATATATATATATATTTAGGTTAGTTCTAGTAGACCTTAAAGCTTATTTAGGAATTTTTGGACTAGATAGGAGACTGACAGACTTACCTAGTGGCAACAGTCCACAACTGCAATCTCTTGGAAATAAATAAATAGACACATATAACAACTTATCACACTATTAAAATATTTCGATCACACAATGATCTTTGTCAATTAAAAAATATAAAAAGAAAGTTCCAAGTGATTGCAGTTTTAGACTATTGCCACTAGGTAAGTCTGTCAGTCTCCTATCTAGTCCAAAAATTCCTATATATATCGTGATATTTCACGTTGTCCAATATTTTTCCATTTGACTGAATTTATGAAGTTATTATTATTACTTGTAAATAATTTTTTCCTACCACTAAGTGCAATAATTTTACCTTATGTGATAAGGCAGCTTTCGGTCACTTGACCATTGTCAAATCAATGGCATTCGACAATGGTCAAGTGACCAAAAGGTGTCTTATCACATAAGGTAAAATTATGCATTTAGGGGTTGAAAAAAATTATTTACAAGTAATAATAGTAACTTCATGTATATATATATATATATATATATATATAGAAAAAAATTTATTAGTTTATACATACTTTTACAAGAAACATGATGTAACATTACAAGTTTTAATTTGCAAGGTAAATTTTAACTGATAAGAGAAAAATCTGTTAGTAAGATGCTTGAGTTTGCATTTTTTAAACTAGCATACATAGTTTGAGGTTGTATTATAGTAAGGACACAAAGCAAGTCATTAGCAACATCGAATTTGTTCCTAAAATATTAAATATATTTTATTTATCTTATTATTTTCCAACTGGTATGGCACCCTCCCTTTGTCTTTGTGGCCCCCAGTTTGGGAACTCATGATCTAATGCCATCAAATACACCGAATGTCAACATTAGTCAATTTACTATTTAAATTTTTTTAATTAAAGACTTTCAACTTTCCAATGTGTGAGCCAAATGGGTGCTTGTTAGACATCCATAAGCAGAAATGTTTAGCAGTTGAATGACATTTCTGAACATCTGTTTACAGGTGAGGGTGGCAACATATTTTCCGATATGAATAGAATGAGACTTTTAACTCAAAGTATGATTCAAGGACTTACCTTTCAACTTCAGAAAATAAACAATAAAGTGTGTGGGGTGGCAATAAAAAGGTGAAAAAGCTACCAAATAAGCCAGTGACCGGTAAAGTTAATAGCTACATTTTTGTTTACTACTTTTTTTGGGACTATCACTTAGTTTTACTGTGAATTGCCAACAATGTTCATAATATAATTCAGAACAAATATCCGGAGTTGTACAATGTTTTATTTATTCATGACAATGCCAGACTAAATTTGGCTTGTGGAACAGTCGGGAGTCATAATGCAACAGCTGAGAGTCACACTACATTCCTATGACAGAATTTTGATCATCCTCCATATTCTCAAAAGTTGCTCCTAGTGACATCTATCTGTATTCAAAGCTCAAAAATTATCTCAGTGGTTGATGCTTACCTTGTGAACATGATGTGAATCAGGAGTTTGATAACTGACTTACAGAAATCAAAGCCAGGTTTTTATGATAAGGATGATTAAAATAGGGTTTCCTGGACACAAAAATATTTAAAATTACATAAAAATATAAAAAATTAAAGAATTTTTAAAAATAGTTAAGTACTGAATTTTTAATATACTTATCTTCACTTCTGTTAGGAATATTTATATATATTGAAGAACATTTTTCTGCCTTTCCTAGCATTACAATATTTTTGTTTCTTGACTCGTTTCGGATGACTCCATTTTCAAAACTTAATATTACTGTTTGCCCCAAATCTGGAGTTTGTCTTTATTTACTGTTAGCCTCGCCCTTACTACTTGCAGATCTCGCTTCATATTAGTACACACCTTCTCTTGACTTCTCATATTCAGCTAATATATAATTTTAAACTTTTAAAATAATGTCTATGTATTTATTTGTTCATTTATTAAATTTTCTTTTTTTCAACTTTGCTTATAAATTTTCAAACTTTCTGAAATTTTAAAAGTTTAAAATTATTAAATCAAGGTAAGAAATTGTCTAGTCTAAGGAAATAAGGAAGTGTTTTTAATAAAAGCAAAATAATTTTAAAGTAGAACAAGTGCTAGTTTGATTCATAAGGTTAGCAAAACTGTATAATTTGAATGTAAATGGGTAATTAATATGTTATTATTAGTTAATAACTTGAATAAGTAACTAAAACTCTCTTTTCAATTCTAAATTTTATTTTCAAGGACAACTCGTTCACCGCAAATTACCTTATTTCATGAATTACCTTTTTTTATAGAAGACTATAAAAGTCTAAAAATTAATAACTCAATATAACATTGCAAGTTATTGATAATATATAGGCTCTCTTATCTGCACTAAATTTAGTAACACTGAGCTCTCAAAAACTATATCTGTTTATTGTTAATAAAATTTTGTTATAAATTTTACACCTGTTATCCTCAAGAACTGCAAAGATTGAAGATTGTTAATCGAAGATAGAAAAAGTTGTTGTGCTATAATATTACTACAAAAGTAAATAATTTCTAAACATTATCATAATTTGTTGTATTTAATTTCTGTTTGCATAGTTAGTGTAAATTTACAACGGTAAACATTAAAATAGTTCACTTAAATTCTCACTATACACTACTTTATTAATACATACAAACTAGTTTCAACAGCAATGTTGCCTTCATCAGTGGCTACTGAGTAGGCTACTTATCAGTGAGTAGTCAACCACTGATGAAGGCGACATTGTCGTAACTAGTATGTATGTATTAATAATGTAGTATGTAGTAAAATTTTTAATGAACGCCTCTAATATTTACAGTTGTGAATTGTTCTCAGTAGTTAAGCTCTAATTAATTTAATAATATAAATTTATCAATGCAGACAAACGCTCACAGACCGCAAGCTCTGGCTTTTCTTGCTATTGACACTGAGACCTCAGATTCTGATGGAGAAAATGGTTTACTTGGCACTGACTTTATGTTTTTCACAGCATTTTTTGGTAAGCTTTGATTTGAAGTTGAGATTTTAATGAAAACCAATACTGTTTTAATTATTATTATTTTATATTTCATTATCAGTGGTAAACATAAATATTAATAAGATGTGAGACTAATTCATATTGTCATGAAAACAAGTTATCTTTATGATCTAGTTCTATTTTTCCAGAAATAGAGGAATTAAGAAATAATAAAAGATTTAGATGAGTTAAAAATAATTATACAAGTTCATCAAAAAAGATTGCAGCAATTAAAACAAAATCATTTGTGCAAAGGATAGAGAGTAATCTCATCTTACCAACTATTAGAGGTATTAAGTATTAATAGATGTGGTTATGCTCTGGTGGTGACCTTGAACTGATGAGTCCTTCCCACTACACGAAGGAAGTTGATGGACTACAGTCACATTAATCAGTACCAGAGCAATGTAGAAACTACACAGTTTGTGATGTCGATTTAATGATCATAAATAACAAAATTTATCATTAACCAAAACACATTTTACTAATTAGACTTACCAGATTGGTCTTGATTAAATGATTGTAAGTAACATATGTGTTGCATGTTATTAAGACGTATTGCATCAATAACGCAATTGTATGGTTAATGCGAACCATTAACCACAATTCTTTTTATTAATTAGACTTTCCAAATTGATGTTGATTAAATGACTGTTAGTAACATAAACTATCATTACCCACAATACTTTTTCTAGTCTATTTCTAGAAAACTAAATTAATATACTGTATGATCAGATTACCTGTTAATCATTATAATATTATAAATCAATTGTAAGTTGATTTGAGAGGGTTATAATTTAATACAATACTACGTCATGTGTCATGGTTAGTAGTGTTTCATTCAGTTCAGTAAACTTTCCTACGTGTTTATGGTAATGATCCCTCTCATGCTAACACACTAGATGGTGGTATGAGCAGTTGAAGAAACTGGAAGCATTAACATTAAAAAGTCACGGTTGTCCTATAATAAGAGAGACTTATGGTTGCTCACCTGGTTGTCCTATAATAAGAGACTTATTTTTGCTCACCTGGTTGTCCTATAGTAAAAGACTTATTGTTGTTCATTTGGTTGTCCTATAATAAAAGACTTATTGTTGTTCATTTGGTTGTCCTATAATAAGAGACTTATTTTTCTCACCTGGTTGTCCTATAGTAAAAGACTTATTGTTGTTCATTTGATTGTCCTATAATAAAAGACTTATTGTTGTCCTATAATAAGAGACTTATTTTTGCTCACCTGGTTGTCCTATAATAAAAGACTTATTGTAGTTCATTTGGTTGTCCTATAATAAAAGAGTTATTGTTGCTCACCTGAGACGCCTAAACCGCTAAACAGAAGTTGATGAGATTTGGAGGGTTTGTTTAACATATTCCTAGGATGGTGTATGTGAAATTTGGTGTAGATCCATCCACAGGGCTCTGACCCAGAGACTTGGAATTGTTCAAAAACCGATGTTTGTATATATGGAATGTCTTATGAATGCCTAAACTGTTGAACAGAAATTTATGAAATTTGGAAGGATTGTTTAACATATTTCTAGGATTGTTCGTGTAAGGTTTGGTGTAAATCCATCTACAGGGTTCTGCCCCAGAGGCTTAGGATTGTTCAGTGTACAGCCTTCCATAAGTCTAATGTTAAATGTACATCCGTACTAGCGTCACTTAAACTAATTTTAAAAACATTATAAACATTATGTAAAATAAAAATACATTTTTAATTATCTTAAATTGTTTAAAATTGCTAAATTCTATTTCCAATTATTGCTATCATACTAATTGATATTAAAAGTAGGATGGCTGATAATATTCTTGTGAAATTTGAATCAACCAAAGCTGTGCTACAGAACCAGACTAACCACGAAAAAACTGACACCCGACTTGATCCGGGCAGAAATCAGAGGTGGTAAGTTCAAAGGAGAGATGGTCTTAACTCCATGATTTCATCAGATCTAACTATTGATTTTAAAAAAACTACAATTTCCTTTGCGTCTTGCATTCGCAATTACCATAAACAAGGCAATCATTAACCATTGCTGGAATAAATTTGGAATATTCATGCTTTTACCACGGACAATTATATGTAGCGTGTTTACGTGTTGGGACACCTAAAATTCGTATGTTTATACGCTTAATGAAATGAAGAAAGACATTGTCTATCCTCTAACATTGTAGTAAATTAAATATAACTATTTAGATATATGATTTGCTTTTCTTATTGCAAAAATTATGATTTCGGGTGCAAGCAACGTGTGACGGGTATATATATATCGTCATATTTCATGTTGCCCATTATTTTTCTGTTGCACTGACTTTATGAAGTTATTATTATTAATTGTAAATAATAGTGACCGAAAGGTGTAAGACCAAATTTTGTAAGTTTTTATGTAATATTTAGCCTATTTTATGTCAGCATTAAAACATTAAACATAAAAAATTAGGTTTGGTAAATTGTAGAAATTTAACTTGTAAATATTACACACTTTAGCAAACGAGTTTGTGTTTCTTTTATTTACAACTTGAATTCCGGCAAACTCAACACCATTTAAGTTCACATTATGTAGAATTTTTGAGACTCTACTGTATGTATAAATTATTGGATCACGTACCAATTGAATACAGCACCTTTAGGTCGCTAAACAGTTTTAGCAAGCATATGAAATTTAATAAAGTCTCATTTATTCTAATTTGACATTAAGTTTGTTACAACATATGGTTTCATATAAATTTATGATGATTTGAGTGATGAATTTTATTTTAATAACTAATACAAAATTTTGGACTTTTCAGGTTTTTTTGTTCTTTTAATACATCTTATTAAAATACAATGTTTCTAAATCTCACAGGTCCCCTTATTTGGGATATTTCTATCACCTACAGTGGTGTAATATTATTTTTTAAAAATTGATTAAAATTAATGAAAAGAATTAATTTAAATTCATAAGCAATTGACTAACTTTTAATTCTTCTTTTTGGTTGAAAAATATAATTTAATAAAGATTGTTCTACTTATGTGTTTAAGAGTCTCCTTGAATTTCATTGTTGCCCTTTTATTTTAACTCGAAGCACTTAACTTCTAAAACCTTTCACACAATGAGTGCAGCGGGTGTGCATGAACGCCCGTTCTCTACTGGTGCCCTCGGCGGTAGGTGTTCATGTATGCCCTCTCAGTTCATTGGTTCAGGGTGAGTTTAGTTTTTGCTGGAAAACATTGAATTGCTTGTCGGTGCATTTAATTTTTTTTCCGCCATTGCTGTTGGATAGCGGACTATTCCTATCCGATACAGTCCCTAATCTGACAGTAATAATGGATCAAAAAAATAAATGCATCAAAATGTTCACAAAGACTGGCAAAATATCCGAAAAGCGACACAAAATTCTCCGTCAATGGCTTACTTCACTCTGAACCACTTAATTGAGAGGGGAAGTGGGGTTTACATTAACGACTACCACCATGGGCACCAGTAGAGCCTGTGCGTTCATCGACACCCGCTGTGTTAATAACTTTACTTAATCTTTGGTGGCACTTTTTATTGATTGACAATCTCTACTGCAACTTGAACGATTTACGAGGCCTTCCAAAACCCCTTTGTACGTCTTAGCTCGAAACTTAGGTTTTTTCCTCAATGTCCTTCCTTTTGAAAAACAGTTATTTTATCATCTTTTAGGGTATCTCAGCCAATCAGATTTTAACTGAATTTTCGAAAGTGTAATGTTCTGCCAATGGTTTTTGCTGTTTGAATTTTTCTTATTACTATCCATTATACTCTACTTTTATGAGTTCTTTGACTCCATGTGTCAAACTTTCTGTTACACTTCTCAAAATTAGTTTATTTTTAGAAAATAATACACTCATATGTTGCCACCATGTCTCCAAAGACTGATTTACAATACTAAATTGTCATTACAGTTATTATGTTCTATTTTTCGGCTTTTCCTTTAAACTTTCTACTTATTATTTCCAAGCATCGATTGCTATTTTTATAATATGCCTATCTTTATGTCCTAATATAAAATATTAATTTACGAGATTTTATTGTGTATAGTGTAGATGGTTTTGTTTTTCCAGTTATTGTAATCATAATGATGATTTTGAATTACAGTTGCATTTTTGTTCAATTGGATTGGTTTCCTGCTGCTCATGTGTTTTTGCCACACTGTCGCAGCAAGATATGGAGCACTTTCAGGTTTTGGCCTGTCTTTGGCAAAATGGACTCTTATTGTCAAGCATTCTACAGAACTGGCATCCCATGAGAACAGCTGGCTTTGGTGGCTTATAATGGCTTTTGGTAAGTATATCTTTCCTAAAAAGGTATAGTCTCCTTTAGAATTAGTATCCCTATGAAAATATATACCTCTCCATGCTCTAATCATAGTACAAGACGGAAAAATTTTTATAGTTAACTAAATACATTGATGGAGAGCTAGAGATATAGTCAAGATCTAGGGTTATGTGATGAGGCTAATAAATGTTCCAACCACATAGCAAGCATTTAGGTTATAGAGTATCTTCAATAGAAATTGAATACAAATACGTAAAGCGTCAGTAATCCTGACTTACATAGCAAGCATTTAGGTTATAGAGTATCTTCAATAGAAATTGAATACAAATACGTAAAGCGTCAGTAATCCTGACTTAAAAAATCCGGAGCGTCGCAAATCGGGTGGTATCACCGTCCACAGAGCTTGGTGCCACTACAATGCATATCTAAACAAAGTGTTATCTTTAATTATAAATCCAAACAAAATAAATCAATTCCGAAAAATTCATCATAACCTAATTTAAAACTCAACATAGAGTATATTTAATCATGATCTAAATTTTTTAGATTTGCATATTCTGCACACTGACCAATAATGTGTATTGTAACCAATCAGGAAAATAATAAAATCTATTATTAAACTTAATTTTCAGGTAATATGTCATATAATATGCTTTTAATATTATTATTCATCCGTAATGGCAATTTTTCAATTGTAACATCGCCACTCGCCAGTTTCCATTAATTTTTCCCTACATATCATTTTCACTAAATTATTTATTTTTAATGCCCTCTGACATTTATTTTATAATAATTTCTGGTTTATTTTAAACTTACAAGATACTACACGCATTAAAATAGATTATAGTTAATGAAATATCAATAATAAGCAGTAGTTAAAAGATAGTTTGAAAATCCTGATAAATCAGTATTCCAGATGGGTCCCAGTCCCAATTGTTTCAGATTTTTGATGCTCTAATGTATATACAGCGTTTTTGATGCTCAGGGATGCAGCCCTATCTTTGAGATCTATATGCTTTGCCACACTCACTGACAGAGTAACATGTCATTTTTTTTATTTCATCACCACTCCACCTACATTTTATTATTCTTCTTCCGACAGAGATGTACCTCCTGATAAGGAATAGGATTACTAAAATTGCAAGAGCCTACACTTGCCAACTGTCATGATCCTTCCTTATATTCTAGACCAGGGGCCTTAATCTCAACTATATTCCAATTTTTCCTATCTTCTTGTATAAGTGATAATAGTTAAAATGAATAATTACTTTAAAAGGCAAAGAATCTTTTAAATAAGTAATTAATTTGAGGGAGGACCCAAAAAAACTGGAATTTGTTTGTTACGCCTTTAATATTTAATTTTGGACAGTGCCACTTTTATCTCCTTCAAAGTATTCCTCATTAGAGAAGATGAACATTTCTAGACGTCTTTTCCACTTCTGGAAACAGCTGCAGATCTCTTCTAGGTACTTACTTATTATACAGAGGCCACTATTGTAGAGGGATTTTATTTACCGGGCTACAAAAATGACTACATAAAACATGTCTTAACCCTTAGCACTCGACTGTCGGGGGAGCCCCGCCAAGCGTATATTGCAGTTTACTCGTATGTCAGGGGTCACGCGACACGATTTTCAAATGCCTATAACTCGTCTGCGGTGAAGCCCACGACATTCATTCTTTTACCGTTTGGTGGTACACTCTATTGACAATAATGTGAACTAAGTTGAAAATGTCTAGGAATATATGAGTAATCACAAAATCTAGTTTCCCGCTAAGTTGTAAGCTGCAAGTAGGTTACAGTTTTGCAGGTTATTTTTTTACTCGTAGTTTTGCCGTGGCTTCACGTGCAATTAGTGATTCTGAAATTCCTGATCTTTTACTTGATCCTGATTTATTAAAATGTAGTTCATTTTCATATACAAAATAATTAAACCAACAGGTATTTGTAAATATAACCAATTTATGGGTGGTGTAGATTTAGCTGTTCAATATATCGTGCAGTTTTACGAGACAAACAAATAAATGGTGGAGGAAAATGTTTTTCTGGCTATTAGATGTAGCTGTAGTAAACTGTTTTATTATCTATAATAACAAAAAAAGGAAATGAGAGAAATCTTGTTAAACAAAAATAGTTTCGCCAAAACTTGTTAAGGGAACGCATTGGTGATATCAGGAATAACCCGTATAGTAAGAGGGGTTGCCATCAACTACTAACAAAGAAGAAAGACTGAATGGGAAATTATATTTAATCTTTTCTAATGATAAAAGTAGTTTTAAGGATTGTGTAGTTTGCAGTAACAGGAAGATAAAAGGAGGTAGAAGGGAAACAGTTTTTCACTGCAAAACATGCAGCAGAAAACCAGGACTTCATCCGGAAGACTGTTTACAAAGATATCATAGTCTGAAAAACTACAAATAAGATAATAAAATCATGTACATACAGTATTAGTGAATAAAAATAGCTTAGTTTACTAAAATCATGTAAGAAAAAACAGAGTTTTCCATAAACAATAATGCAACTTGCAGGTGAGGAATTTGTCTCAATTTAATTACAAATGGGGAAGCAAAGCATGTTAAAAAGATCCGAGCGCTAAGGGTTAAAGCCATATGCATAACATATTTTTTTTTACACAAAAGGTTATTTTTTATCAAATTAAAGTTGCGTAAAAAATTCAGTGCAGAATAGTAAAAAGTTCCTACGCACGTCTATCGATGGTGCCCTGTATTACATATAGGAATTTTTAAATATATCTATAAAGTCTCCAGTTAGGATAGATTTGGTTGTAGTTTTATACATTACTATTTATCTATATTTTTAGGTTAGTTTTGGTTGGTAAAGATTATTTAGATTTTTTGGACTAGGAGACTGACAGACTTACCTTGGTAAGAGTCCACTCTGTAGTCTTGAAATAGAAACACATAAAAGCACTTAAACAATGATATATTTCAACCACACAGTGGTCTTTGTCAATCGAAGAGAAAACACAAAAAGAAATAAAATAATTGTAATCACAGATTGTGTAGAGTAGAAATCAGATGTCACAGATGCACAGATTAAAGATATATATATATATATTGTTTCCATGAACATATGAGTGATTATAGTTTATATAAGTCTGTCAGGGGAAAAGAGATAAGGCTATTTGGAGAAGAAGAAAAAAAAAAAAAATGAATGAATGGATTTATCTGATGTTTAGGTTAGGGGATTCTCTGGACTTGGTATACCACTGGTATGATAGTTCCCACCTTCTCAGTTCTGAGGGATTGCAATCAGGGGGTAGTGATTTAATTATTTTTGTGGTATAGCAGTCATCAAAAGTTGTGATGTTGTGACTGGCAGCATGTTGAGCTGTTGGTCTATCCATATTCATAATTTTAACATCATGTCTGTGGCCATTCATTCTGATATTCAGACCATCCGTGGTCAGGGCTATGTACTGTGCAGAGCAAAGTTTACATTGTAGCTGGTATATGACATTTTTCGATGTACAATTATGATGACCCTGTATTTTGAAGACCATTTTTGTTGTTTGGCTGTTGAAACTATTTGCTGAGGGGTGTATTGGACATGTCTTGCATCTAGGTCTATTACATGGGAAGGAGCCATGAGGAAGTTTATGTGGTTTCTCTGCATCAGGGTCTGGTAGTTTAGGATGTACTAGGATGTTTTTCAAGTTGGGAGGTTGCTTGTACCAAATTTGCGGTGGATCGGTGAAAAGATTTTTGGTGTGGACGGAAGCTTGAAGAATTTCGAAGCCATCTCTCAATATCTTGTCGAGTTTATGTAGACCAGGATGGTAGTCTGTTATTAAAGACAAACCACCTACAATATCTCCATTTCGACAGCAACCACCCAATAAACATAAAACGATCCATTCCATACAGTCAAGCAATCAGGGGTAAGAGAATCTGTTCGAATGATAGGGAATTGGAAGATTTTAATAGAAAGATATCAACAGCTTTCCAGAGAAGAGGATACCCAAAAAAACTCATTGAAAACCAAACTCATTCAGCACAATCCTCGGTTCACCATAAACCACAAACAGAACAAAATAAACTGTCTTTAATAACAGACTACCATCCTGGCCTACATAAACTCAACAAGATATTGAGAGATGGCGTCAAAATTCTTCAAGCTCCCGTTCACACCAAAAATATTTCACCGATCCACCGCAAATTTGGTACAAGCAACCTCCCAACTTGAAAAACATCTTAGTACATCCTAAACTACCAGACCCTGATGCAGAGAAACCACATAAACTTCCTCATGGCTCCTTCCCATGTAATAGACCTAGATGCAAGACATGTCCAATACACCCCTCAGCAAATAGTTTCAACAGCCAAACAACAAAAATGGTCTTCAAAATACAGGGTCATCATAATTGTACATCGAAAAATGTCATATACCAGCTACAATGTAAACTTTGCTCTGCACAGTACATAGCCCTGACCACGGATGGTCTGAATATCAGAATGAATGGCCACAGACATGATGTTAAAATTATGAATATGGATAGACCAACAGCTCAACATGCTGCCAGTCACAACATCACAACTTTTGATGACTGCTATACCACAAAAATAATTAAATCACTACCCCCTGATTGCAATCCCTCAGAACTGAGAAGGTGGGAACTATCATACCAGTGGTATACCAAGTCCAGAGAATCCCCTAACCTAAACATCAGATAAATCCATTCATTCATTTTTTTTTTTTTTTTCTTCTCCAAATAGCCTTATCTCTTTTCCCCTGACAGACTTATATAAACTATAATCACTCATATGTTCATGGAAACAATATATATATATATATATCTTTAATCTGTGCATCTGTGACATCTGATTTCTACTCTACACAATCTGTGATTACAATTATTTTATTTCTTTTTGTGTTTTCTCTTCGATTGACAAAGACCACTGTGTGGTTGAAATATATCATTGTTTAAGTGCTTTTATGTGTTTCTATTTCAAGACTACAGAGTGGACTCTTACCAAGGTAAGTCTGTCAGTCTCCTAGTCCAAAAAATCTATTTATCTATATTAAAATATACCTGTAAAGTCTCCAGTCAGGATAAATTTGGTTGAAATTTTATACATTACTATAGACCTATTTTAAAATATACTTATTAACTGTCCAGTCGAGATAGATTTGATTGTAATTTTATACATCATTATCTAAGTAAACATCTACTTCTGCGGAGTAATACCTTTTGCCAGGCCACATGATCTCTATTCTAGTTTTACACGTTTACATTTGTTTGTTTAATGTTCAAAATTACACCCCATATGTATAATGACTATATTTCATAACTATATTTATATATAGGTATATAAAATTAACCTTCCATGGCAATAACAAAAATAATAACTATCAATATAGCTTCAGAACATGTTTTTGATTCATTTTATACACATTGCATTGGGGGTGGACAATGTGCATTTTTACTGTATTTAAATAATATATCTACAATAGCGGCCTCTGTGTAATACATAAATACCCCCTTCTAACTTAATACCTTTCAATGCTTTTGTCGATTTTATTTTTACTTCTTCTGTGATAGCAAAACATTTTCCTTTGAGCTTCCGTTCATTCATGCAAGCGCCTCAGGTCACCCAAATACAGCTCTTGATTTAAGGTTTGACCTTCAGACAAAAACTTAGAATAAACAACCCCATTAACATCATAGAAACAAATCAGCAATTTTTGATCTCATTTGCCTTGCTGCTTTGGGTCATAGAGATGATGGCAACTTCCACTGGCTTGACTGTTCTTTAGTTTCTGTGTTGTACCCATAATGACAACTCTCATCATCAGTTATTATTGTAGAGAAAAAATTTTGATCATTTTTTTACCGATACTCTAACTCTCTGCATGCTTCCACTCGATTTTGTTTTTGTTCGTCAGTGAGGACACGAGAAACAAATTTGCCGCTACCAGATATAATTTTTTGACACAAACTTCAAAAAATGTTAGTCAAGTTAACAGGCTTAACAATTGTAATTTGCTGGTCAAGCATAAACAACTTATGAATGTTGGCAACAGTTTCCTTGGTTTTTAAAGTTGAAGGACGTTCAGCTCTAAGAAAGTCTGAGATTGACATGTTGCTATTTTTAAATTGTGAAAACCACTCATAGATGATTTGCTCATAGCCTCTTCTTTATAACAAAACAACAGTTTCTCCTGTGGTTTCCTAAAGAAAAAACAAAACTTCACTGATTAATGTAGATCTTAAAAACGACAAATAACTATTTAGCACCTTCAAATGAAAGATTGCACAGCAAAACACAACCTCTCAAGTATGCCTGCTGGCATACTGCTCAAGGCATCCAAACACATTCCTACTGGCAGACTGGGTCTTGAGTAGGGTCTTGAGTTGACCCTTAATCAAGGTCATGTCTGCTTTTACTAGCGGCAGAAGTCGCTACTGCGACTAGCAAGCTTATAGCTACACAATTCCAGTTGTTTTTGCCCCCCCTTTGTAAGCTGTAACAGTGTTGTTAAATTACAAAGAAAGCTCTAATAAAAACAAAAAAAATATTTTCAGTTGTTCAGAAAAAAATTGCAGAATAGAACACGCTTTGTGCAACTGATGCACAATACAAGATAATATATAATATGAAATTTTGAAGTGAGCCAAAGCAATAGTAGAAGAAGCAGGGCATTTTGGAAAAACTTACATTTGTGGTGAAGTACCTGTTTTAGGAAGGAAAACTATGACTTAATTATTAGGGTAAGCTTGTGTTTCCTGGAGAGCAAGTAGATTAATCTTATTTGATTTGAAAAACCAAAATTTCTATTTCTTTTATAATTTGACATGTTTTTAAATAGAAAAATGTTCTTGTTGAACTAGTTTAAAAAAAAAAATAGTATTCAGCTACTAGTTTTTGAATTTTTTTGCTTTTTATATTATATTCTTTAACAGTACGAGGGGTACCCAATAAAAAACAGAATATTTTTAAAGCTTCTTCTTCCATGGTGCTATAGGCCGATGTGGATCTTGACCTCCTCAATGAGCCTTCCCCAGGTAGCTTGATTCTGTGCTGCTGCTTTCCAGTTCCTCACATTCAGCAGAGTTATGGCACCCTGTGTGAGGCAATCCATCCATCTAAGTCTAGGACGTCCTTTTGCTTTCATTTTGTAGATAGTTCCATCTAACAGGCTTCTGGGTGCATCACTCTCCTCCATCTGGGCCACATGCCCTGCCCATTGCAGTGTTCCAATTCTTATTACTTTGCCTATATTAGGTCCTCCAAACAGCTCATAAAGCTCACAATTTTTTCTCCTCCTCCACTGCCCACCAATGAGGATCTTCCTCTTGAAGATAGTCAAGTTGTTTTCCTCATTCCTCGTTAATGTCCAAGATTCAGAGGCATACATTAATACGGGACTGATCAACATCTTATATAGCATCATTTTTGATTTCCTACTTAAATACTGGCTGCTTAGGTGTTTGCGTAATCCAAAGTAGATTTTATTGGCATTGGCTATCCTTTTATTCAAATCAATGGAGACATTATTATTGGAACTGTCAATGGATCCTAGATAAGTGAATTGATTCACTACTTCAAATTTGAAGAGTCTGTGTAACAGATGGCTGTGTGTGCAGGTGCATTGTTGTGGTGGAAAAATCTTGGACAATATTCTTAAAACTTATAAACAAAAGGTTTGATTGATGGCGTGAGGGGGGGCTGAATGTACTATGCCCATGGCATCAACAAAGTAAATCAGCATTGTTTTGCTTTGACTTGACTGGATGATGAAGTTTTCTATTGCATTGACTGTTGCTGTTTTGGGGTTGTAACAATAGCACTATGACTCATCATCCTTTGACAGAAGGTCTGAATCAGTTTCATGTTGTTTCAAAGCACAACTTGTTTCAACTCAATGTTTTTTTTTATTGTCAGTCAGAGCTAGTGATGTAAAATTCCCAGGAATTTATAGTTGGAGGAAAATTGCCAGGGAATATTGCCGGGAATATTCCCAAAATTCTAAAATTATTGGGAATTTATGGGAACTTATGATTTTCTCTTAAACGGTCAGTGGACACCAAAATATTTTATTTAAAATCCTTTAGAACTAATCTATTAATATGAACATATTAATCAATTTATAAAGAGTTATAATAAAAAATAAAAATTATTTAAGTCTTAAGCCCTTCACATTAATTTTAAAATTTTGATACTTGTTTATTTTAACAGTAAACTGGCTGTGTTCATCTATAAATGTTATTGAATACCACATGATTGCTTGGTGGATCACAATCATGTTTTCTAGTATCAAAGAAAATGATCAAATTCAAAATGTAGTCACAGAAAATGGATACTCCTTTGGTATTTCAGCCAAAACAGGACCAGCCATAAATAAATCTGCTCCCTCAGAGGTATTTGTATCAACTGTCATTGGCCTACGTATGCTTCCCTCTTTTTTGCCAGTTTTGGTTTTGTTATCAGATGATAAGATAATGTTTTTAAGCTCTGATGGACAATTAAAACACTGTTGCGTGTGTCTCTCCATTTTCACAGCGTTTGAGTGCTTATATTCTTTCAAACAATACTTACAACTAACACCTTTTCCCTTTTCATTGAAAAAATTCCAAATTGGTCCTTTTTTCTTGATTATTTTTCTCACAAGTCCCTACTCACTATTTCAATAAACACTAAACAAATATTTACAATACAAACTAACTAAGAAACTATTTGAACAGTTCAAAGAAAATGAGCTAGAATTGAAAAGACACAAGACAGTCAGCTACAGTTCACTGCTCAGGCCCCAAGGGAACATAACCTAGAAACTGAGTCCGCTCTCAAAGTTTTTATCACGGTTAAATTAAAAGATTTTGCCATGATATATCACAATATTTAAGATTATTTGGCTTTGTTATTGATCATTTAGAATCAATTAAGTTTCCAAAACAGTTTTAAGACAAAATAAACCCCTTTTAAATGAGTTTATTTCATAAATTCCCTCGTTTTGGGAACTTATAAAGCCTTTTGGAAGTTCCCTGGAAATATTCCCATTTATAAATTCCCTTCCCATTGGGAATATTCCTGGCTCACATCACTAGTCAGAGCCCAAGAAACAAACTTGCCAGCACCCTTTTCATTCACAAAAATTCAATGAATGGAACTCCAAGATAACCTATTACTCTCTGACAGTTGATCAATTGTCTGTCAACGTCTGTGAGCCCAAGTTTAGTTATGTAAACTAAAAGTTTCAACTATTGTTAAACACAAATTGGACTTATCTGAGACAATTATTGAGCTTGATAATGTATCTACTTCTGATGAACAAATAGGCTTGAACCTGCCAAATCATAGTCAACTTATATAGTTTATGAGTATATGGAGCTAATTATTTTTTTAAGTAAATAAAGTATTAGTAATTATGTAGAACTAAGTCTACATTTATTATTTACAGGCTATATTGATTATAATAAAATTAATTTTAATTAATTATAACAAGATTAAATAAGTAAATTAATAAAATTATAATAGTAGTTTCTAGTAATAAGTCCTGAAAGGTTCAAGATAATGTAATCATAAACAAAAAAGTTATAATCGTTTTAGTAAAAGTCTTAAAAAATGCCAAATTAATAGAAATTCTCAGGTCACACTAGGCCCTGAAAAACTGGTATGCCAGTTGGTTTAAACCCTTTTAGCAGCATTTTTCCGAGTAGAAAACAAATTTTTATAGCTTCACATTTTTCACTTAAACTTGCAATCATATAAAACAAAACAAGAACAAAACTGTGCTAACAAAAACAGTTACTGCAGGTGAACAGAACAAGCCAGATCGACAACATAGGCGGCACTGAACTTGCTCTTTACGTCTAGCTGTAGGCATACGTACTACATAAGGACGGTAATACTATTCCTTTTTTTCTTTACTGTCTCATGCTTGCATACTTAGCATTTTTGTATTTGAAACATTTTTTTACAGGACTTCTGATCTGTGTTCGTGCCATCATACAGTACCTTAATATCAAACGAGGCTGGCGGCTGCTTTCGGGCTCAGCTCAAGAACGCCTCCTTTTCTTTTACTAGAGCAACATAACTTTAAATCTTTGTAATTAGTCTCATTAAGAAACAGTTTATGTAAATATTAAGGTTCCGAACTGAAAGGGAATAGAGATTGAGCTGAAAAGACAAATTGTTTTATTGTTTTTTTTTGTGATTTTGACAATTTGCATGTAGCATATGCATTTTATTTTAATTTGCAGAAATTTTTTATTTTATGTCTTAGGTTATCAGTAAATGTATATTTAACTTCAAAATATATAAAATGTATTCTGGAAGTACATAATCAAATCTTCGAACAAGCAATATTAATTTGTTCTTTATATTTTGATGGTAATAATGTCGCTTTTATTATAAAGATTATTGCTATTTTAATGGCTTGAATTTGGACAAGTCGAGAACAAAAGTGGATCCAGTTTAACTATTGATGGAAGTTAACATGCCAGAATTGGTGTTGATCAATTTATTAATGCCAAATAATTGATGGATTTATTCATGTCTACTTATTATATTTCAAATCAATGTTATTCAGTATTCTCATTTTATAACCAGTATATTAACTGTATTGCTTGTGGTGTTTCATTTAAACCATTGATGTTCTTTGAACTTATCTCAATTGTTGTACATTTGATGTGCTGTTTTATTGTTGATAAATAATATGAGTAAACATCCTTGCACCAGTCACCTGATGTGTGTTAAAGCAATTTTAAGAGCTTTTAAATTTTGTGTCTATAATCTCTATTGTTTTATAATTGGAGGGAAAATATTAAAGGGAAATAAACATGAAGTTGTAATAAAGTTAACTTCTACAATGCATAGTTGTAATATAAAACAGGCTTTAGAAAATTTTGTCCTAAACCTAGCTTTAAGGATTAGCTTGTGTAATTGTTGAGGTACTATATTGTAATTACATTGTAATTTTTAGAAATCCATCACTTAATGATTTGATTCTAAAAAATAAGTAATAATATCTACTAATTAAAAACCGTAATTTATTTTCATAGTATGTAATTATTGATTGCTAGTTTCTATTATATATTTTAAAGAGACATATGTCTGTATGGGAGTTAGAACCATAATAATTATATTATAAATTTACATAAAAAATGTATTTTTTCGTTTAATAAGATGCTGAGATATTGTTATAAATTATAAAAATAACTATTAGAAGAATGTTTATTATAGGCTCTTCGCAGTATTCTACTTTTTAACTTTGCTTGTTGTAATTATCTTGTATTCACTGAATAAATCAAAAGTAATTATTGCATAACTGAGTTTGCACTATAATTACTTATGACTTTTTAACTTGTTGATTTCTAAAACAAGAGTTTTAATCTGCTTTGTGGATGAATAGTTCTTGTATTACTTAAAGACTTGATTTCAATAAAATTTTAAAATATTATACAGAAGAATTTTTATAAGATGAAACTCTGGAGACCATCGAACATTCAGTTTATAAAGGTTTTGTCTAAGGTTACAGAATTCCTTCATTTTAGTAATCTTACATTAATATTTACAAAATATATAAACATTTCTATATTGCACTTGTCTAATGATTTATAATTTTGATGAAGTTATTTTCGTTGCTAAAACCTCATCTGTTGAATTGTTTATACAGTAGAGTCTCGATTATTCGAGTAAGATGGGACCGAGACTCCCTTAGATTACCGAAAACTCAGATTGCACGAGAATACATTACAAAAAATAGGGGTTTTAATGGACCCTAATACGATAATTAAGAATGCATAAAATGCGTCTGTATCTGTAGACATAAAGTACTTACGAAACATTGTTCATCACAGTGGGTACATTTTTGGAAAAAGTTGTAAAGTGTCTTCTGCATCTGATCGTTTTTGTGCTGTGGTGTCGCTTAGAAGCACATCTGTTGTTCAATATAGCGTAGTGCAGTTTCCAAATCGGTCATTCTTTCGCTATGACTAATTTCCCTTCTTGTACTGTCTCAGTCGAACCTTCATTTTTATTTTCGTCATCGCTGCCTTCAGTTTTTTTTTGTGTACCATTTCAATGACCGTAGCATTTGTCATCAAATGGTTTGACCTTACTCATCCATTGACCTACGCCCGTATCATCGGAATTTTTACAGCTTGTTAGTTTCTTAATAAGAAATGGCAAATCTATTTCTTCTTCTGGAACAATAACACAATCAATAGTTTCATTATGACTCAGGATTTTACTCCACAAATTACTTGATGTTTCTTCTTTGGTTTTGTTCCATGATCCAGTAGCAATAAAGTATATATGATGAGGCCACAGTTGATCTTTATCGGGATGTGGCAGTGCATTGTCTAACAGTAAATAATTTGAATTTTCTATCAAATAGAAAAAAAAGTCAGAAATAGGCTCGAATTTAATGGAAGCTCGAAAAATCGGGACTCAGACTTTCAAGACTCTATACTGTATTTGCTATTTAGCAGTAGTCTGTTTTCCCAGATAAAAACAAGATATTAATTGTAAGCTACAGTTATAAGCTGTAGATAGGCTGGGTTCAGTCTATTCGTCTTTATCAGGATTAACTTGGAACTCGCATTTAACCCATTAACGGTCTAATTAGATGGGTACCACAGCACTCAGCGGGCAGGATTTGATTCTGTGTGTCAACCGAGTTTCACTTCACAATAATATTCACACTTATAAAGGATTAGGTATTATATATTTTATACAAATGTAACTTTTTTATTATTTAATTTAAACTTAATTTAGTTTTTTTATTATTATTGGTAATAATTGTTAGTAAAAACAATAAAATATTACAGTTTAAACTTGCATCGTTCACTTCAGATGTACAGTACAAAAAACCTTGCTAATTAAAAAAATATATATTCATATATTTACACGAATTTCATTTTACTGTGGTAGAATTTAAAGTACTCTCTGTGTACATGTATTAGAACTTTGCAATGTCCCTACAAAGGCTTTCACTCTCTCCCAATAAAAGGTCAAACTCAGACAATTGCAGATTTTTCAGAAACAAACGCGTGATCGACACTGAATGAACTTATACTGACCTAGAAACTCTAGTTGAAATAAAATCTGATAGAAGGTTCTATTATATGTAGAACAGCTGACAGAACATCAAATTATGGAGTCCAAATATCTTTCTTCAATTGCACTGTAAGTTTTGAGAAGCAAAAATTATCCCCTAGACAGCGTATATGAATGTACACGACATTGTAGCACACAAATGCTCTCTTGAAGTCCTTCATGGGCTGAGCTTCCTAATGTGAAGTGCAATGGTTTAAAGGAGTTTTAGTTTTATATAAAATATGTTTAGTATCTTTAGGAAACAATATATTGTGACTAGTCCATCCTATAGCAGTTTTACCTGCAAATCTTTATGGCTAAAAGAGTATATTGTGACTAGCCCATCCTGTAGCAGTTTTACCTGCAAATCTTTATGGCTAAAAGAGTATATTGTGACTAGTCCATCCTATAGCAGTTTTACCTGCAAATCTTTATGGCTAAAAGAGTATATTGTGACTAGCCCATCCTGTAGCAGTTTTACCTGCAAATCTTTATGGCTAAAAGAGTATATTGTGACTAGCCCATCCTGTAGCAGTTTTACCTGCAAATCTTTATGGCTAAAAGAGTATATTGTGACTAGCCCATCCTGTAGCAGTTTTACCTGCAAATCTTTATGGCTAAAAGAGTATATTGTGACTAGCCCATCCTGTAGCAGTTTTACCTGCAAATCTTTATGGCTAAAAGAGTATATTGAATGTATTGATATTTTAATAAATCATTTATTTATTAATTATAAAAAACTTATTGTAAAAGTATAAATAATTACTTTTTTTATGTATAATTTTATAGCCAGACTCGGTTTTTACTTTACGATTAAAAAATATCAGACAGATTATAATCTGATATTTTCATTATTTATAGTCATCACGATGGCTTTGAAGTATGTTATAGAAAAGGGTTTAGGTTTTTTTAAGCAGGTTTGTCTTGTTTAACTGACTGTCTGAGAATAAACTGATAAATTGTACAAAATATCCGAATAACTTGGTCAATACTTTAAAAATGTTAACATGGTTTCCATTTTATAGCATGCAACTGAAAGCTTTCAAGGAAACTGAATGCTTATAGCTAGTGTGTAGAAGTACGTATAGTTCAGTTTATGGTGAGAGTAAAATTAACTGTTTTTAGATTTTTTCAGGTACAGTTAATTTTACAGAATTACATGTTTCGATGTTAATATGAGCATTAAAAGTGATAACACAGAATTGTAATGTACAACCTAACCACTATATACATTTACACCTTTATTTTTGTAGTGAAGCAACCTTCATCTGGAATCCATCTTCTATATTTGGAATATCAGTCTTCGCCAGTTTGTGTTTTAAACAAAACTTGATGGTCTATTTTACTTCAGTATTGTCTTTCTTACAAAGATAATTTATATTGAAATTACCATAAAGCCTGTCGATTTTGTTAGATTTAACTATTTGTTAAAGCAAGTGTTATTTTCTGGCATAAGGTAATTCAACACAGATGAACTTCTCTGTAAAATCTGAGGCAAGTAAATTCTTTAATCGTAAGATAATATGTTCAAAAGGTAAACCTTGTTTTTGACATTGAACTGAATAAAACCATTAGCAACTTCAAGCTTTTAAATTGGTAGGACACTTGACTTTCCAAAAATGCTACCTTTCAAAAACATGACCTTAAAGTTTTGAGTTTAAGATGATGTTGTAGTTGTAAAGTTTTGCTTTTCTTATATTTTTTGTCCAGAAATCAGTATTCTTCCCTTAATATTTCTTGTGTGTCACCATCTATCCATGGGTTTTCACCTAGTTTTTCCTAAATCTTCAACGGTTCAACTATTGGTCTGAATGTGGTCTCCAAGTATTTATTCTTTTTACGAATGCCTAACTTCAAGGCTTGATTTTTTTTTCTGATAGTATTGCTTAGCATTTTTATTTTCTTCACCAACTTTTTATGTTTCCCCATGCTACAGATCGCTGGTTATCCGATTTAAATATTAGCTTGTAATGTTACTATTGTAAATCGGTCACTTAGTTTATTACAACGTATCTGTCGAACCCTAGTCTGCATTGACCTTCATCGATGTTTCGTTATTTAACGATGACTAGGAATCCTTAGTGTTCATTGCACACAGCAGTGCATATCTGTTATACTCCTTGTCAGCGCCAACGTGATCGTTGTATACATGTCTTGTGTTTGTTTCCTCCTGTTTGAACATGACAATCAGATTCGCATTATCATGTAATAACTGTTTAGGGATTTTACTGTATGTCTGCCCTATGTAAATACAATCTGTCATGTTATGATGTCCCATGGCAAAGTACATAGTTATGTGATGATGTCGCACAGAACTTAAATTGTCAAATAAATAAACCGAATACGGTTTAACTTTACTAGGCGCAATGATCTCTTCGTTTACATTGAACTTGAACCAATTGACCCTGAGCACCTCCAATATAATTTTTTCCAAAAATTTGAACTTTGGTTGGTTCAACGACTTAGAAAATATGTATACTTTATTAAAGCACAATCCGTTCGCTTGTGTAAGGAGGTTAAACACTATGTTTGTCTTACTACAGTTTGACAGGCCTAGTTTTTGAACTCTTCCCATTTTATATTATATATAAAAGTATTAAAAGGACTGGCTGACATTTGCAATGCATATATAGAACTACCAAATTTTCTACAGTTAACATTTACCTTTTTTTTAATATCATGTTTTAAGTGACACTACTTAACAACACTGAGTTTGCATCGACTACTACAAACATAATTTTAAATGGTGTTCCATAATGTGGAAGAAAGTTAGGTTAATTTTCCCATTCCGTAGTGTTGAATTTTAATCACAAGACTGGTTATTAACACATTCAATGAAAGCAAGACCTTGAGACATAAATAGGTTACTAATATTTAAAGTTGAAGGTACAAAAATATTTCTGAACCCTTAAAATAATACAAAAAAATTTAAACATTAATATTATCTATCACTGAAAACACATGTAAGGAAAAAAGAAATAGAGGCGCCTCTGCAATGTAAACTTGGGTTAGAAAATGAAATAATACAAGCAATGAAGTGCAAGTCTTAGTAGAAACATCAATTCAACAGAGATGTTAAAACAGTGGCGAGGCAATACACTATGAGAGTTGCAAATGTAGTAAGATGCCTAAATTTTATAATATGTTGCAGACACATCAAAGGTCAAAGCAACAGAAATGAAGTACTTCAGAAGAAAGAAGTAAAATATAAGAACAAATGTTAAGATATTAATAACTGGTTGTTAAAAAGGAAAGAGAGTTCAAAACATCACTAGTGGGACACCTTTAAAAGAAATAGTGTTGTAAACACAAATACTAACAAATCTGAGAACCTGATAAAGAACAAGATGTTTGGCTATAAAAAAAATGCTGTATCTTTTAGTTTTAAAACGTAAATTTTCTACTCCACTATCAATTTGTAAACATTAAGGTAGCAGGAATAATCTTCCTATAGGAAATAATCAGGTAAATGTTTCTATATTATATATAAGTTGGAAAAATCTCTCAATCCCTCCAAAAAGTCAAAATTTGTATAAGGTCTATAGAGGAATATTCTAATTGTATTTTTAATATCAATTAGTGAAGAATTAAATGAATATATTACTAAATAAACACATGAAGTTTAATAACAGTTTTCATATAAAGGTATATTACTGCTCTGTGATCTTTATATCTCCTTCGACAAAGAGATATATATTTTTCAAAAACGTTTTTTCAATTGTTGAACAAAATCTAGGCTTTGAAACAATATTTCTATGTTTTTTTAAATATTAATTTTGTACAAATTGTTACTATATGTTATGATACATTTGGTAAGGTTATCATTAGAATACTGCTCACCAATTGGCTTTTATTATTGTTGTTAATAAATGTTTCATTAATACACCACAGTTTGGAATTCTTCAGCAATATTATTAGAATTATAAAGAATTGTGACATTCCTAGTAAAATAGAATTTCAGATTTACATTATTGTATTTTGTCTACACTGAAACAGGCGTAAATCACATCTTGAAAAATTGTAAAAGTTATTTTATTATAACATACAAACGAAATCATAAAGATCTGCAACTGTCATAATGTGACTATTTGTATTGTATTTTGTAATAAATAGTTTTAAAATTTTGTGGACTTTAGTTTATTTTGTAAATTGGATGGTAGCTGTAAAATGAAGTAGATGGTAAGTGCAAAATCAAGACTGTGCTTAATTATAAGCACAATATTAAATTAAATAAATACTTACTTTGAAAACAATAGTTTTTCATATTATTTATTTTTTATTTTGAACTTGTGTTACTACTTATTACTCTTCTGAAATAAGTTTTTGAAAATTGCATGTATTAGTAAAATTTTTTTTTGGAAACTACTCTAAGGATTTTCCCCAAAGTTGGTATAAAGGCGGTTTTTAACCTTAGCAATTTAATGGGCTAAGTGAAAATGTTCTGAGAAATCATAATGGTCAAGTTTTCGAAAATTGTTCAACACCGGAAACTACTCCTAGGATTTTCACAATAATTGGTATACAGAGGATTATTAACATCAGAAATCCAATGGGCTAAGTGAAAATTTTTTGAATATCATTATTAAATTTTCAAAAATCTTAAAACATCTAAAGCTACTCTATGTATTTTCATCAAAATTAGTATATTGAAGTTTAAGATCAGTAATCCAAAGACTAAGTGGCATTTTTTTGTAAAATTGTTATAAGTTTTCAAAGATTTTTACGAAGTTTATATTTTCAAAATTACATTGGACTCAAGCAAGAGTCAAATTGGATGTAGGCCTACTATGTGAATACATCCATTCCCAGTTATACTGGCATTTGCCCTGACAATCACAGAGGCAATCTTTTGATTATGCTGGTATCAACTTAAGAGGCTCTGTTTTTATGCAAATCCATTATGAAGGATTAAGAGGAGTAACTTAAAAATTTGTTTGTCAAATGATAGTCCACTTCAACATGTTTAAAATTTCGGACTCAGAGTATGGCCCAATCGTAGATAGCTTTCCTTATATTGTGATATGAATGGAGAGAGGGCAAATTAGATTGAGGTGTTTAACACACACACTTAGTTATAGATACATATGTTATGAGATTTTAAAGGTGACCAGTCAAAAATCTCATGAAATATATTTTCCAACACTTTTACGCCAACCTCAACCAATTCACATCAAACTATGTAACGAATGTAATCAAGCTTATTGGCGACTTGTGGGACTTATATTTCAAGGACGATTAAGAAATGCAAAGGTAATGTATTCATTTTATCAAAGATTTTCATCAACATTTTGATCAAAATCAGAATTTATTTACATACACAGACAAATGCAGAATTTAATGTCAAGCTTGATGCTAATATCTTTTAAAACTTCTTTAAAATAAATGTATATATGTCAGTATATGAAAACAGGTAATATAAAAAAATATTTTTTAGGTAAATTCCCACTGACATCAAGAAAGAAAATTGTTATCAATGTTTGTTTGTTTATTTTATTCCTTTTTTTAAACCTACAGCACTATGATATTGTGTGGTAACCATAACAACAGTTTAAGGTGGTACAGTGGAGGTTTCAACGTCAACCAGCTGGTAGAAAAAAATCATCTTTGTATTGGAAAGCGCGCTAAACTTTGTACATGAAGATACTGAGGTAAAATTTGACCTAGACCGTTGAAATTTATTCAATATTTATAATTTAATTATTGAATAAATATTTGAAAAAACTTTATTAAGATCAATTGTCATCCCCTATAGGTTAAAAAAATGTATTTGAACGTGATTAGAATAATAAAAACATATTTTATTAATGATTGAAAATTTTCTAAGATATATATATATATATATATATATATATATATATATATATATATATATATATATAGATTTTTTGGACTAGGAGACTGACAGACTTGCCTTGGTAAGAGTCCACACTGTAGTCTTGAAATAGAAACACATATAGATTTCAAGACTACAGTGTGGACTCTTACCAAGGTAAGTCTGTCAGTCTCCTAGTCCAAAAAATCTAAATAATCTTTACCAACCAAAACTAACCTATAAATAAATAAATATATATATATATATATATATATTACACGTCGTCCATTATTTTTCCGTTGCACTGACTTTACGAAGTTATTATTATTATGTGTAAATAATTTTTCCACCACATTTTACTATGGACAAGGTACGTAGATGATATATTTGTAATATACCAACCTACCATTCACAACGAACACATCATAATACTAAACAAATTAAATACATATAACAAAAACATACATTTCACCTTCGAAACAGAACAATTAACTATCTTGACATTACATTAAATATAAATAATAATAAAATAGAAACTACAATACACAGAAAACCAACTTCCAACAACACCACAATACAGTACAAATCTAACCACCCCTGGACACACAAAATTAACACTTACTGTAACATGATAAATAAAGCAATAAAATACACACAAGATAACAAACAAAAATTAAATGAAGAATTAGATAACATTACAAAAATAGCAATAGAAAATGGATACAATAAACACCTTATAAAAAACATATACAATAAATTTACTAAAAAACCTAACCTCAACACAGAACTACAACCTGAACAAAAAAATTAAAAAATCTATTTTAAATATAAATACACCAATAACAAAATAGAAAAATTAACAAATATATACAACAAAGAATACTACACTCCAACATACAAACCAAACAACAAAATAATAAAATATCTTAATAATAAACCACAAAACAAATACAGAAAAACATAACCTATCAGGAATTTACAAAATTATATGTAACGACTGCAACACATTTTACATAGGGAAAAAACCAGATCGTTTAAAATAAAATTTGAAGAACATTACAGAGCATTCAAAAATAAAAATACCAAATGTTGCAGCACACCTAATATCACATAAACATGAAATAACAAATTACGAATATAACCTAACCATACTCAAAATAAACAATAACCTAACAGAACTAAACTGACTAGAAACATACCACATTTATAAAAACATACACAATAATTTAATGAGCCTACAGACAACATATGCAGACGACGTACTATTTAAAAACATAATACACGCGGCTCCCTCCCCTATGGGCTGCATGACCTTGACATGGTGGAGAGGCTTGATCTGGGAGTGAGGGATGGGTGGAGCAGAGCTGTACGAATGTGGCTCCCTATAAACGGGAAGTCCAAGCAAATGTGTGAGTGCATGAAAGCGGCTCAAAAAAAGGGCCCTCCTAGCACTTGAAGGGTTGTTAGGCCCGATAAGGTCCCTCCGAGTTTTTAATAATAATAATAATACACGCGGCTCAAGAAGAAATATGTATGACGTCAACAAATACCAAACATCCATACCAGAAAAATAGGGAAAATTAATTCAGTGATTCGACAATGATCAAGTGACCGAAAGGTGCCTCATCACATAAAGTAAAATTATTGCACTTAGTGGTGGAAAAGTTTATTTAGAAGTAATAATAATAACTTCATATATGTGTATATATATATATATATATATATATATATATATATATATATATATATATATATCAGGAAAGTTGAAGATTTATAACAGCTAATAGAAGGAATTTTTTTAATGAAGCCATAAATTTTTCCTAAACTTCTACGAAAAATCCTTGCATCTTGCATTCTGGCAATGTTGTCTGGCTGTTTTTATCACTTTAGAAGCGTATAACAGCTAAACTGTTCAAGATATAGAGCCTTAATTTTTACAACTTGTGTCTTTAAATGTAATATTAATATCAAATATTTAATATCTCAATAAAACTTGTGATTTTTAATATTAATGGTCAAAATAAAGGATTACAAATTTTTTTTCAAAAAAATATCATACAAAAAATAAGTTTATATATACATCTAAAGATGGAAAATCATTAAAGTAACGCATTGTGAAAATTTGAGCTCAAAACCTTAAACGGTTTAGGAAAAATAGCCGTTTAAAGTGATAAAAATGGAGCCTGTGAGTGCTTTTACATTTCCAGGCTTGCAAGATGCAAGCCTTTTTTAAAATAGTCATATCTCTGTGAATATTCAGCCCAAGATGTTTCTCATACGAAACGAAAGTCTATATTTTTATCTGCGGTTTGTAGTTTAAAAATATTTTGAACAGCCTTTGAGTAACTGACCCCAAAAACGAGCAATTTTCGACTTTTACGAAATGTCAAGGTTACCCCTTCAAAAGGTACGTAACCCTTCAATTTTTCCTTAATTTCGATGAAAAATCAGATTTTTGGGTACATACATAGATAGTTGCAGAATTAAACCTACAGCGGTGAGGTGTTATTATATTTTAAACATTTTGCCTAGTTATTTGCATTTTGTGGAAGTCAATAAATTTTTTTTACCTGGGTCTGGGCCCCCAAAACCCGCCCAGCCCTTGTGGCAGCCAACCTCTAGCGAGCTATGTCCATCTTACATGCGCATGTGGTTAGTATTCCTACCGCGAGTGAAGGTAACAGGATTGATTGCCCAAGCTCATAAGCTCTTTCCATGGAGAATCAGGAGATAGGGAAATGAAACAGTACGGTGTCACGCTAAGAGCAAGATGAAAAAACCTGGCAAAAAAGAAATCCTGCCACGAAAAATCTCACGAGAGATCATGCAGGAACCCTAGGGGCTTGGATCACCTTATGCTAAGGAATAAGGAGGAGCATTGCCTTACAAATACCTTGTTAGTGAGTCTATGGCAGGAATGACATGCACCTCTTCTTCTGCTGCCTACTCAAAACTGAAAAGGCATGTAATCAAATTAGTACTTTCGTTGGGGCTAAGCTACGACTCTGGAGATGTGCTCCTCCATCACGTAGAACATAACTGTGAAGCAGAATCTATTAGTATGTATATTTTAATTTTTTTCTATTATGGTTAGAGCTAGGCAGTCGGTAATGACAGCGGCTGTCTGTATGTGTCATGGGTAGGGTCGTATCTACCCAGTGAGGAAATGAGTGTGAATGTTGTATGTGCATGCCACGCGCATGGTTGTAGAACCTTGTTGCTAAGTGTCGGAGGTGTTGTTTGATGAAAGGCACTTTCAAGTCAGTGTGAAGCAGTGTCAATCTTGTACATCTAGGTGCCTTCGTGATTATTCGCTAAACCTTGTTTTGGAGTAACTTGAGTCTGCTTGTGCGTGAGTTCCCTGCATGGCCCCAGACGGGTGAAGCGTACATGAGTATGCTGCGCAACATAGATATGTATATAGTAGTGGCTGCCCTTAGTGAAAATGGCCTTGTTCTGTTAAGCATAGGATATATTCAAATTGTTGTTAATCAAATTATTGCTTTTTTTCAACGTGTTGGTATGACTCCCAAATATTTGACCTGGTTCCCCGGTTAAGTTAGTATGAGCTTACTAGGTGTATTAGCCTGTCTGGAAAGCCATAGTGTCATAGTTTCACTAAGAGTCTTGTGTCAGACCCAGTCAAAGGCTTTTCAATGTCAAGGAAGATAACCCCAGACAAGCAGTAATTGTTGAAACCCTTGGTTGCATGCTCCACCTCTCTTATCAGCTGATGCGTGGCCGAGTGTTGTGTCCTAAAGCCAATTTGCTCTGAACTCAGTATGTTGTTTGTGTGGATATGCTTGTTGATACATTTGAGCAGGGTTTTTTCAAATATCTTGCCCATCATATTCAACAAGCTTATCGGTCTATATGAGTCAGGTTTGTTGTAGTCTTTCCAGTTTAGGAAAGACCAAGATCTTCCAAGCGTGCGGGAAGTGTTGTGTCTGGCTAATAGCATTGTAGATGTTTGAGAGATAAGTGATCGCTTTCTCCGTGAGGTTTTTTAGCGTTGTGTTGGTGATGGTGTCTGGTCCAGGAGCTCTCCTGGAGTTTGTTCAAAATGTTCAATGCGTTCAAATTTATTATAGCCGTATAGCTGCAGCTTTCAGTTGTCCTGCCAGTGCAGTAATCTTTACTGTTTGGCATTGAGAATTTATCTTGGGGGTTTAGGTGTATCTCTGTAATAAGCGCTAGTTTATATAGCAAAGAAGCTCTAGTTTTTTATATTTAACGCCGTTGGCATTCCATATCAAGACTCGCAACCTATTCATGGTTGACAGAGGAGACGTACTGGATGAAGGATGTCAAGAATTCTGAGAAGGTTTTGGGAGGTGAGGGCAAGGTCTTAACAGTGAAAAGACCTAGTCTGCCCGCGAAGGCTTCCCAGGTTAGAGCAGAGTTAGCAACTCTTAGTAGCGGTTCAAAGGTTCCTTTCGCTCAGTCTATAGAAGTAGACGAGGTAGGGGTGGGTTAACAGGTGCTGCAGGAGCCACATTAGGCTTAGGCTGGGGTTGGGAAGCCGTCCTGGTCTTTGTGGGCTTGGGGCGTCTATCCTCTCATTCTTTTTGCGGGGGATTTACTTTAGGAATGGAGGGTGCCGCTGAAAACCTTGCCTTAGGGCTAGAAGAGGCCTTGGGTATCAGTAGATTAGGTGTAGGAATTAGGGCCGGCTTGACTGGGAGCGCCGGTTTGCGGGAGTTAATGGTGGCAGGTGCCATTTGCACCAGTTTTCTAGAGGAGCCTCCTTTGGGCTTAGAAAATGGTCGGTGTTGTGTACCTAGAAGCAGGCACCTGTGTTTTGGCTGAAGGGGCTGGTTTTGGGATTTTATCCCTGTTGGCTTTCTTCAGGGCCTTGGATTTGGTGGCCTGCTTGTAAATGGGGCAGCCTCGATAGTTCACGGTGTGGTTACACTCTCGATCCTTTGTGCAGGTCTTAGAATCATGCCAAGTCGTTGTGTTTCCTATCCTCTGGCAGTTGAAGCATTGCACAGGACCTGTGGGCTGCCTGTAGGTTTCGACTTGTACCAGCATGAAACAAAAACTAGTCAGCGCCATAGCTTCACGTGCGTGCTTTTCAGACCTTAGCTCCACAAGGAACATAACAGAGGCTCCTTGATAAAGTGTCGCTTCATTTGGGACAATTTAAGGACCTTCATACCCCTGCTTTTTGAGGTCGTTTTTGACCTCCGCTGCTTCGGTGGATTCATCTACCCCTCGAACTACTACTTTAAATGTCCTTGCATTTTTGAGGCGGACTACGTGTTGGGGCACACCCTTTCCCCCAAAGTACCTCTACCTTGGGTACTTCTACCTACCATGGAGGTTGACATAGTCGTTGTAGGTGCTGGTTTGGAGCTTCACTCCATCCTACGCCATGTAAAAGTAAAGATTATATTTAGGTTTGAACTCCTTACTTATGTCAATTATGCGATGTTAATCTGGGTAGATTGTGATTGCAAAGATTTTGGCCGCTACCCTGGTATTTTTTGTGATTGAGTCGGTCTATGGCAAGTCAGCGACCTTTTGTGGAGCTCTGTGAGCCACTGCACTGGCAACAGTACAGACAGTCTTCTCCAGGGTCCACGGTCTTTCGTTTCGCTTCGGTTTTGGTTCCAGAGTCGGACTGGCGAGTCTGCTTCTTTCTTTCCTACTTACGACAGGCGGATACCCGGCATCATCATAGGTGAAATCGGTAGCAGAACTCTTCATCATAGTGTAATCAGTGCCTAGCTCTGATTGAGAGTAGGTGCTGACAGGAGTGGCTGGTCTGGGCCTAGCCGCAGAAGGTGGCTACCTCAAGGAGCCTAACCTCAAGGGGGTGGACTTGCCCTGAGAGGAACTTGTCCCATTGACTTGGCCCCGTATCTTTAGAGTCCTCATTGCGCCTCTCTAGTCAACATTACCAGGGGAGGTGTAAAGATAGCAAGTCGGCCTACAGAGTTGGCTTGTATATATAGCAAGTGGGGTTACTGCAGGTGTAGAGGTTGTCTACTATTAGACTAATTCAAAGTAAAATACATGAACTAGGGCTACCTAGACTGCTACAAGACAACCATAATCTTGTCTCTAATAGTAAATTAAAACCTAAAGAGTTTTGTCACTTGTAAGTCTTGTAGGCTAGCATAGCACTTCTAAGATATAAACGTCCTAACCTATTTTAATTTACAATCTTATGCTATCACTTGTTTATAATTAAAACTAACACAACACAATTCACATTAAAACTTAAATTTAGCTCTGTTAAAGAGTTCAGTAAACTTAAATGTCTTATTTGAACAATGGAACACATGTTCACTGCACACAAAAGCACTATGGCCCGCCTTTTTTTGACAAAGGCTTGGAAAATACGTCCTACCTGTACAAGCAGTCGGGTATAAATGAAGTAAATAATTGCTACAAAATACCATCAGGGCTGACATCTGTTGGATATATGCTGAACTACTAAGAGAATCCTGTATCCAGCAAAAAACGAAATATTACTCGGTTTTACGGGCTAATAACTCCTAAACTATAAAACATATTTCAAAACTGACGTCAACAAATAATATTATAGACTTTCTTCTTTCATTTGGTACAAAGAAAAGCTTATTGTATTGAATATTTGAAAAACTATGACTGTTTGAACCGAGCCTTGCATCCTGCATCCTGGCAATGTAATCTGGCTGTTCTTATCACTTTAAAAACATATAACCCCTAAACCTAAAGAGTAGAAAGATGAGGAGGGATAAATTAATACGAGTTGAACTAAGGAAGGGAATAATTTTAATAAGTCTTTTTAGTCCTTATTTGTATTCTTATGTACACCATGTTGATAGATCCAATATTTTCCAAAGGTGCTCAAGTATCTTAAGTAAAAAGTATAATGATTCTAATTTATAAAAATTTAAATTAATAGATACTCAACTAAGTGAATACATAAGGCCTTACTTGCTGAGGCATTTCGAAACAAGATTAAGGAAGATGCTTCGTAGTGGCTTCACAAAGGAAGATGCTGTGTTGTCTAGAGCGAATAGCTTACACTTTTAATGTGCAATCTTGTTCATTCCTTAATATGTACAACAGACACTATTATACAAAATTAATAGATTTAATCAGAAAAATTTAAGCATCAATATTTAATTCAATCACACGCTGCTTAGGAGGTTTATTCATAAACACATTTAAGATATTAATTTAACAGAACAAACTTTAAATCAATCATAATTCTTCTTTTAGAGTAAAGACCTCCATTTACTGAGGAGATTTTATTAATTTGTTTATTATAATGTGATTTACAATGCTACTCTGTTCGTCGCTTTGTCTGTCTTTTTTTTGCTCTACTTTATTTAAAAGTGCTAAGAAAAGAGCTTGTTAATAAGGAACACGGAAAATTAGTCAAGACTTAGGTTGCGAACAGCACAAGTGGCTTGCAGTTGTCGACATCCATGTAAATCAAACGCATTCTAACATACGGAACTGAACATAACAAGTAAGTCGAGGTGGAGGGTCATCGCGATGCCTTCCAGGATGCTTACATAGATGATTTTTGAAAACAAACTAATTGGATTTTACATTGATGCTTACCTTGTGGTCTAGCAGGCTGCTTCGCTCTGATTGGTCTATGCAAGGTCATCTCGTCCCTTCTATGCCACATCACGTCATGAGAGGAAAATTTGGCTGTCAACATCGGTAGTTAGTACTTAGTACTCGTGAAGAAAGTCCACCATTATTACTTATATAATAATAAGCAATATTAATATATTGCCTATATATATATATATATATATATATATATATATATATATATATATATATATATATATATATATATATATATATATATATATATATATATATATATATATATATATATATATATATATGTAAGAAAAATATGAAATATAATTTTCTTGTTTTGAATTTTGCTGCATTACGAGCATCAGCTGTTTGTTATTTTTAAAAAGATTTTCAGCTGTTGGTAATTTAGCATTTTTTGTTTGTTGTCAGAAAAGTTGAAATATGGTTGTTACATGAAATATTGATTTATTAAAAATAATAGATAACATTGAGTGAGCGCTGTTGCGACACAATAATATAAACTAAAATAATTAAGAACATTAAATGTTGTTTCTCCGTTCGCAAGTATTTATATTATAAGTTATACAACATACAAATTTGTGGAACATGATAGTTGGAATAAACATACATACTTGTACAGAGAAACTCATTGTGTTCTTTATTTTAATTGCTGTTGAAAGTAATAAAATACCATTATATATATATATATATATATATATATATATATATATATATATATATATATATGAAGTTAATATATTACTATTGTAAATACTTTTATCCACCACTAAGTGCACTAATTTTACCTTGTGTGATGAGGCACCTTTCGGTCATTAGACCATTGTCGAATTACTGATGAATTTTTCTCTATTTTTCTGGTGCGGATGTTTGGTCCGTGATGTTGGTATTTGTTGACGTTACACGCATTTTCTCTTGAGTTGCGTGTATGTTTTTGAATAGAATGTCTTTTGTATATGTTGTCTGTAGTTTCATTAAATTGTTGTGTATGTTTTTAAAGATGTGGTATTTTTCTAGTGAGTTTAATTCTATTGGGTTATTATTTATTTCTATTGGTGCACCAATATCAACAGGCATACCTAGAATCCACAAACCAGACACACCATTTAGACCACTAATAAATTTCAAAACAGCATCGCCTTACATAATCGCAAAAATACTAGACAAAATAATAAGATATAAAATACAATTCAACAACACATACAATATAAAAAAATTGATACAATTAATAAAATAAAAAACATAGAAACAAACAACAACACAAAAATAATAAGTTATGACATAACTAACATGTACCCTAGTATCCCAATAGAAGAAACCATAGAAATAATTAAAAAAAAAAAAACTAATACACAATAACGAAAAAGAAAACAAATAAGTAGTATCATTACACTAACCAAACACATATGTAACCAAAATTACTTCCAATTTAACAATAAATACTATAAACAAACAACTGGACTCCCCATGGAATCACCCATATCTTCAGTCATGTCAGAAATATACCTACAACACCTTGAACAAATAATAATTAAACCTATACTAAACACGTAATATTTAGCTATGGACAAGATACGTAGATGATATTCTTGTAATATACCAACCTACCATTCACAACGAACACATCATAATACTAAACAAACTAAATACATACAACGAAAACATACAATTCACCATCGAAACAGAAACAAACAGAACAATTAACTATTTTGACATTACATTAAATATAAATAATAATAAAATAGAAACTACAATACACAGAAAACCCACTTCCAACAACACCACAATACACTACAAATCTAACCACCCCTGGACACACAAAATTAACACTTACAGTAACCGATAAATAAAGCAATAAAATACACACAAGATAACAAACAAAAATTAAATGAAGAATTAGATAACATTACAAAAATAGCAATAGAAAATGGATACAACAAACATCTTATAAAAAACATGTACAATAAATTTACAAAAAAACCTAACCTCAACACACAGTTCAACCTGAACACAAAAATAATAAAAATAAGCAAATCTACCTAAAATATAAATACACCAACAACAAAATAGAAAAACTAACAAATATACAACAAAGAATACTACACTCCAACATACAAACTAAACAACAAAATAATAAAATATCTTAATAACACAAACCACAAAACAATTACAGAAAACAACCTATCAGGAATTTACAAAATTACAAGCAACGATGCAACGCATTTTACATAGGGAAAACGACCACATCATTTAAAATAAAATTTGAAGAACATTACAGAGCATTTAAAAATAAAAATACAAAAGTATCAAATGTTGCAGGACACCTAATATCACATAAACATGAAATAACAAATTACGAAAATAACCTAACCATACTGAAATAAATAATAACCCAATAGAATTAAACTCACTAGAAAAATACCACATTTATAAAAACATACACAACAATTTAATGAACCTACAGAGACCATATACAGAAGACATTCTATTCAAAAACATTATACACGCAACTCAAGAGAAAATGCGTGTAATGTCAACAAATACCTAAATCACGGACCAAACATACTCACCAGAAAAATAGAGAAAAATTCATCACTGATTCGAAAATGGTCAAGTGACCGAAAGGTGCCTCATCACACAAGGTAAAATTATTGCACTTAGTGGTGAATAAAAGTATTTACAATAGTAATATATTAACTTCATAAAGTCAGTGCAACGGTTAAATAATGGACAACGTAAAATATCGATATATATATATATATATATATATATTGTTAATTAACTCGTATAATAATAATCACAACAGCGGCCTTAACTTGAACAAGCAGCGCAGGTGACCTCCTCACTACGTGCTGTTGACATCGACAGCGACTTAACTAATGACATCACCATGACCTACACTTCTACCATGACCCACTTGTGCTGTTTGCACCCTTATTTCTGCTACGAGCATCCTGGGATGCTCATCCTAGATACAGATGGTTTAGAAAACATTGGACTTGGGAAGGCAGATCAGTATTTTAGACCTCAATATCACAACACATTTCTTGTGTAGAAATTGAAAATTTGTAATAAATTAGTTCAAATAATTAAACACATGAAAACACTTGAATTATTCCACATCTTGAACAGAACGGTTATTTCTAACAAAATTGTTTATAAAAAATCTATTTTTGGAATACAGTATCTATTTATTTACAGCAGAAAATTGTTTTTAATCGCTTGTTAACCTTAAATTCTTATAATTAATGCTTCTAGCTATTAGTTAAATAGCTCACAACGTTCCCTAATAGCCCTAGCATTACTTTTAGAAAGCTTTACTAAAACTGTAATATGTCAAAACTAATGAAGATAAATTGATGACATGTTCAGTTAATATTATAAAATATTTAGTTTTATATACATAGTCTTTTAATTTATATGTATTAAAAACAAAGTACTTTCACTGATTACCAAATTTCCATTTGGGAAGTACACTTTTATTCATTTCCTTAATTTTCTATGTAACTGTCAGTACTACTACCACTAGGACTGCTGACTGTTGTAGAATTTTACAAAACTAAAATACCACAACAAAGTGTTTTAAAATGTTCAGGAAATAAATAAAAATACAATAATTACATGAGTCTACACCATTAAATTAGAGTAATTTATATCATGAAGTTCTTCCTTTTACCAGCTAATACACAAGTTTTTACTGATCTATGCTTCAACTTTGTAAACAAGAAATAAATCCATAACTTGTCACCAGATACATAAGAGCCTACACTGGATGGGCACTGCCCCAAACAATGCCAGTAGAGCAACCTTCTCAGCTGAGACACTGTCTGACATTCTGAATTCAAGAGTTAATAATTCAGCAAACATTTTCTCAAGGACAATTTAAGACAAAGCCAAAGGTATTAATAAGAATAAATAAATGCAAGCATTCAATGAAATATATTTTATTGTATAGAAAACAAGTACACCTTATATTTTTTTAAAACCAAGAACGTGTAAAATAAATAACAATCAGTCAATTTATTACTGTTATTAATAATTAAAATTATTAAGTCACTTGAAAATCCATTGATTCTGTACCTTGTAACTTATTTTTGATGGAGTATATTGAGTGGTGGTAATTTTTGAGTTCTTTGAACAAATATTCAATATCAGAAAGATTTTAATATTATATTACACCAAAACCCAAATAGCATGACAATCCAAAAAGGTTCTACTTTGCTTTTTGAATGAGATCAGTTAATAGTTTTTCTAATTTACGTGAATCATCTGCAAATTTGCGAATTCCATCAGACAGTTTATCTGTTGCCATCTGGTCTTCATTGAGTTGCCAGCGGAACTGGGCTTCATTCAAAGATATCTTTTCTATATCAGACCTTCGAGCTGAAAAACAAATTAGTTATAAAAATTTGTAAAAGCAAATAAATAACAGCAACTAATGTTCTAATTTCTAATAATTAATACAATACTTTTTATTCATCCACTTAAGTTCAAATACATTTTTTTTAAACTTGTAATGAATAATACGTGGTCTTGATACAGATTTTGCAAATAATAATTCATTAATTAAATTTAATATGGGAGAAAAACTTTTCACAGAAGGGGTAATGTATGCATTATAGTTATTTTGTGCCATTTGGCTTAAAAAAAGTGATAACATGATTTCATGAAACAGCTGATTTTATGCTGTAGGTTATGACAGCTGTTTTAACACGTAGGTTATGTTACTTATAAAAAGTAACTAAAACAAATATTTTCTTTTTTTGAATAAAAACAGAGTTGATTCATCAGTCAAGAATACTTAATTTATTAAAAATTCGGTAACATTTTGACAACTATATTGTTGTCCTCATTCAGGCCTGATCTTCTTTGTACCATTGTCAAAGATATTAAAACCAGAAGACTGTAAAACCATTTTAAACCAATTCAATAAAAACTGTACATTATTGTACTGTACCTTAATTTTTAATAAATTAAATATTCTTGACTTATGAATCAAGAGCATTTTTATTCAACAAAAAATTTATGTGAGTGTACACATCAAGAGTTTTCTTTGTTCACCTACGTAGGTATTAACTTTAACCAATTTTTGTTTATGTTCTTGTTATTTTTTGTTATTTAGAGTGAGCCCTTTAAGACAAAAAGTATGCCACAAATTATATCACTGGCATTAATGTTGGTAGGTTATAAGTTTACAGTCATTTTTATTTGGCTTGAACACCCCAAACCAAAGTAGTTTTCCTAATATGTTAATTATTCACCTGTCTATTAGTTTTAACAATCTAATTTATTTTTAATGTCATGATCAACCATCAAATGGCTTTTACCATTAGATATGCTGAGTTACTGAGCCCTACTTACATTTTAAACCTTAATTTGGCCAGTCCTAACATATGGAGCGGAGACATGGACTTTAACCGCTGTGATGAAAAATCAGCTGACAGCGTAAGCTTTTAAGGAAAATTTATGGTCCAGTCCACAATGTACAAACAAATACGTGGGACCTTCGATCTAAAGCCAAGTTGTATTCCTTACACAAAGATGCACATGTGGTCAGTTTATTAAAACACGACATCTAGAATGGCTGGGTCACATTATAAGAATCCCCACCAATAGAATCCCGAACAAACTTTTACATAACACTATGATTGGCAAAAGAAGAGTTGGCCGATCAAGAAGACGATGGCTACAGGATCTTGAGGAAGATTTAAGGATACTCGGCATTACAGCATGGAAATGGAAGGCTAAAGACAGAAGTACATGGCAGGACATTTTTAAGGAAGCCAAGGCCCACCTTGGGCTATAGTGCTATGTAGTAGTAGTAATACTTACATTTTAAACATTAGATATCTTTTTAAGTTCGTTAATCGGTGTGTAAAGTTAATACATATGTTAAGCAAAGTAGCCAGCTTTCACCATTCCAGTTGAATGTTTCATTATTACGTGGATGCTAGATGTTGTTAACATCCACCCTTGATTGAAACAGTCATGTAAAACCAATTCTTTATTAAGCATTAGTCAAACATTACTACCTACTGGTTTCTTATGCCTTTAAGATACTTCGTAAATTTTTCAACCAGAATCAGAAATCTTTGTTGTTGCTTGTACTAATAATCTCTGTATTATCCAGAATTTCAAATTAACTGATTACTTCTGGTATCAATTAGTCCAGTTCAATTGTTGTACCATGTTAATAATTAAAAACCAATGACATAGCTGCATCTTGGATATACTCTGTGTTTTCAATTACAGCTACCAGAGTTTAATTTTCTACAGCACATCTTAAATGTTTATTCAATCAGGTAAGTGTTAAACATAGCACTAAAGTTGTTAGGTAACTTAAAACATAACGTTTAACTTGTAGCTGATTGTAGAAATCATCTCGAATTCACTAATTAAATATTAAGTAATTATTGCTTAACTGAGTGAATACTTTTGAACTTATTTGCTGATGTGTTTTGAAATAATAATTTCATTGACGAAGCCAATGTGCTACCTGTAATTGGTTGGCTTCAATGAAATGATTATTTTAAAGCGCATCAGCAAGGAAGTTCAAAAGTATTCACTCAGTTACACAAACATTACTTATAAGTTAACTTAAGTTAAAGTATGAGGAAATCATTTGTCTGCTTTAATAGTTAAACATCTAGAAGAGATAGTTTCTTGGGTATCCAAATAAGACTGCATTTTTTTGCTTCATTCTAAATCATTGAGACCATAAAATAAATGACGATACTTCAGACAACTTTCACATTTTACAACATTCATTTGCTGTGATAGTGTGAATTTGTGCTCAATTCCGTGATACGTAAAATACTACATTAACAATAAAATGAAAGGGATTTTTGTAGAGTTTACCTGTTTTCTCAGATAGAGCTTCATGAACTTGATCATTGGACTTGTCTAATTCCTCAAGAAGTTTGGGGCTGATGGTCAGTAAGTCACAGCCTGCTAGAGCTTTTATTTCACCTACAACCCATTAAAAATGTAATTATATAACTTACATGAATTTTTAGTACAAAATTTGTTATAATTATTATAAACATAGCAAACAAAGAAATACAATAAATTTGTATTTAACACTATATTTATACCACAATATAGTATTTTTTATATTAGTACAAAAGTATTCCTCATCTGATTACAAAGCCTGTGCATGGGAAAAGTTATAAAAAAAAGGTTTTGATAGATGCAGAAGATAAAATTGATAAAAAACAAGTCTTACTTGAACCAAACATTATAAAAAAGAAAAAATACAGTCTGCATAGAGGGGAACCTTAACAGAGTATTACTCTTCAGGTCTGGAAGGTGGAAATATTTCTGTCCATTGTTATAATTGTCTTGTGAGAATTTCCCAAGCACAGAGAAATTGCTCCCACAGGTGCAATAAAAGCTAGTTTTACTTATCATTATACTTGATACTACAGTTGTAAGACTATATTATTATTTAAAAAATCACAGTGTAACAATCACAATATTTTTATTTTGTAAAAATAAAACCACTTGTTTGCAAGTCAAGCATTGTCATTTACTAATTTAGTGGTGATGTTTTGGTAACATATTTGTCACCATCCTCAGGTTATAAACTAAAAATGGGTTGATTCTGGTTCTCGATTTCAGGAATTGTCGATTCTAATGGTATGAATATTCATCAATACTCAATTCTCCATTGAAAAAAGTGCCAATTCCAATTCTTGTTCTTTAACTGTTAAAGTGTGCAGTATAATTTAAGTAAAAATTAATTAATCATTGATTATGCCTTATTTATGTATTAGTTGGTTTGAATGAATTAAACGATTAAAGCAAATGCCAATTTGAGACAATGTAAATAATATTATTATTTATCACACAACAACCAAACCGATCGGAAGCATTTTTGGTCTGTTTGTCATCGTTCGTCTCTGCTGCCTCACTATCACTCTGGCGGGCTCGACTCTCTCTCTCTCCACGTCCTAGCCGCCAACGCTTCATAGATGGCAAAACAAAAACCATAGAAAAAGCAGTTACAATTTCTCCTGTAATACAAACTGAAATGGTTATTACTGAAGTTATATTGTAATTGTGAACTGAAGTTCATGTTTGTAATTTTAAAAGAATCATTACTTTTAACCAATATGTTTGTCATGGTTTCAGAAATTCCTATTCATAAATCATGATTGAACGCTTTGTGTAGCCTATTACATTAAAAAGGAACTTTTAAAAGGCTTCACCATATGACCAAGATGTTAACTAAATTCATTATTAGAGAATATTGTGTAAGCCTATATTTAACGTGAAAGACAAAGAACCGAGATTCGGAAGGGAAATGTTAGAATCGAAAAATTTATGTATCGGATATCCCTATTAAAATAATTAGTAAATTTAAATCAGTGTTTACTTAGGCTCCATTCCCTTATGAATTGGAAATGTATATATACATAATGAAATGGAACTCAAGTAAAAACTGGTTTAAATTTACTAATGCTTTATTGCCTAATGGTTATAAAAATATCACCATTAAATTAATAAATAACAATGCTCGACTCGCAAACCAGTCATTTTATTTCTACAAAATTTAAGCTTAGCAATTGCAATATGAAGACTCAATATTTTTATTTCACTTACGATACATTTCAAATATATTAAGATTTATTTATACTATTTAGAAGGTTTCTTATGGTTCTTATAACAGTTATGTTATTATTATTTTAAACTGACATTTTAAGCACAAGCATTATTATTGTCATTCAGATTTAATTTTTGATTGTTCATGTGATTTTCAAGAATAACCAGATATAACATTATTTTTATCCAATTCTTTATATTTAATATTTAGCTATTATGTTTCATCATACAGATTATTTATTTCCACAGATTAGGAGTTCTCAAACTGTGGTACACGTTCCCCTTGGGGGTACACAGAAATATTCAGGGGACAACTAGGGCAGAATAATGAAAAATTACAAATACACAATTTGTATTTCTTTCTGTTTCATAATCACTCAAGGTTATAATTTAATAATGGAATCTAATTGAATACTTGTGTGGTTGAGTTACATGGAACCAAATAAGAGAATACTTCCCACCCGCAGACAAAAAGTTGTACTATATCTGTGACACCTTTTCGTTTGATGCTATTGAAACTTTGAGCAACCTGACAACATTCCAAAAGGAACAACTAATTGAACTATCATGTGATCTGATGTAAAAAAATTCAGTGCTACGTTGTTTGATTTTTGGATTGGTGTTGGAAAGGAGTACCAAGAACTTTCAAATACTGCTGTAAAGATTCTTACTGCGTTTTCAACTACATACCTATGTGAAAGAGGGTTTTCCAGCTTAACACGTCTAAAACGTAGGTACAGAAACAAGCGTAATGTTGAGGAAGATTCAAGGTTGTACTTAACAAAACTTGAGCCGAACATTGAAGAACTATGTAAAAACATGCAAGCTCATCATTGTCATTAATTTTTTGTAATGTGTTTCAAATAGTCTATATTCCCAAATATATTGTGTTTTTTATGTAAAAAGTGCTTTAACTTAACCCTACCCCCAACAACAACAAGGGGCTAAACAGAATTTTAATTTTTTATTAAGGGGAACAGTCTGAAAAAGATCAAGAAACCCTGCCATAGATTATGATTTGTAAAATAAACATTAACAATTTTAAATATAGTAATTCTGATTAATTGTATTCCATATGACTGACATTCACTGTGTTTCACTTTTACATTCCACAATCACCCTACACTAATTAAGTGAAAATTATTAATGTGGGAAATTAATTTCTTTACATTATCTGAAAAGCAGTTATCCACATCCATCCTACTAGCTCTGAGTATTTTACCACACTCTTTTTTTGTGAATAAGAGAGTTTAATTTTTTGCTAACAATTTCAAATGTTATATCACTTACCTACATTACGGAAAGAAGCACCCATTACTACAGTTTTATATCCGTATTTTTTATAATAATTGTAGATTTTAGTAACAGATCTGACTCCCGGATCTTCAGTTGGAGCATAGACCTTGTGCTCTGTATTTGCAACATACCTGAATATTTAATAAAACATTTTAGTATTCTTCAACATATACGTTTTGTATGAAATACAATTTCAATCTATCTAGCTTAGAAAGAGCAAACAAAATATAATATTTATTTATTACAATGCACATGTATTTGTGGTTACAATATAAAGTATTTTTCTAGCATTATTTCAATTAAATACTTATGTATTTATTTAATTTCCTTTTAATTTTCTGTTACATTGATAAAAAAAGTTCATTTTTTGTTTTCTTCTGCATTTGATAAGAATGATGAAATATTCGATTTTGATATCAATTATTTACCACAACTGTTTTAAAATCCATATTAAAGTATTTTTTGAAAGTTAATCTGTATATTACATAAAGTAATAGTAAAATCATAAGAAAATTTATGGAATGTTACAATTTGTTTATCTGCAATAGTCAATGTATACTTTGAGAAAAGAAAACAATGGAACAAATCACAATTATCCCCGGCTTTTTGAAGATATTGAAATCTTCCCCTGGTTTTGAATAAAATGGTGTATTAACACATTGTAATTTATCTGGTAAGTCCATTATCAGGCTTTGGCCATACAAAATAATATCTACATGAATACTGAATGAAGCTTCTTTAACACACTTAGCACTGAATAACAAACAAACATTAACACGAATATGTGTTAATTCTTGTATTTGTATTTTGACTTATGTTCTTTATTAATACACAAGAATACATATTGTGATATTTATATATATATATATATATATATATATATATATATATATATATATATATATATATATATATTTCCAAGAGATTGCAGTTTTGGACTATTGCCACTAGGTAAGTCTGTCAGTCTCCTATCTAGTCAAAAAATTCCTAAATAAGCTTTAGCCCTATTAGAACTAACCTAAATATATATATATATATATATATATATATATGTTTTCTTGTATAGTAATTAAAAACAACTGAAGTTAATCAAATACAAGAATGAATACAAATTAATAAATAGTCCTTGAATAGTTTTAATGAATAACATGTTGTTATTATATATATATATATATATATATATATATATATATATATATATATATATATATATATATATATACACATATATATATACACATATATATATACACATATATATATATACACATATATATATACACATATATATATACACATATATATATACACATATATATATACACATATATATATACACATATATATATACACATATATATATACACATATATATATACACATATATATATACACATATATATACACATATATATACACAAATATATACACACATATATATACACATATATATACACATATATATACACATATATATACACATATATATACACATATATATACACATATAGATACACATATATATATATACATATATATATACATATATATATACATATATATATACATATACATATATATACATATATATATATATATATATATATATATATATATATATATATATATATATATATATATATATATATATATATATATATATATATATATATTAGAGATGGGCCGATTCCTAAAATTTTCGATTCCGATTCCGATTCTGAAATTTTCCGTTCGATTCTCGATTCTTTAGTCGATTCTCGATTCTTTCAAGTTATATTAGCTTACATGCTAGTTTTCTAATAATTAATTTAGTTAACATCTTGGTCATATGGCAAAACCTTTTAAAAGTTCTGTTTTAATGTAATAGGCTACACAAAACCTTCAACCTTGATTTATCAATAGGAATTTTTAAAAGCATAAAAACATATCAGATAAAAGTAAAGACTTATTTTAAAGTTAAAAATGTGAACTTTACTTATTTTATGATTTTTAAAAAAATACCTAAGCCTATTTACATTGTCTCTCAAAACAAAACAACCATTAAAAACAAACGAACACCATAAAAAGTAAAAAATTAATACAAATAGGATAATTTAAAAGTTTGGCAGGTAATGTACATTTCTGTTCAAAAACACAAGCATTTGAACACGTTGTGGGTCAAGCTAGTTTCATAGCTTGTCATATATAACTCCTCAGGTTGAGAAAGGTTTTTTAGAAAACACTGTCGCGAGTGGGCAGACAGGTATTTCAATTCCATTGCATTTAAATGAGGGTATTTGGCACTTTGTACTGCCCAATACTTCCCAACATCACAATCTGGACTGGCTAATGGTTCCCCCAGATAATTATTTACTTCTTCTTCTACTGTCAATTCCCCTGGGGTACCTTCTTCCTCAACATTCTGGATTAGTAAGGCATACCTTCTCCACATCTGGTGGGACCTTTTTTCTGCAGGTGTCTGGAACAAGTGCAACTGATTCAGGCCTATTTTGTATTTATTACTCAATCCCAGTTGATTTTTAACCGGCTATCACTTGTAGGTCCTGTGTCTGAGGATAAAGTTTCTTCAAGTATAGATCTTTTTTGTTGATAAATTTGGGCAAAATGAATGTTATTAAGTGCTTTTTCATATTTGATATATTATGTGGTTTTCCACCGTCAGTTTCTGTTAACCGTCATCGAATTGACTCAACGGCCAGTACCCTGAACCGAATACCGTCGGGCCTCTTAACGCTTTATGTTTATTAGTACTACTCAGCTGGTGTTGCTACTTTTGGAAAAATTAAGGCATAGTATTTAACAACAAGCTTCACACTACTTACAGATGTATTTACGATGGTGTTTGTTTGATAGATAAACGCCGACGGGATTAAAAACATGATGTTATTCTAAGAGCTTTTTGTCCGTAGTTACGGGCCGACACACATATTTGTTATAACGTATTGCAATGATTTTCAAAATTTCACAAAACCTTAAAAGTAAGTCGGAAATATTGACTAAATATTTAGTTGTAAAATAATCCTTAAAAACGGACTTTGGGAAAGTCAAGTACAAACATTGATACAATTAGATAAACTCATTCTTACTAGGAAGTAAATTATAACTTAAATTCCTTAACAAGTAAATTATTTGGTGTTAAAACTTTTACTTAATATGAATCTTGGATAGTATTTACTAGACCTTTAGCATTACTTATCAGAGAGAGAATATATTACACTTTAGTTCTATATTCAAAATATTTATAAACTCATGTGACATGTTTACGTGTCTTAGTGATAGGCGCCAAAACACTTTTATCACCAGTCAGTTTATTATTTGGGTAACCGGGACATGAAATTATTGTTTTGTTGTTTCTTGCTAACACAAAACACAAAAAATATCAAAACAGTGTTGCATAGATAATAAAATTTAATTAAATCAAAAACAATGTCGGGTCAATTGGTCCGACGGAGTTTATTTACGTTTCATTTACGATAGGAAAAAACTATGTTGGGCCAGTTGGTCCGACACGTATTTTTATAAATATTAAGATAAGAAACGTATATCCATACTTAGATATGATAGGGGAACAAAGTATAAGAACACATTATTTAAAAATGAGCTTAAAATATTTTAGCAATTCTCTATGAAAACGCCGATATTGTGGCCGGCAGCTAAAGTATTAAGGTGCAGTGACGCGTTAGCTTTGTTTTTTTTAAACTACACGAACTATTTCAAGTTTATATTATTGTACATTATTTTGCTACATTTGTAGCTACTGTGCGGATCTGTTTATAATGTAATAAATAGTTTCATTTGCTATTACAATCGTGTTTATTTTCTTTTCGCTCCCAAATATATTACATTACTGTGAGAGTGATATCTGTCTATAATATAATTTATTGAGGTTAAGTTTCGGAGGAATAATACAGTGTTTCTGTTATCCGTCTATTCGCTTAACCATCATGGCCACGGTTAATCGAGTTTTTACTGTATTTTTTGTGTATTTTGTTCTGACATCTATAAATCAGTGGCAGTAAGACACGTGGGGGGGGGGGGGGGAGAGAGAGAGTATCGAACTCGCTCTAGTGAGAGAGAGAGAGAGAGAGAGAGAGAGAGAGACGAGCGATGTCAAACGACCAGAAATGGTTACGATCTTGATTAGTGTTGCTTCATAAATAATAATATTTTCTTTATATTTTCGTTTACTTTTATCATTTAATTCATTCAAATCAACTAATACATAAATAAGACGTAGTTGGTAATTAATTATTTTTCCAATAAATTACTCCACACATATATTTTAATAAGTAACAAAATAGGAATCGGAATCGACACTTTTATGATGAAGAATCGAGTATCGACGATTCCTTGATACCACCTAGAATCGACGATTCCTGGAATCGAGAATCGGAATCAGCCCATCCCTAATATATATATATATATATATATATATATATATATATATATATATATATATATATATATATATATATATATATATATATATACATTATAACAAAATTCATTAGGTTAAGAAAACTGTTAGAAAAATATTTGAACTTGTGGGATATACCTAGCTAGCGCTTGTCTATTGTCACAAATATCGGTAGAAATAAGTTACTGCACCCACCTGCAAGTCATAAATAAAAATAATTCGAAAGGGGTTCATTGTAAGTAAACCAAGACGTGCCTCGTTCATGGGAGAGAAGCTTCACCTAGACATCCACGGACCGGGGAGATTTATGACTAGGAATCCCTGAGAATACAGAAAAAACACCTACACCTGTGGGAAAGTTAGACAAATTCCCACGAAGCCCAATAGAAAGTGAGGGAAGCATCAAAATTTCATAGGCTAGTCACAGTTTGAGCGCCATAAGGGAGCCAATCAAATTTGAAGAGGGGATGAAACCCATACGGATACGATCCAAGAGAAACAGGAAGAAGTCAGAGTCAATTTTCAGTACTCGAAAGGGTCAAGTGGTAGGACTCGATGAGTCATAATGCAGGACTCGAGGGAGAAGTAATGTTCAGTTTTAGTAAGAAATATCAAATTCAAGCAAAGAAACGTGGCAATTTAAAGTAAGGGAGATTAATAGAGGGAGATTAAAGGGTAATAAGTGAGATTAAAGCAAGGGAGATTACTAATTAATGAGTTATATTAAGTGAGGGAGATAAGAATGTAGTAGGAGAAATTGAATAAGGAAGATAACTAAATAGTAAGTGGAATTAATAAGGGAGTGATTAATAAAGTCAGTTACGGCATAGAAGCATTTCTATGAAAAGAAGAGAGATTAAGAAAAGTGAAATTGATAGAAAATATTAATAAGTGAATTAGGGTCAAGTGAAGTGAAACAAGGAACCACGCAATTACTAATTACTAATTTATTTTCATTATAAAGCCAACTCTTTAAAACCAAAACATTTAAGAACATTTAAACTTTTATAAATTCCTTAAAAAGTCATAATTAATTGAAATATAAAAAATTTATCAAACCACAAGTGCAGTAACTTATACACGCCCTTTTACGATAGCTAAAAGAAAATAAATTTAGAACTGTTAAAAAAATTAATAGTCAAATAAGAGTCTTGATGCCTATCGGCAAATATTAGAGTTAGTAAAACGAATTATAAGAACTACCTATAAATGCAATATTGATCTCAGGATAAAATAAATCTGTTATTATAAAAGCAAGTAGCTGGATTATTAATTCAATTTCCTAAGAGTCAAAATATCCTGTAGAGAATCATAAGTGAAGGTATGTTATAATATGATCTATCTATCTATCTATCTATCTATATATATATATATATATATATATATATATATATATATATATATATATATATATATATATATAGAGAGAGAGAGAGAGAGAGAGAGAGAGAGAGAGAGATTTTTTGGACTAGGAGACTGACAGACTTACCTTGGTAAGAGTCCACTCTGTAGTCTTGAAATAGAAACACATAAAAGCACTTAAACTCATTGTTTAAGTGCTTTTATGTGTTTCTATTTCAAGACTACAGAGTGGACTCTTACCAAGGTAAGTCTGTCAGTCTCCTAGTCCAAAAAATCTAAATAATCTTTACCAACCAAAACTAACCTAAATATATATATATATATATATATATATATATATATTTAAAAAAATATTTACAAGCGTCTTTACATATTTAAATGTTTTCAAATATTAATAATACTAATAAAACCATAATAGCAAAATTTAAATACTTTTAGTGTATATGATCTTCAGTTTAAAACTCTTACCAGTCCAAAATGCGACCTACAAATGGTGAGATAAGTGTGACTCCAGCCTCAGCGCAGGCTACAGCTTGAGCAAAAGAAAATAATAAAGTGAGGTTGCAATGGATTCCATTCTGTTGCTCTAAAGTTCTGTTAACAAAATAAAATACTCTAGATACAATATACAAATAATTGCAGTCTAATGAAAAAATTATGTATGACTCTTGTTTTTGAATTTTATTATGGTGAAGCTTTTGAATATATGGTAAAATAAATATTTCATAAAAGAAGGAATTGAAAACAAAAAGCTCTAAAACAACACAAACAAACAAAAATAGGATAAAATAGTAATAAAAATTCAATTCAATAGGTTTAGTAAAAGGATTTTGTACTGTACTATTTATTGTATATATATTACTGTATTTATTAGCATAGTTCCGTACATATGAATAATATGTAGTATATAACCCACACAGGTTTAAGCACAGGAGAAATGGTTAACTAAGGCAAAGTTCCCTTGATTACACATTGAACTTGCCGTGTCACTGGTCAAGGTCATGTTAAATTCTTATTCTGTACAACTATCGTCAGTTCAAGGAATTAATTTGTGTGTATTACATTGGGATGGTAATGAGTGCCTTTTTTGTATGCCATATAAAATATTGGTCATTCAACAAGTAGATGTGTTAGATAGATTGAACTGTGCTTTCTATCGTAATCCAGTACACTGCATTATGTACACTACCTCCTGCATTAAAATGAGTATTTAAAAAAACTGATACTAAATTAGTGGTGCAGAAAAAACATTAAACTTGGAGCAAAAATTAAAGATTAGCCCTTTGATTTGCAACATGTGCCTGCCCTGATATTGTTCCTGGGAGCAACATATTTTTGAAAGATTTTTACACTTTTTCTTTATTTTGTCTACTTTTTTTAAATTATAGTAATATTTCTATTATTTGTTAACATTTTTTTATTTACTTATTTTCTCATATTAACTAAACCTTTACCTTACGCTTACTGACACGTTCTTTGCTAAAAAATTTATCTGTTATTCTTTTTTATTGTAAAATATCTGTTCATTGTGAAATACTGCCCAAACTTAAAAATTATCTGTAAACATGTAGGAAAAACCATAGATTTTGGATACAAAAGAATGGTGACTATGTACTCTCCGTGTAGTATTTATTGTCCAGACAGTTTCAAATATTTAACCTAGAATACAGCACAATACACAGGTAAACAAATCGTAAACGTATGGCAATGCTAATCTGAGAAAAATGGTAAAACATACATATACGGCAATGTTCCCGCTGGCCGTTGCTCGATTTCATGTACTGGTACGTGAATGCTAATCAAAGAGTTAAAATGTACGTACATTAAAAAGCCAATCAGATCTTGCTCAAAATCTGGATTAGGAAGTTTCTAGAATAAATACAACAGTGAAAGATCGAGATGAAATTAAATATACTTAAGGTATCTGCCACAATGAAGTTGACAATTATTAAAATGCCTGGAAGTGGACTTATTTTGGAAATGGAAAAACTGCTACTTACAAAATCTAAAATTTCTAGAAAAACAAGAATCATAGACGTAAATAGGACAAAATTTACTGTAGGCCTGCTGTATAAACACATATGCCAGTGTTGTATTTTAGTGTAGTTCAAGCATTGTATCTTATTCCAGTTATAAGATATAACTGTTAACCATGCCATTCAGTGTTTCATTTTTACATCGCATCAGAAGAGAATAAAGTAGGAATATATACTGTGTTCATTTTATAATACAGTATAGCATTTTAAGTCTTTTCTGGACTTTTAAATTGACACAAAGTATATGAATGTTCTGTGCAATAATTATTTTGGTATTTTCATACTGTAATTAATACATACAGTACAAAATTAAAAGTCAGTATGGTTAAACTCACACAAAAACTCTTTAAAACGTAACTGTTATATAATCTGTGTTTCAGCTGTATTTTATATTTAGCAAGTAAATTTTTAAATTTAAAAAACTTTTTTAATTTCTGAAAAATATACACGTCTCACCATTTTTTATTTTACAAATTTTGTGACTCAAGATCTTGTTAATGTAGAAAAGAAGTTTGTGTTAATATAAAAAGCTATTTTATTACATGGATTTTAAATAAAATAAATATCAAACTAATCACTCTCTTTTCAATTTCATCATACCTCAACTAGTTAAAAAATCATAATTAGATAATAATTTATTAAATAACCAAACAGAGGGAGCAATAAATAAATAATGAGACTTTGGCATAATGACAGCAACTTATTCATTATTCTATAATCAATATATTTAGGCCAAGGAAACTTACAAATCTACAAGCCTAATACAAACTACCTAAATTAATTTCTAAAAATAATTTGTGTAATCTAGTACTGAAAATTACCTTAATCAAAACAAAAGGACTGAAACTTTTGATGAACTGCGCTTTTTGCATATGTTACTCAGAGTAGGTTGTGGACATTACAAAGTTAACACTTTAAAGCCTAGCCCCTTAATAGGCCCCAATGTCTATCTGCCTGGAGGTTTTTAGGTAAAATATAAAAAATTCCTGATATAATAAATACCATATTTACAACAAATTATACATTTTTGTAAAGCGAATGAAACAAGCTTTAGGGAATATATACATATGAAATGATAACATACATATAGATGGTGTTGCGCTTCTTTGAAAAATGTATAAAGAAGTAAAAATAATAAAACAGCAAAACTGTACATGACTGTATTTCACTACACATATTTTACATTGGAATGAAAATAATTATTACATATTATATATCATTTTAAAGTTGAAGCTAAAAAAAAAATGTAATTTAGAAATATTTCCTGTAAAATTTAGAAAACTCCTTAAAACCGGGTCATTTACATTTTCATTCAGTTCATCAATAAAAGATATGTCGATTGTACCTCGGTTTCACTGTCACAGTCTAAAAGCAACTTATCTAAAAAGAACATTGAATCGCTTTCTAAAGTGTCTTTAGCAGTTATATCTATAACGTTTTATCTCTAATTGTAACATTATTTTAGGTAATGCTGCATATTAAAACAGCTTCAGAAAACAAAACGAGATATTAATTTTAAAATATTAAAAAAAAATTGTAAATTATAAAATAAAATGTTCTGGCTGAGACAGATATCCATATACAAAAACCTGATTTGCAAGATACGCAGCTACAGAACACAGAAGTTAAAAAACTCGCTTGGTTGCTTCAAGTAACCACTTTCCTTGGCGAAATGTAGGCCGATACAGACGTCTCAACATGTGAAGAGCAAAGGGATGATTTTATTTTAAAATGTTAATAATGTAAAAGTTATTTTAAAATTTATTTTTTTTGTTCGCAGCCATGTTTTTCTACATCGTTTGTTACAACACAGATAAGTTATAATTTTATACATAAAGTGATGAAAAAGGCAAAATTTAACTTTTAAACTTTAACCGGTCACGGCATAATAATGCAAGTTTTTATTTTTTGAAATGTGGGAAGTGTAAATTCATTTGTAAAATGTAATAGCAAAATTTTAATGTCTGATAGATAAATTGAAATGTATTTTAAATAACGTAAAAGCAATCTCATGTGGATATCATTTTAACAATATAAAGTTCTTATAAATTTAAGTATGTAAAACAATTTGTAATTTTGTTTTGTATTTCATATTTTTTTTGTGCAGTAAAACTTAATTTATTTAAATTAATATTTGTTGGTTAAATTATTTATTGAACTAAATTATTTTATGTTAAATTATTCTTACGTTTAATTAAATTTTTGACATTGCAGGTCAAATAACTAATTGTGTAACAAATTACTGCAATATTTAACATCATAAATTCATTAAGAATTATAACAATTTATCCACTACGTTACATAATAATACAAATTAAATAACTGAAAGATAAATTTAAGGTGAAAAACAACAAACTAGAAACCTAAACAAAAATTACACAAACTACAAATTAAATAAACAAAATAACTGATTAATAAACTTTAGAGCAAACAGCAACAAACTCAAAATGTAAACAACACACTAATAAAACATGCACTATCTGACCAAATCAACATCTGTCAAACAAATGTTTGATACTCTCTGATGCCACACTTAATCAATTAGGTTTTAGTTTATAAAAAACAACTCTAATTGGCCTAAAGATAAAGACATGTGAAGTAGAATGATTAATATAAAGAACGGTATCGACGAAACTTGAGAATACGTCGTAATTACATTGCAATGGAAATAAATACGAGATCCCGAGCTATATACAGGCGTCGGCAACTACTGTTAACTGAATGGTTCGATCTATACTTAGGCGTAGACTTAAATTGTTAATTTCAAGTGACAGAGGTAATAAACAGTGCTGAAATATGGAGCTACAAAGTAGCAAGTTAGGATACAAAGTATTAGAACAGATATGAACTTACTTTGCTGCTTGGATACCTTCCCATGTGGATGCAAGTTTAATCAAGATTCTATCCTTACTTATTCCCTGTTCTTCATACATTTTGATATATTTCCGGGCTTTGGAAATGCTTGCTTCTTTATCAAATGATAACCTAAAACATACAAAATAAACTCATTTATTTTTAATATGTAATTATTAGTTAATGAGTAATCAAATATTTTAGAATCTTTTGACTCTTAACCAGAACCAAGCAAAATATATTTTTAATGTTTATGTAGTGTATTCGTTTGTAGACCTTCAACAAAAAGTTGACACAACTTCACGTACATTTCCAAAACATCCATCTCAATCTAAGTAGGGAAAAAACTACTTGAGGTTGTACACCTGAAAAAGTGTCAATAATTTAAAACATTTAAATACGACAAAAACCCCACACAACAATAACTTGACTCAAAACAGCACAGGAAAATCAACCATGGTAATGCACATTTAGATACAAACATAGTGGATATGGAGTTGTAGTCATTAATTATACTTCATTACATAAAAAAACAAATATTTGGAGCTTTTAAAAGGTTATATTAAAATTGTATACAAATGAAAATTTGCAAAAAAAATTAACCATAATTTTATAAAACAATTAATTAATTTAAAAGTAATTTGGAAAGTACAGAAGTTTCAACATTTAACTTTTAAAAAATATGATATTGGCAGTATTGCAAAGGAACAACTTGTCAAGTGAACTTGTCAAATGTAGTTGGATTCCGTCTTACTCAGCAAGCATGACTTGAGCTGCATGTACTGAAGTAAACATATTTTAAAGATAAGCCAAACAATTCAAATATTTAGTTGGTAAAAAAGTGATAGTGGTAACATATTTTAAACATATATTACAAATAAACAATTAATATAGATTTTTTTAAAAAAAAGTCAATTCCTACTCAAGTTACCAAAAAAAAAATGTATTTAAGTTTTTTTTTAATTTTATAATTACAATTAATAGAAATATGTATATACATAACTTAGAATAACTGTATTAAGGTGGGAAATAGCAAGCGAATTTCCCTTAAATTTTCTATTCTCTTTTTTTGTGTATGGTGTTGGACTATTATTTTTATTTGTTACTATTTATGTGCTTTCTTTTTTTCGTCGCTTACATTAGGTTGTAGTTTCTTTTCGCGTTCCTTTCATATTGTCCATTTGTGAAGCAAGGTTTAATACCTTTAATCCAGTTTGTTTGTTTATTTTTTCTTTTCATTTATAATTAGAGCATTTTTTATGATATTGTGTGGTAACCATGGCAACAATTTATGGTTGTTTTGTTGACAACCAGATGGCGTTAAGAGAAAAATTCATATGCATCTTTGAGAAATAGAATTCTAGCTATGGGAAAGTTGCCACATTCCCAAAAGTGCTAGACTTTGAACGTGAATATACTCAGTTTGAATCTGATCTCAACCCCCAATTTTTTATAGTTCAATTATTAAATAAATATTTGAAAAAACTGTATTAAGATCAATTGTCATCCACTACAGGTTTAAAGAAATGTATTTGAACTTAATTGGATTAATAAAAACGTATTTTATTAACAATTGAAAGTTTGTACAAGATATATATCAAGAGAGTGTGAGCTAATAGAAGGTATTAAAAGAACCTTTTTGTTATGTATTTTTTAATCTTTTTTGAATTGTCCATAAGCATATTCTGCTTTTTACACAATTACATTAAGTTAGCACTTTAATCCAATAACCGGACTCTAAAACCAATGATAAATTTTTGGACTAAGGTTGACCTTGAATACCCTTCCCCACAATATGATTGCCTTTTGTCCAGTTTTACTGCTTGTGTTTGAGAGGAAAGTTGTTTTTACAATAGCTGACCCAGGTGGTTAAGTGAATATGATTTTTATACAAAACACCACAGGTCTATCATATATGAGATGTTTGGGTCAGTGATTAATTTGGAAAACCTGTCATATACCAGATGTTTGGGTCAATGGTTATTTTTGAAAACGTGTTATATACCAGATGTTTGGTTCAATGGTTAATTTGGGAAAACTGTTATATACCAAATATTTGGGTCAATGGTTAATTTGGAAAACCTGTTATTATATACCAGATGTTTGGGTCAATGGTTAATTTGGGAAACATGTTATATACCAAAAGTTTGGGTCAATGGTTAATTTGGAAAACCTGTCATATACCAGATGTTTGGGTCAATGGCTAATTTGGTATACATGTTATAACTATTGTGTTACTTTTATTGTATTTTTAAATTTATTTTTTGGGTTATTTTTACAATGGATAATCCTTCAACAAGTAGATATGTCTTGTTAGATACTTTCTTCAACTATTGCATTCATCGAATGCTTGACAGTGACGATGGAGACGATGACGATAAATGTGATTCTGAAATTGAAAGTGAAATATTTAATAGCTCTGGCAGTAACCATGGCCTATGTCTTGCTGATAAAGAAGTGAAAACATCTACAAATGTTTTAGACGATAGTGATGAAGATTTGATATTTCCTGAACCTACATCAAAGAAGTCAATAAAGACCAAAGATATGTATATAAAATTACTATCTGAAAATATTAAATATAAATATCTTTACAAATAATGTTTTTTTGTAAACAAACTTTTTTTCATTTTTGTGTTATAACAATGTTGGTAAGTTTATTTTATCTTATGTTTGGTGCAAATACTTTTTTTAACTGTTAAATGTTTTTTTTTTATTCCTAGATAGACAAAATACTTTATTGTAGTACAGGGTGCGGCAGCATAACTTCCTTTTTTGAAAACTCAATAAAAACTATTGTATGCATCTGAAAATATTTATTTATTTTTTATAATGTAGGTACATGTCTAAAGTTTTTATTTACATTGTTTTGAAGATCAAATCTGTTAGGTAACGTCCCTCATTCTCCATACATTGCGTAAACCGATTTCTGGCGTTTTTCATGACTCTTGTTAGCGTAGCGGGTGTTATGTTGGCAATTTCTTCTTGGATGTTGGTCTTCAAATCTTGTAGGGTTCTTGGACGGTTCACATAAACACGGGATTTCAAAAAACCCCATAGAAAAAAATCACAAGGAGACTGATCAGGAGAGCGTGCCGGCCATTCCAAATCGCCTCTAATTGAGATATGGCGCTCTGGAAAGTGTTCCCTTAAAACAGCCATCGATGCTCTTGAAGTGTGTGCTGTTGCACCGTCTTGTTGGAATCAAGTGTCCCCCAAATCCAACTCTTCTAGCCGTGAGAAAAAAAAATTCTGTAGCATGTTTACATACCGGTCCGAATTCACTGTCACTGTAACCTCATTTTCCTCAAAAAACCGGGGACCAATAATTCCAGCTGAGGAAATTGCATACCACACTGTGACTTTGGGCGAATGCAAAGGCCTTTGATGCAATTCTCGAGGGTTGTTGTCAGCCCAGTAGCGCATGTTTTGTTTGTTAACCGACCCACACAAATGAAAATGGGCTTCATCGCTAAAAAAAACAATAGCACCCTCGGGAACGACATCAAGAAGAAGCTCACACGCGTTCATCCGAGAATTGAAGTCACGTTCTGAAAGTTCCTGCACTATCGCCATCTTATAAGGATGAAAATGAAGATCATCACGAAGAATTCTTCTCACAGAACGATCGGATAGTCCAAGGGCAGATGCGTGAATGCGCGCAGAACGCCGTGGTGATCGCAACATTGACGCTCTCACTGCTTCAATGTTCTCAGGTGATCTAACGGGCCGAGGGACTCCAGTTCTTCGTTTTGTCGCACTTGCAGTTTGTCTGAATGTAATGACCCATGTAACAATTGATTTGCGGTCTGGGACAGGAGCCAACGGGGCTAAATTAAAGCGATTCCGAAATGCTCGCTGTGTTGCAATAACCGAACATCTGCTTGAAAAGTAGGCCTCAACGGCAAAAACACGCTCCTCACTATTCCAACACATGATGGCGACTGAAACGTGTCGGGACAAAACTTTACTGTACCCCCCCTTGAACGAGACCACTAGCGCTCCGCTATAACATCAACTAACTGAATGGCGAGCATTTAAAAAAAGGAAGTTATGCTGCCGCACCCTGTATAACAAATTCAATATATAATTTAAATCACCAAATAAAAATAATAAACTGCTAGTTTTAGGCACTGGTGTTTGGGTTAACATTCCTGCAAACCATGTTTGGGTCAGAGTGTTAGAACTTTTACTGAACATCTTCAACATTTTGTGAGCTCTAGAATCTGTTTACAGTTTCCATGATTTCAAGGGCAGATTTGACTGGTAAAATGATGTCAGAACAACGTAATTTTGTCTTCATCATACAAATTCTTTTCAGCACATTTATGGCGCTGATGTTATTACTTTTTGCTCTCCAACACCCACTACAATATCACAGATGCTATACTAGTTCCTTGCTAATATTGACTGTTTCAAGTATGCAGTGTCTTGCAACAAAGTAGATATTTATAAATAGTTATTTATGGTCTCTTGGCACTGCCTGGTTTTACTCTCGATAAATAAACAGTTGTTCTATTGTATTAAAAACTTATCCCTGTTTAAGCACCATCAAATTTTAAGGATTTAAAAATTAATAAAGAAAATATGCTACAATTGTACCTTGGTTACAAAATATACAAAAAAATATAGCCATGGCAATGTCTACTACAAAATAGCTCGTACACAATTTTAGAAATGCCAGTGTTTTACAAATAGAAATGTGATGTTATGTTTATGATCATAAAATTAATAAGAAATCCAACCAGAGCAAATCATCTAGATTACAAAGAATAAATACTTTCGAATAAAAAATATGAAAGTATTTTATAAAGAAGTTTAAGAGAATAAAACGATTGTACAACATATTATTATTGCCAACTCATGACAATCAGATTACTGATATAGACAACTAGTATATTCATTACTCATAAGATTTTACTGTACTACTGAGCTTGCAACTAAAGGGTAATTCAAAATGAGCGTCGGTTTTGATATATCAAATTAAGAGTGTATTTTAATGAAAAACTAAAATTAAAGATCAACATGTTCATCTAACCTTCATATTTCATGTATGAAAAATGATATCATGCATGTACCCTCCTCTACTCTGCTGGCACGCAACAACTCTGATCATGAAACTTGCAATGACTGCACAACAAGTTTCAACTTCCATTTCCCCGATAATCCGTCAAATTTCCTCATTCAAGTTACTGATGTTTTGTGGTTTATTGGCATAAACCAATGATTTCAAATAACCCCGAAGATGAAAGTCACAAGAAGTCAAGTCATACTACCTAGGTGGCCATTGATGGTCGGAATTACAAGAAATGACACGATCCTGGAACACAATTACCGTCCTAGTGGCACCAGTTATTTAGGCTAGCCCCTTTTAAGTTATAGTTCTGTTTAATATATCTTACTGATCACAATTTGTTCTTTCTATGTCTAAATTACCCTGTCTACGCTTTCTTAGTCTATTATTTACTAGTCTGTAGTTCATTTAGTCCAAATTTAATTAATATTAGGCACTTTAGATTAGTTCCACTAACTACGCTTTTACAATTAATTGAAAATGGTCGATTAGGCTTTGGCCTATTTAGAGTTATGTTTGTTTATAATATATTTTAACACTCACAGTTTGTCTAATTTAGTGTTAAGTAAATCTGTTTACATTTCTTTTCCCTATAGTTACCATTTTTTATATCATTAATTTGAAATAATTTTAATATTAGGAATATTGGCCTAGTTACATATTCTGTACTATTACCATATTTCTTGCATCGATCATTTTGGCCGTTACAAGCCAGATCAAACTGTCACTTGCTGTGCATACATTTCCTTTTCTTAAATCACCCAAGGGTTTTCTGAACTCCAGACACAGGAGTTGTGTTTGTTCACAAATCCATTTAAGTGGAAGTGCGCTTCATCACTGAAGATGATTTAGTTTGCGAAGCTCTCATCCTCCTGCCGTGTTCTCAATATCTAGTCAACAAACTGTCGTCTGTTCTGGTGATCTGCCTCTTTCAAATATTGCGTTAACTGAATTTTATATGGGTGATAATAGAGATCGCACCGAAGAACTCTCCGTACAGAAGAACATCATAAACCTAATTGTTGAGAACCGCGATGTATTGATTTTGCTGGGTTAAAAGCCACACTGTCACAATGTTCTGTTCAGTTCGGCCAAAACAACAACTTCCAGGACTTTAAAGGTCGACTGTTAAACCTCTCTCAAACAACTTATTCATGACTCTACGAACTGTTGATTCATTCGGAGCTTTATTAAGTCCTAGAGTACCGTAAAGTCGCCTGACAGTAGCCGCATAACTCTCTCTAAAAAACGATTAACATTTGTGCACAAGTAAATTTCTCCATGGTTAGACACAGAATGAAAGAACAAAAGAAATATTTGCTGTGTCAACAATCGTAATGTTCCCAGAAATAGACACGAAGTTAAACATTGTTGCCAACCGATAAACAAACATTTACCAGCCATTCAAAAATCGGCGCTCTTTTTGAATCACCACTTGATTTATACGCTATCAGCAACATAAGAATTTCAGTAATTTTTTTTTAGCCTTCTTATAGAAATAATAATAATATTGTTTTACCTAGCATCGACTTCAGTAGACACTCTGCCGGGAATGATTTTCAGAATTTCAGTTCCAAACAAAACTACCAGTTTATCCAGGGCCGATTCTACTTGTTCTCCAATATTCCTGAAAAAATAATATGCTTAAAATTTAAAATACAATTAATCCTTTAAATGCTCTTAAATTAATTAGAAAAGTTTTAAAATTTGTTTCTTTGATATTATACAGGTTAGTTGTAGAAAATAATTGTCACATTTCAAGGTCAAATAAAACGCAAAATAACCATAACACATTGTTTTGTTATTATCATTTGAAAGCAGTTATTTTCTTTCCTAGCTTGAAAGTTGTTAATCAGTAAAAAAATTGTGTTTTGAACAGGTATAGTGTTATGTCAACCAAGTTTAACGTGCAATTAGTGAAAGCTGTTTGGGTCATAAAATCGTTTTTCAAAAATGAAGCCGTGATGTTGAACACTTTATAGCTTATACTGTAACCTTCTCAGGTTGAATAAATATCTGCAAAAGTAGGAAAGTTTGTCCATGATTTTGTCAAAAAATAACCAGTACAGATCTTGGTGGGATATGGCTTTTTTAAATCATTCTATCTATTATATTTCTTCTACACACTCTTGCCAATATAATCCCTTTGTCTCTACATATTCTATAATATTGTCAGACTATAAAATATGTTTATATCTTTTCATTTAATTTTTATTAGTGCTCCTTCCTGCCTCACACTGTAGGTTAGGCCTGGTAGTGGTAATTTACTGCTTGCTTACCAAATCTTTACAAACTTTTCCTTTGAAAACCTTAATGTACAGTAGAGTCTCAAAAATCCCGAGTCCCAATTTTCCGAGCTTCCGTTAAATTCAAGCCTTTTTCTATTTGAAAGAAATAGAAAAATCATTAATAAATCAGGTCGGAACATTAATAAATCCGGATCGGGGGGGTTTTACTGCATTACGGCTCATTAGAAATCCTATTTTTTCTAATGCACAGAAACTTATTTCCATGTAATCCGAGTTTTCGGTATTCCGAGGGGGTTTCAGTCCCATTCACCTCGAATTATCGAGACTCTACTGTATATATTTTGAGTTTACTATTTGCCATAGGTTGAGGATAAAAACGCCTCTCTTTATTACTCATCTCTCTGAACCCTTACAAATGTCAACTGAAACTACGACAATTTTGAGTGGTTCTTATTTTTATTGTTATCGATTCATATGCTCTACTTTTTTCCTTCATTTTATTCTTATTTGTATGCTGTAACTTTTTTTTATTTTACTTATCCCTCCAACCTTTATAAAATGATTTATATAAATTATTTTGCCTGTTCTTCAAATTTTAATTTTAACTAATATTCGTTAATTACCATTCATACATTATTTTTCTTAATTTGTTTTAACTAAAATTTCTTTTTATTTTATTATAACCCTTTAATTGATATTACAAAATTATTGAATGTGCTTTAATATGCCTATACTAGATAAATTTAACAACCTTTCTCCAAATGGCACATCTATTTGTTTCGTAAGAGAGAAAATTTACAAAGTGCATGTTTCAAACCATAAATGCTCTTATTTTTGTTTCGTTAAAGTTCAAACTCTGGCTAAATAATTTCATTTAATTTATAAATGGAATAGTTTTTATTAAAACATTATATATATATATATATATATATATATATATATATATATATATATATATATATGCTTCAGTATTCTGAACATATAGGTATAGGAAACCATGTTGCCAAGTAAAATGGAAAATAGTATAATATTACAATATAACCCTCGAGTTATTTTAAACAAATAAAGTTTAAAAAACCCATTAACAGTTTTTTAACATATTAATACATTAATAGAAATGGTAGATCTTATCTCTAATCTGTAATTACAATTGAGTGATAATTAAATGGGTTTCGATTCCTCTTATCATATGTTAGCCAGATAAGAATGCAGGAAACTATTTTATCAGTGGTTGTGCAACAATTTATAAATAAGTCAAATGCAAATTCTTCTAAATGCAAAATTTGCAATTAAAGTCAGTACTGAAATGAGAAAGTGTGAAAAGGAGGAAAATGGATATTTTTATTGCACAGTTTGATACTTTAGTGTAATTAATTAACCACCTCTGAAATTGAAAAATTTATTTCCAAGCATATAAGTCCTGCTTCTAAATATCAACCTACAATATTACTTTTACGTTAAATTTACAAAACGTTATGTAATTTTCCCATATAATTGTATGACCAAATTAACATGAAAAATAATTACAAGATTAAACTTTTATTCATTAAAGCTTTAATTATTAGTTTTATTAAATTTAAAAATATTCCAGTAACTGCTAAAACTAACAGATTTTAAATAGAAAGGATTTCCTCTTTGTTTATGATATTTTAGTTCAAGTTTTCTGTTTATTTTTATTTAATTTATTACGACTGTATTACTTATTTAGTTTTTTTTAGGAAAAGTCTTTCCCTGGAAAATTTAAAAAAACAGATATCAATTTGGAAGTTATTGGCAGCTACCTGCCCTAAATAGAAACAACATATAAACTGAGGAATCTGGCTTATTGCTTAGTAACAGAGAAGAGGAGCAGTGGGGTACCAATATTCTCTCTGTCTTGAAAATACTTGGGTATTGAGTGTTTATACTTCAAAGACTATAAAAATTAGTGATATCAATGTTAGTATTATTATTCCAATATTAAGAACCACAACCTGGTAAACATACACTTTAAACGCTTTGTTATTTTTAAACTAATAGACAAAGCATATTTTGTTAAAACATCTTTTAATAACGGTTTGAAAGCATAGATAAAACCAAATAAAATAATCACTTAACCTAAATTTTAAAACTCGTTGAAGAAGAAATGAAGACTATTTAACAAAGGATGTCCATGTTATCTATTCAATTATCTTCCGAGTTCTTATTTCGTGTATTAGAACATGTAAATTTAATTATAACAAAGATGTCTGCTTGTTGCCCTCCCTTTGTTCATAAAACCGATGCAATTGCTTTAAAATTGAAGATTTACAGGAAGTGTTTGTAAAGTATATTTGAATGCAAATATTCAACCTGAAAAGAAATAATAGTTATAAAAATGTCACCAATGTTAATAGCAAACCAGACAAACTACTTTGTTCACTATATAGTATTAGGACTAATAATTCTATAATATTAAGACAGGTTTGGAGAATTAATGCTAAAAAGGTTTGTCAGAAAAATTATCACAAAGCTAATTTTCAATAAAAAACGAGAATGAGTTCAACTGTTTTAGGAGAATAGTGACCATAGAGCTCTGATTTAATTTTTTTTAGTGGTGTAGTAAATAAGTTTAGCATACTCAAGTCTCGTGCAATTAATCACATCAGGTTAAACATGGTTCCAGAATACATTCTGTTACCCAATAATTAAAAAAAGACTACTAAATAATTGAATGTTTAAAAAAATAATGTAATTCTTTTTTTAAGTGAAAGACAAGCAACTAGTATGATCTGATTTCTTTTTAAATTCTATTAAAAAAATCGAAAAGCAAAGTGAAACTACTGTTTTAAATTTTACTCAAGATATGACCACAGAAGCAAAAATAGAGAAAACAATTAATTTTTTTTAACACTATAAACTATAGGGGGACCTAAGAAGCTTGTGAGTCAAGTCACTACTGAATAGCAATGGTTGATATTTTCTGTCATGGTGACTTGCCACTGATATTCGTTTGGAAAAAGCCAGTTCCAGTGGCAATGGATCGATCAGGAGTTGCCTCCGTTGCTCTGCTCTCACAGCTAGGCTCAAGGCATCGATTATCGTGCAGTATCATTGACTGAAAGAGAAGGGGGTTTATGATTGGGCAAAATGTCTCTGTCATGACTGAAAAGTTACTGATATTTTACCAAAAGAACTGTCATTGGTTGACTTGTCGCTGTGACTGGTTTTACTCATTTACACCGTGTGTGGGTGGTCAATTTGTGTCAGGTTTCAAGATAGTGACAGTGTTGTGTACAGTAGATGCTATTTTGCACTCAGTAGTTTGTTCTTAATTTAGTATAAGTTTATTTTTAAATATAATAAGCCTTCCAAAAAAGAAAAAAGCGAGGTATGGTGTGGTATGCCTGCCTGTTATTGGCATATACAGAGCAGTCTCAGTCTCCTTATCACCGGTAAAAGTCACTAGATCGACCATCTCTACTACTAGGTGGGTTAGAAAGAATTATTTAGCTAATGTTTAAACAATATTATTTTCATTAATAAAATTAATTTCTCAAATTAAAGCTTATTGGGACCATTAATGAGCCTTGTATTCTATGGTAATTCTGCTTGAGAAAGTCTGTAGTTAACTCCATTAGATTATGTCTGAATAACTATTATTGGTATCAGCATATCATAATTACCAGCATCGTCACACTACTCGTTGTTGCGTTTCAGAGGACCTCAATTAGTCAGAACTTTTTATGAACTTTTCTTCCCTGCATGGGAATCGTCTTTAATCTTATCTAGCTACACCTCTCTGTTATTTAACCTTTATCTCAAATCAGTTTAGGTTATTCAAAGCGCTGTCTATTGTTTAATCTATTATATTGACTTTGAAACCATTTAAAATGTTTAAACATTACATTCAATAGATTCTGTATTTGTTCCTTTATTATTGTCGAATTTTTGAATTGGGTTTTGTATATTTTCAGGTTTTCAATAATATTAAGGCATTTCCCTTTATTTTCGTTTTCTATTGGCTTCATTGCTTTTTCATCAAATGTAAAGATCAATTGAATAATGTAATGTTTAAACATTTTAAATGGTTCCAAAATAAATACAACAGAGGGTTAGCTTCGTAAAAGGAACAAATGTTTTGAAACGAGCCAGCAAGTAAGCAATTACGTATTCCCTTAGTTAAGTATTTTTAAAATTAGTAAATGCAATAGATTAATTAATAGTCAGAGCTTTGAATAAGCTAAACCGATATTAAATAAAGGTTAAATAACAAAGAGAGGTGTAGTTAGATTTAAAGACAATTCCCATGCAGGGAAGAACATTTCATAAAAAGTTCTGACTGATGGAAGTCCCCCAAAATGTGTCAACGAATAGTGTGACGATGCTAGGAATGGCAGATAAGTATGAAACACAAAATATGAATATAAATCCTAGCAGAAAAGTAGAAAATTATCAAAACTATTATTGGCATGTGAACTTTGATTAAACTGATTTTTCAAACTGATTTAAAAATAAAAAGTAGTAACACAACAAATTAAAGATTAGTTGATAGAGAGCAAATCAAGATCTTTTAATGGATTAAATGAAAGTATCAGCAGTTACAACATGGAGTAGGTTAAATATAGTAAGGTTAAGGGCAGATTTATTGAGGGTGTATCTTAAATTTTTACCCGCATAATTTGGGGAAGAATGAATTATGCCAATATATTACATCTATTAAAGATGTGTGGGAAATAATTACCAACAATCAGCGTTTTATTTTTTCAAACAAGAAATTTTATTTAAAAACAAGAAAAACTAATAACCTGTCGAGAAACAAATTGTGAGATATCACAACATGATCATTTTTCACACTAAAATTCCACAACTGCTTTTAAAGAAATAAAAACCTCATTAATCCTTTTCAGTATCCTTGTTAGTACTATTTATCATTTAAACAACTTAAATTAAAAAATTGACGACTTAACCCTTAGCTGCTATACCCTCAAAAACTTACTTAACTACTATACAACGTCTGTCAGACGTACTTTTTTGAAAATTTTTTACGTTCACATTTCTTTGGGGGAAAAAATTTAACCCATTTGTGTTAAATTATAAGATATAAATAAACTAAAAAATAATAAACTGTGTTGTTCGACATAAAAATAGCCCATCACGACTCTGTAGCAAAAAAAGTACAAATGTTTGTGTTAGATTACAAAAAAAACGTTTTATGTAAATTTTGTTAAAATATTAATCTAAAATATTTGTTTATTTAAAGAATATAAGTTGCATTGCATATATGAACAATTTTGGCATTGTATTGTTTATTATTATATTGAAAAAAAATTCCAAAGTTATGTAAATATTTTTTTCTAGAGATTTCTATAAATCAGGAAAATAATTAATATTACACTTCAATTATGAACAAAACTTACTTTATTTAGTTACAAAACAGTAAACTCAACAAAATTAATTTACCATGTAGTCCATTCCAAGTCTTTGAACTACAAGTCTAGGACTTCTAGCCTATTCCAAGCAACTTGCGCACACTCCAAGCTTTTCAATCCTGCTTGGTAAGCATGTGGCTCCTCAGTAGATGTTGTTGGAATATCCATAATATGAATTTATGTTCTAAAGGTTCATACAGATATATATATATATATATATAGATATATATACAATGCTATTATATACACACACACACAAATCACACAACCACTATACCACGTCAACCAGACGTCACTGTTACGGGAGAAAATTAACACAACTACTATAATACGTCTGTCAGACGTTAAATTGACCCTAACCTATAAACAAAGAAAAGAAACGCGATGCGACTTTCACTCATTAAAGACCGTTAATCAATTGGCAGCTAGGTGGCCAGACTGGTTTCTAGGGGGTGGGGGATGGGGAGAGAACCGAACGTAAACATCCGGGCTGTCTGTGAGACGTCAGTATAGTAGTTAAGGGTTAAAATGATAATTGTATAAAACAACTGTGACATACTGTTTAATTTAAATAAATGAAACCTCTATACCACAAATGACTTTTTATTTTATTTAAAACCTTATATACATTTCAATTTCATAGGTATCATCCTCAGAGGTAACTGACAATAAAAATACATTGAAGCAACATTTTTTCTCAAATATATATACTGGTAACTATTTTGCCACACCCCTTTTACATTTTCCGACCAATCACGTTGCAGTAAATTCCCCCTTCTGCAACTAGTTCTGGTCTCTCAATTTCCGTGGTGAAGAGTTACCGTTACACATGTTTCAATTTTAAACAAAATACAATTATACGTATCTTTTTTAATTTTATAAAACTACAACTATCTCCTAATTAATGAATATAATGTGAGATCGGGATAGGCCCTTTATCACCATTTAATAAATTATTTTGGTCATATTTATGTTGCTTCATAAAAATGTTGCTTCAATGTATTTTTATTGTAATTTACCTCTGAAGATGATTGGTATGAAATTGAAATGTACATAAGATTTTAAATAAAAGAAAAAATCATTTGTGGTATAGAGGTTCCATTTATTTAAACTTAAAAATTACTAACTTTAAAAATACTTAACTAAGTGAATACGTAATTGCTTACTTGGTGATGCGTTTCAAAACATTCGTTCCTTTTACGAAGCTAACCCTCTACTGGCGGCATCGAAAAGAAACAAATGTTTTGAAACGCGTCACCAAGCAACTTAAAAATTACTTAAATTTAAAAAATTGAAAATATATACATATGCTATGTATGATTCCTTCCATATATCATATAATTAAATAGATTTTATAATCAAATAAGAATACTTACAAGTCTTAATATTACTTGTAAAAGGGCATCTATTTAAAACGGCAACTAAACACGTACAGTGGGTTCCAAGCAAAGATTTTTATGTTTCAATTAATCAATGAAAACCATGGGATTTAAATCACAGCAGTATTTTAAAAAGTCTGACAAACATACAAACGCTATTTAAGTAATTATGTGAAAAGGGTTAGGTAGTAGAGAGGAGTCTATTGAACATAAGAAAACTAAAGAGTCGTCAATTTTTTAATTTAAATCATTGAAATAATAAAAACAATAACAAGGATAGTGAAAAGTATCAATGCGGTTTTTACTTCTTTAAAAGCAGTAGTTGAATTGTAATGTAAAAAGTGATCATGTTTTTTATTAAATGTTGAGGTAAAGACAGCAGGTTTTCTATTATAATACTTGGTTTATATTACAAAGGGTTTTTAAGAACTAAACTTTATTTAATGTCTGATAATAATAATTTAATGTGTTTAAAGTTAATGACAAGATCACAGATCAACTCATGAATACAAATATGTTTCAATTTTCTATCCGAAAATCCCTTTCAATAGCTAATATTAATATTAGATTAATAAATTTTTAGCTCTAGAAAAGGATTTTTTAGATAGAAAATCGAAACGTAGAGTGTATTTGTAAAAACATGAATTGGTCTGTGATCTTGTCCTTAACTTTAAACACAATGCATTTTTTTAAGAATTATTTTTTTACTTTCAAAGTTTTTATAGGTGTACAAAATCTTGACATTTTATACATTGCCACCTGTTTTGTAATACCAACAAGCTTAAATAAAAGTTTTAATTTATTACAAACAAAAACTGTAAATATATGAACATTTGTTACAACTTTTACTGGATAATATTAGACAAATGCTAAATACTCTTAATGACTTCCCTAATTTTATTAAAAAAGACTATGAAAATGATAGTGAAACTATATCTATGTATTGAAAGTCAAGGCAAGGTTATCAAAAAGGTCACTTAGAACACATCTCCTTCACCTGACGGCAGAATGCCTACTGCAATTATTGCTAAGATATTAATTAAAATAATGCTTATATAGCCTAATTAATTTGTAAAAAAATTTAAGATATAAAAAATTAATCTTAATTTTAATTTATCATTTCCGTTCATATAATTTTCTTAAATATATAATTCATAAATGAATATTAGTTTCTTTAGGTAAATTCCATAAAATATATTATTAAACATATCATAAATAATATTTCTTGTGTACTTAAGTATTGTAGTTAAAAACTGAGGAATTTAAAAGCATAATTAATGTTCGTTATGATGGCCTGGATCCAGTAAACTTTCAAAGATCATTCCTAGAAGCTAGTTTAGACAGTAAAAAGATTCTAGGAAGAAAGAAAATTTATTAGTTATGAAACAGTCAACATGTTTTTAAAGAATGAGCTAATTTTCAATTCTTCAAAAATTTCTTGACTAAATTAATATATTAATCAAATATATAAATTCATTGTTAGACAACAGGTACAATTCATGAATTTGTAACAAATTAAATAAAATGCTAGTTTTCTGTGTTAATGAATATCAGTTATAAAACATTTAGCCACATACATATTTGTATAACTTTGTGAAATTTTTTAAAAAGGAATTTATCTCTAATTGGTACAAAAAGAAAAATTGGGTATCATCAGAATAGCCTGATGTTGTTATTTGAAAGGAGAAATCCAAAATAAATTAATAAAATAAAAGTACAAAAATCTTTAACATATAGTAGAGTCTCAATAATTCGAGCTAGGTGGGACTGAGACCCTCTCAGATTACCGAAAACTCGGATTACATAGAAATACGTTTCTCAATATTAGATAAAACAGGGAGTTCTACTGAACCTTAATACTATAATTAGGAATGCACAAAATATGTTTATAGAACTTTATTTATTACAGTACTTGCATAAATTAATGTTGCTTTGGAATATATTGTTCATCATTTTTATTACATTTTTTGGAAAAAAGTTGTTAAGTGTCTTCTGAGTTTGGTTATCAGATCATTTTCGTGCTATGGTGTCGCGCCTAGACGTCTCAGCAGAAGCACATCTGTTAGCCTGGTGTCTGCCTATTGTTTAATATACCATATTGCAGTTTCCAAGGCGGCCGCTCCTTCACTGTGACTAATTTTCCCTTCTTGAATTGTTTCAGTCGAACCTTCATCTTTATTCTTGTCATCACTCCCTTCAGTAGTTTTTCGTACCATTTCAATAATCGTAACATCTGTTATCTCAAATCGTTCACATCAGAATTTTTACAACCTGGAAGTTTCTTGGTAAGAAATGTCAAATCTGTTTCTTCTTCTGGATCAATAATACAGTCAACAGTTTCATTATGACTCAGAATTGTATTCCCCGTCTTACTTGATGTTTCCCCTTTTATTCTCTTCCAGAACTCCATTAACTGTAATTTTTGTTAGAAAGCCTACAAAGCTTTTCCTCTTCAGCCGCTTCCAGGATAGATTGTAAATGGTAATGTGTGTATTTTTTTCATACATTCCAGAAGACACTGATCCATCGACTAGATTAAGCTCATAACATTTGTGGGTAGAAATAGAGCACAAATATAATCAGACCAAAGTTGATCTTCATCGGGATGCAAGGTGCATTGCCTAACAGTATACTAGTCTTCCACAGCAAATTCTTTGCTTCTGGACACTTTTCAGTATCATTTAAAAAACACTGAATAGTTCTCTATCCACCCAATCAGCATTTTAGTTCTTATTTAAAACTGGCAATACTAATATGGTAATGTTTTTAAACGGTCACGGGGCTCATTCGACTTGAATTTAATTGAAGCTTGTAAAATCGAAACTCTACTTTATATGTTTTGCACTAGGTCAGTTCAAAGCTAAGTCATGGGCAATACAAGCTACAAATAATAGTAAGTAATAGTTTTTTCAAGTATATTATCTTGATAAAAAAAAACCTGTATGATAAGTAGTAAGTTAAAACTTTGCTATATTGTGACTTGCAAGAACTTTTAAAGTAAATAATAGATTGTTTTAAGAGTTTATGTTAAGTTGTGATATTATGAAGTTCCAAATTAAATATTTGCCAAACATGGACAATGAAGTTCAAGAAAGAGCACAAGTTTTAAAATATGGATTATAACCTGATAAATTCTTTGCCATGAACAGAGCAGGAGACCATGTTTCTTTAAAAATATTTACAAATTAATTACATAATTTTATTTTGACTTTATGCTGAAGAGGTGTGGATATAAGGCAGTTTTTGAAAACCAACCATAAAAATGAAATCAAATAAAATGCATGTTGTAACATAAGCTGGCCATGTAGACCTTGAATTGGAGTTGACATATGTGAATTCAATCAGTTTGGGAACTGAATAATATTAATAACAAGAAACTCAACAGATTACTTAGTTTTAACAGGTTCGTAAAAACTTACTTTCCATTTTTTCTTCCATATTCAACTGCCTTATCAATAAGATGTTTATATTGAGGCATAGTTGCTGCTGCTAATATTAAAGATGGATTAGTTGTAGCATCTGTAGGTTTATACTTCTCCATTGCTGGAATAAAATTGAAAACTATAATTTATCATTTTGAAAAATTACCTTTTTAGGACATTCAAGGAATAAAACTACCATAACAATACAAATAACAAGAAACACACATATTAACAACTCATAATATTTAATATTACTGCTACACATATTGCATGTAAATATAACCTTCAATAGTTCTGATCACAAAACATTTACTACTTCACAGCTGATTGCTTCTGGTAGAAGTTAGTTTAGTTTCATTAAAAGTTTAGGAAAATTATTATTATTTTTAATACATCATTAAATATGAATGGGATTTATAAAACAATTCCAGAAATGATATATCTATGTATAAATTAATTTAATGACTTTAGTTTTAAAATACAATATTTATACAAAATACACAGCTGTATTTCTTTTGTAATAGAAAGGATATCTACTGCTATAATTATAAATATTAAATTAAATATTAAATATTTAATATGTTACTATGATTAGGAACTTAATTCTCTTACATGTACTCCTGGCAACACTACAGTGCTCACTACACTTAAATAGTATGTCTGAGTACATATTTAACCGCAGATTATTTATGTCTAAATTTTGTCACATGATTACTTATGTATCGTAAATTTGACTACTCCAATTTCTTTTTTTTTTATTTGCCATAAATGTTTTTTTATTAATGTGTTAAACAACATAATATACCATACTTCTTTAGCAGCTGGAAAAAATATTATAGTAACTACAAATCCTAATACTAGAACAAAAAGTAATAATTACAATGAATACGATTTAATGGAATAGTGACACAAACATGTAAAATAGTCTTTTAAAAATAATGTTAAACACATTTTATTTACAAAGAACACATAATGTAACTAACTATTGAGTGAGTTGTAGAACCAGTTTTTAATAAAATTAAAATTTTTTTACAAAAATATGTATAGTAAACGCAATACAAAAAAATTACTTAATTACTTATGTATTGTTAAAATGACAACACGAGCTCTGTTTCACTAGGACGCAAGCGAACTTTAATGGCGAAATTGCGCATCTGACATCGGCTGTTGTAGGTAGGAAGGTACTGGTAGGAAAATAGATGCATGGATACCACTCATTTGTCATAAACAGAAATTTTTTTAATGGAGCATTGTCATTTTGATGAGGTATAAGTGATCTAGGGTTAAATACCTAATAAGCATATTTGTTGTTTCCATCTTCACGTAAGCTACTAGTTTTCACTAAACACTTGTAAATGTTTACAAATTTGCCTAGCACTTACTTATATTTGTTGAGGACGGGCGTTTCGGGAGATGTGTCCCAACTTGAGTTACGGTCTGAGTTGACAATGGGACACATCTCCCGAAACGGCCGTCCTCAACAAATATAAGTAAGTGTTACTATAGGCAAGTTTGTAAACATTTACAAGTGTTTACCTAATAAGCATTTTCTTTTACACTTATAAATATACAGTACTGTGCAATTAGAGGTATAAACAACCTGTAAAGCCTTACATGGATCTGAATTTTTGATACCTTATTCTTTGGTTGAATTCATTCCTATTTTTCTTACTTGATTTATGTTTTTTCCCAAACTTCATACATAGTATTTGAGAAAGAGTTAAGTGGAAAGAAATGATTTCAGAGCTGGGTTTTGATTTTACTTTCCATCTTTAAATTTATCTTTTAGGTAACTATTGGAAATCTCAACATTTCTCAACTTTAATAAAAAAAAGTGTTTGTAGTACTTCTTTAAACTTAAGCTGCTAGTAAAAAATTAATATTATATTTTAATAACATGAAATCTGAATAATGAATTACCATATTGAATTTGCCAATTTTACCTGAATTTCTAACTTGTTTCATACCCATATTATTATGTTTTATTGGTTTTTTAGTGTAGGTGATATGAGAATATGTACATACAACAAAATTAGAAAATATAATTAGAAAATACTTAACTAAGTGAATACGTAAGGGCTTACTTGCTGATGCGTTTCGAAACAATCGTTCCTTTTACAAAGCAAAGCCTCTACTCGCTTTGCTTGGAGTAGAGGCTTTGCTTCATAAAAGGAACAGTTGTTTTGAAACCCATCAGCAAGTAAGCCCTTACGTATTCACTTAGTTAAGTATTTTTAATTATAGTTTAATCAGTGAATTAAAGATGATTACATCAAGCAACTTTACAATCTAGGTGGGAGAGTCATTTTTTGTTTAAAAAAACATCCTGTAGGTTTTGTTGTCACAAAAAAAGGGTTGAGCTCTTTTTAAAAGTATATAGTGCAGTGTTAGTAGTAATAGAATATAAGACCTAAACACTTTTAAATGTTTTAAACTTGCCTATAGTAGCACTTACTTTGCTTGTTGAGGGCGGCCGTTTCGGGAGATGTGTCCCTTTGTCAACTCAGACCGTCGCGTTACGGTATCGATGGATGGTTGACGCTCGGCTTGCAATATTAAAATTTGTTGATTCCATCTTTGCGTGAGCTACTAGTAATCACTGAACAATTTTAAATGTTTTAAACTTGCCTATAGCAGCACTTGCTTTGCTTGTTGAGGACGGCCGTTTCGGCATTTCGATAAAGGACACATCTCCCGAAACGGTCGTCCTCAACAAGCAAAGTAAGTGCTACTATAGGCAAGTTTAAAACATTTAAAAGTGTAAGTGATTACTAGTAGCTCACGCACAGATGGAATCAACAAATGAGAATATAAGACTAAAAGTGAATCAGAATCGTCAAACCTAATGTATTCCTATAATTCGTCCTTAAGAAATTCTACACATTGTTAACACAAAGCAGTTTTACAAATGTTATTAGAGGTAAGTGTAACTGCCTGGCTTGTCTATAAAAATAATAATGTGCGCTACACTATGTAGAAAGAAACACATTATTTCTATAACAACTTTCACGAAAAAAATTTATTATCTCATCCAGGCTTTCAAAATAATTCTAGTGGGCCCTGTTTGGATAACTGGTTATCCATGGTCTCTCTAAGAGGTAAGTGAAAGAGAGAATTACAAAAGTAGGCCAGAAAGAACAGCAACTATTACTCAGAGAGAAGCAGAAAATCACAAAAAAGTAATAACGTTTTGCAGTATATATCAACAAAGTTATTTCTTTATAAAAAATGTTTCAAACACATTAACAAACTTTTAAAAAACATCTTTATTCAAAGAAATTTTTTTATATTTTCCCTAAAATTGTATTGAAAAAAAAATTAATTTTTGTTTTTAAACAAAATGTGTAGACTTTACTGTCCATGATAATTGGCAAAAATTTAACATTAATAGAAAAACTATTTAATGAGTTGAAAAGCTTGTTATTCAATTGAATTTTTGAAAAACCTACGGATATAAAATTTTTGTCATCACACAAGACAATCTTAATATTAAGTATAGTTTTACACATGTGCACACACAAGCACACGCACTGGTTGTTTTTAAAAAAAAAAACACTAAATTTTATGTTATAGAACTTGATAACTCTTTTGGGCAAAATTCAATTCTTATCAATTTACATTGCAAATTTCACCCCTGTTATTTTTCAAAAAATTAGTTTTGCCTTTAATCAGTGCATTGTTTAAAAGAGTAATCTTTCACTTAAGATCTTTGTTTTCTTTGCCAACTAGTACCTTTGCTTCTGACAAAAAAAACCAGCACAAATTCACCTTTTCTACATTCTATGCTGACCTTATTGGGTTGATGGTAGTTTATGTATTAATTGAATTTAGAATATAAGCTATTATACTCAAATGACCATGTTTCATTTATATTTTTCTTTGATTTTTTCTTTTTCTATTTTTTTTAAAGTTTATTTTCTACTTATTTGTATGTATAAAAATCATAGAGAAAATGGTATTTGTATTTGGAAAACATAAGGGGTGGAGAAACATTAAAAAAATTGAGAGTATTAAAATTAAAGACCAATTCTGACAAAAATCAGTATTGTAAAGGAAAAGAAAGTGGAATAATGATAATCCTTTCTATTCCGTTTATAATCAAATGAACACAATGCAAGAAATCTAATTTGGTTAAATCAAATCTTAAAACTATTGAGCCTAATTAATAATTAATTCAAAGATAATAGAAGAGGTTCTTATAAGATGGAAATGAATCTTAAGCCATTTAAACAAGTTTGCTTCCTCATCTGAAAACAACCTTATCTAATAGGACAGACTATGGTAATACAATAAATCAAGTACTTTGATTTCTAAGCAAGTAACTTAAAAAATTATTTTCAAGTAAATTCCTACTTAAATCAACAGAAAAAATTTTATTATAGTTTCTTTTTGTTTATATATAAATATATATATATATATATATATATATACTTGCCAAGTTAATACAAAAAAGTGTAGTTTATACAAAAACCTCAAGATGTACATTATAAAATATGCAAGTTTTAAATATTAAGTGGCAAAAAAATAATTTCCTTGCTTGCAATTTTCCATTATTCTTTCTATGTATGGTGTTGGTTATTATTTATACGTTTTTTTCCACTTGGATTGTGTTGTAGTTTCTTTTCGCTTTCCTTTCACATTCGTTTGTGAAGCAAGGTTCAGTACCATTAATCCAGTTTGTTTTTTATTTTATTCTTTTCATTCATTTTTAATCAGTCAGCATTATTTATGATATTTTGTGGTAACCATGGCAACAATTTAAGATTGTACAATGTAGGTTTGGATGACATCCAATTCAGATCAAAAGAAAAATTCATATACTTCTCTGAAAAACACACTTCTAGCTATGGGAAAGTTGGCTCAGTGCCAAGAGCGCTAGACTTTGAACATGAAGATACTCAGTTCAAATCTGCCTTAGACCACCTAATTTTTTAGTTATTGAATAAATATTTGAAAAAACTGTGTTAACATCAATTTTCATTCACTATAACTTTAAAAAATGTATTTGAACTTGATTGGATGAATAAAAATGTATTTTATTAACAATAATAAAAAACGTTAAATCTTGGTTATTAATTTTCAAACCTATGTTCATATAAACTTTTTTTATTAGTTTCACCTGAGTAACAAGCTCTGAAAGTTTCCACATTTTTTCTTGGAACACCCTTTATAAAATTAGGCAGTACTTGACCAAATATGGGTTCTTTTCACATATGTTACTCAAAAATATATGAAAAACATATAAGAAATGATTTCAAGCAATGATAAACTTAAAAAGTTTATGTGTGATTTTAATGTGAAAAAAATTAGATCGTAACTTACATGTACCGATACACACCGAACTATATAAGCTCGAAGATTTTTTAATAAATCAGAACATTATATTACAATATAGGTACATTGTATTTACTTAGAATAGGTTTGGTTAAACAAGAAATTAAAATTTGCAAACTGTAAGATTTCAGTTGTCTTTCCATTATGACACCAGGGAACACATAGAACTATATAGAAGTTATTTTCACAACCAAAACAAATTACAAAATAATTCAGAATGTTGAACAATAATGCTATAGGAAATATTAAGTAATGTTTACTTATTAAATTCACATGACAAAAAAATCTGCTTTCTGATATTATTCAGCAGACGTGTTTTGAATTAGATCAATCCATTATTCAATGAGCTGAGGTTCGGACAACACTGTCGCTCAGTTGTGTTTTGTTATTGTGAATATATAGTGTTTTGGTATTCTGTGATTTGTTGTTGTTCATAGAGTGGTTGTTACTTATGTGTTTTATGAGTGTATTATAGAGTATGTGTTGTGGTTGATTTTTATGATGTTTGTACATTTTTAAATTTCTGTTGTTCAGTTTATTGCTTTTCTTGATGAAGTTCTTGTTGTGTTTATTGTAATGGGTTTTTATATTGTGTAGGTGATTTTTGGTTGTGTTGGATGTTTTGAAGGTGGCTGTGTTGCCTTAATATGTTAAGGTTATGTCTTTTTTTTGCAAATTATGTTGTCTATCATGGTGTGTTTGTATCTGGGCTATGTATTTTACTGAGTTGAGTTTGTTTCAAGTGTATTCATTATTCATGGGTATACTAATTAGTAGATGTCATAAAGTGTGTTCTAGCGTTATATGGGTACCTGTATGTGTTCTAGGGCTATGTGGGTAGTAGGAGGTGTAGTGTATATCTATGTGGTAGTGAGTTTTCTGTATTTTTAATATTTCTTTGTAATTGTAAGGTCTAGGAAGTTGATTGTATTGTTTCTAGTGTGAACTTTATGTTGTGTATATTAATTATGTATTTGTGGAACATATGGATTTGTCTTTTATTGGCTTTGAATAAGATTAAGATATCGTCTAACTGTGCCAGTATATTATTTTGTGAGCATTGTTTGTTATTATTTATGACGTGTTTTTGTTTCAGGTTGTGTATGAATACTTTGAACAGGATGCTTAAGAAGGGGGATTTCATATGTGGGCATTTGTTTAAGAGTAGTATTTATAGTAACATGTGAAGCAGTTTTGAAGTGTAATGATTATTGTCAGTGTTTTTGTTTCAAATACAAAGTAATTTACAAAATATCCAAGACAAGAAAAATAAAACACCTACAAAACATAAAATCACAACAGAGCAACAGGGTACAAGATCACATGCAACAATCACGCTAGCGTCTACATAGGACCACACGATACAAAGACCACATAATTTGCCATACATATACAGAATACTCTACATATATACACCGACATTGACGCAAATCTAGAAATTCCCCACTTTATCAAAAAAGCAATTTAAACTAAACAGCACAGAAAACGTTGAGATATATAATCACCCTAATGCATATTAAACAATAAAGACATAATTATCAACCTTTCTATAAGAAACAATGCATAATGGAATACCAAAATACCACAGATTCACAATAATGAGCAACACAACACCTGAGCAACAGTCTTATAACTCACAACATTTAACAAGGGTAAAATGTGGTCTGCTGGAAACATCAGTAAGTGCTGATTTTTTGCCAATGGGAATTTAATAAGTATATATTACAGAAACCTTTATGATCAGAAAAGCTGCAAGTTATAAATAATGTATTTATCCAGCTCTATTACATTTGGTAGCATGACTTTATTTAACATTTTATGACCATAATTATATAACGCTGTTTATTAACTTGATTAAAAATTATGTTTATGATACAATTTTGTTTTTTCAGACAAATAGTTTTTGAAAATAAAGTAATGACTTTCAAAATAACATATAATTAACATGTTATTATAACAGAATTTGTTATCTTTTATATGAAAAAATATACTTGTAAATACTTTACAAACCTGCCTATAATAGCACTTACTTATATTTGTTGAGGGAAACCGTTTCAGGAGATAGGATACATCTCCCGAAACAGCTGTCCTCAACAAATATCAGTAAGTGCTACTATAGGGAGGTTTGTAAATATGTACAAGTGTTTTAGTGAAAACTAGTAGCTCACGTGAAGTTGGAATCAGCAAATATGAAAAAATATAATCATAAAATCTAAACACAATAAATAAACTTTAATCATAATTATAAAACTTAAATTTTATACATGCTTCAATGACATGTCGTCATCATCATTAGTGATGCTACTACAAACATATAACTTCAACTAAAGAAGTTAACTTTGACTTTAACGCGCATGAAATTAAAGTTTTATAATTGTGAGTTGTGTATATTAATTGTTTTTAAAACTTTAACTCACAAGGCAGCTCGAATATTTTTTATAAAATCTTAACTATACAAAGATTTGTCAGTTTCAGTAAGTCGATGTTAATATATATATATATATATATATATATATATATATATATATATAAAATACTTTTTCTTGTTTAATAATTTAAAACAACATAGGTTATTCAAATACAAGAATATTTATTAATTTATATTCAAAGCTTTTCGTTGGCAAACAGTACCAACATCATCAGGAATGAAAATTACAATCTGTAATTTTCATTCCTGATGATGTTGGTACTGTTTGCCAACGAAAAGCTTTGAATATAAATTAATAAATATTCTTGTATTTGAATAACCTATGTTGTTTTAAAATATATATATATATATACAGTATAGAGACTAATTGATTAGCTTAAGAAATGTTTGATTTAACATTTACAAAGTTGACATTTTTTATAACAAAATCTGTCCTATTCAGATAGTTTGTAGCTACTTTTGATATAGGTTTACAGCAACATTTTAAAATATAATGCTGTATTTTATTAAGAAACAACTGTACATGTTTTGGTAGATTTATGTTGTTCCAGTTTACTAGTGTTTTAAAACATTTGATGATTTTTCATTTTTGAGTAAATATTTTATAGCATATAGTATATATTATCTATTTTTGAGTAACATACATGAAAGTAAAAAATACAAAAGGACCCATATTATTGCAAATCATATTACTGTATTTGGTTGAGTATTTCCTAACATTATTTATGTACAAAATACATCAAAACGTTTCCCTTTTTTACATCAAGGTGCAATAAAACATCTTGGTCAAGTATTTCCTAACATTATTTATGTACAAAATACATCAAAATCGTTTGCCTTTTTTACGTAAAGATGCAATAAAACATCTATAGCTAAGTAGCTCGTCGGATAATTGGTGTATACCTACTTGGGTAAATTGTAATTTCCTATAGAAACTCATTTCAAACCTAATTTGAGTAGCCTAGTAATAAAACAGAGTATTTTGTAATTAAAAAATATTTTCTAAGAAAAGAAAACTGAGAATCTAGATGCTGTTTCAACTTGATAACTATTAATATTTTTAAACATTTTCAAAAATTTGATGGTGTTTGAATAAAGAACTAAAATCATAACCTCAAAATCTAAACAACAATAAAAGGATGTTAACATAATTTTAAAGAATTGTAGTAAATGAAATAAAGCTCATAAAAATTTTAATCAAATTTCAATTTAAAATGTTCTGAAAGATGGACATGACGCTCACTTTTAAACATTTCCCGATTCCTAACGTTATCTAATTTGCATTTGTTGTCAAGTGAAACAATCGGTTTTTTTAAAAACATTTATAACAGCTGTTTTTTGTTGTAAATTACATGTTTCATAGTTCTCAAAAGACAATATTAAATTAACTGTATGAGATTTATAAATAAATATTATAAAATGTTGAAAATAAAACTTAAGTTTCAACTTAAATTACTTTAAAGTTAAATAATTGGTCAAAAATTACATTGTAGACATGCAGTGGAAAAAACCACTTGTTAAGTGCTAAAAACGTACCTTCAAAATCACCTGTATCTGCCACAACGGTTGTTAATTTTTTTAACTGTACCAAAGAGCTAGGCATTTTGGCTTTCTTTGGTTCAGGTTCACTCATAACTATTAAATAAATTTAGCTAGAACCTAAAAGAGAAAGCTATAAAATTGATTTACTCCGATAAGGCATACCTGACCTACAGAGAATCTCAATGTCACTGGAAGCCAGTGTGACCAACATAAACATAATTTCCCTTTCATTCCCCTTCTACTTGCTATTTTCAACTTTCTTTTTTAGTTAACTTTTTAAAGTCAAAGCCTTAAAATATCCATATAAAGAAGGGCAAACAAATTAAATGTTATATTTATGGTACTTAGTTTCTTAAATATCAAATTAATGTATTAAATTTTAATTGCATTTTTTTGCGTTCCGAATAAATTATAACTAAAATAAGTCTAGCTTATAAAATACAAGTAGGCCTATAGGTATACATTTTACTCAGACGTAAAACTCTGTAACCATTACTCTTTCTTCCAAAAAGTTATTCTAGTCTACTAAAGAATCAGTTCATCATATTTAAATCTGAAAATATTTAGTCACTTTTACATTAGATAATGTAAAAGTGATTAATTAAGTTTCGTCAAACGTAATGGACTACAAAATTCAAGAGATGAAAATATTAACGGGAAATATAAAATACTTAATTCATTTAATGAAATCACTTTTGAAATTACCCTAAAAATATAAAATTCAATTTATATGAGAAATCTACTTATAATTTAAACAAACCTGAACAAAATGGCTACCTATGGAACCTATTTATTTCGTAAAATGGCTGAGCAAAAAATTTTCGAGACCTTTAAATTGGAATTGACATTTAAAAAAATGGGGGACACAATATAATCTATTTGGCATAAAATAAATAAACACAAAAAATATCCTACATAGTTTTAAAGAAATTATTACTGTACTTATACTACATACGTAACATTTACGAGATAAAAAAAACTATCTATTCTAGACGTAATCAGGTTTTGAAAAAAATTGTCATTTTTGTTTTCTGTGTGTTTTAAGGAAAATGTATTACATATACTGAAGGGGAAGGATGTGGGAAGGAAAAAGGTTATTATAGATAAAATAGTTGGTAGATATGAATCACTCTTGCACTCGATGTTAGCAAGAATTGTTAGTGGTGTACGTAATGTTGAATTTAGTTTTGCTCTAAACGTCTTATCACTGTTTACTGTTTAGGATCTTTGTTTAGTTGAATATCAGTGGATATTATATGGGGTAGTGATAATATTTTTGGGCAGTGATAAATGAAAATATGGGCAGCGATGAAAACAAATTATTTATCCAAACAAAAAGTGTTTAATATAATCATAACTAGTGGCGTAGCCAGTACGATTTGGGGGGCACAATTTAATATTTGTCTCCTAAAATTAATTGATTTGGAGGGGGCGCGTGACCCCTGTCCCCCCTCTAGCTACGCCCCTGATATTAACATTAAATTTTTATTATCATTTTGAACATAATATTTTTCCAACATTTGTAAAATATTCATATTATTATACATATGTTTCTCTATATAAAGGTTTTCGCTGTTGATCATGTGGCGATATAGGGTATAAATAGGCTACATGAAGTAATGGGTAGGTGTGTTTTTTCTGAGCGTACTGTTATTATAAATATATAATGTTGGCCAACACCCTCACTTTGCGTGAACCTTTCTTCAAGATTTTTAGAAAAATTGTTTACGGTAAATATATGGAGATAATTAAGATGAAAATTTGCTAGAGAAAAAAAAATTCAGGGGGTATCTTTGCAGCGGGTATTGGCAGTGATAAAGTTTTATCACAATACCTCCTGTAAAATATAAGTTTTTCAGTTTCATTAGGTCTAGTTCATAATTTTTTTTTCTTTAAAGTTATAAACCTTGATCTGATACCTAGATCCAAAGCCCTTCGGAGGCGATTGAACCAAAAACGCCTTGAACTGTTCAGAAGCCTTGGACTGGAATCGTGTACGCTTTCACTGTTCTAAGCTCTGCCATGGGTTTATCTTAAATGCAGTTCTAAATAACTTGTCTATGATGTTAGCCTATAGTTTTAATTACCGGGAAATCGTGTATTTTGTGTTAATAACTCCAATAATATAAAAACACAAACGACTGTGATGTAAGAAGATAACTTACCTGGAGTGGTTTTCAAATTTGATAACACTACACGAGAACACGGTTTTAATCCACTATAAGTGATAAAAAAATCTATTTGCTGTTTGTATAGTTTATTCTACCTGTGTTAAGTTGTGACTAGATACAACGATCCTAGGCCTAGCACAAGATTTCACTTGAAGAAACCAGTGATTCCGGAACAGATGTATCTAAGGGCAGATTACAGCCTAAAGCATGGGTTCCCAAACTGGGGGGCGTAAAGGCAAGTCAGGGTTGGGGGGCGTAATACCAGTTGGAAAATAATAAGATAAATTAAATATACTTAATATTATAGGAACAAACTTGATGTTGCTAATGACTTGGGTTGTGGGCTTACTAAAATACAACCACAAACAGACATGATAGTGTAAAAAATGCAATCTCAAGCATTTCACTAACAGATTTTTCTCTTATCAGTCCAAATTTACCTCAAATTAAAACAAAAATGTTACCAAAAATTAAAATATTATATCATATTTCTTGTGAAAGTATGCATAAATAAATTGTTTTCAATATACATAATATTTGCTTTTTTTTCATACGCCTATACCATTTATGTATAGTGTAGGAAGGGGCGTAGAAGGATTTCATCTCAAGAGGAGTGGGCGTGGATACAAAAAAGTTTGGGAACCCCTGCTCTAAAGGCTGTCAAATATGTAGCGACAATATGAATCGCTATCATCAGAGGTGCCTGGAATGGCTAACGGAATGCATAAGCGCTAGATTTAAGGCGATATAAGTAGTGTAGTCATATTTTTTACACGGTTCACCTTTGGCCATATTATCAAACATCTGCCTTTAAAATGGTTCCGCCTGAGTTACTTTGTTCTGTCTTAAGGCGACCAGTTAGTGTGGCTATCATTACCTAATCAGACGGCCTATACTGGTGATCGCCTAATGTTCCAATCAGTTTTTTAAGTTAACCTCAACTATAAGTTCGTGTAAAACTTAAAACTACTAAGTATCAACGTAACAATTTTTTATAAAGCGATCTTTGGCACGTTTCAAAGAATTTATTCCCTGAGAAATATAAAGTCCTTTCATTAAAACATAAAAATCCTTAACAGCATAAATCAACTTGATAGAAGTCGGGTTCAGTGAACATTGAATCGCCTGCTTTATATAAGTATGCAATTTGCAAGACAATGCAGCCTACACGCTTGTCTGATTAAGGCGATCGTTTAGACGTTATGCTCCATAGACTTAAAAAAGTCCCAATGACCACAGAAAACATTAACAAGGAACTAGACACAATTCAATATTTAGCATACACAAATGGATACAACACCACAATAATAGACAAACTATGGTACAAAATACAAAAAAACACTAAAATTAACACTACAGACAGGGAAAACAAATACATCACATTACCATTCATAAACAAAATAGCCCGCAAAATTCAAAAAATAGGTTACAAAATAGCATACAAAACCAACAACAAATTACAATACAAAGTACAACACCAACAACAAAGATAAACTACAAGCACCAGGCGTATACAAACTAAACTGCGATGAATGTAACAAATTCTACATTTGACAAACAGGTCGCAGCTTTAAACAAAGAGTCGAAGAACACAAACATAACACCAACTCAACATTTTACAATCACATAAAGAAACAGGACACAAATGCACAGACATTTATCATAATTTAGAAATCCTACACATTAACAAAAAGGGCCACATCTCAACACACTAGAACAATATGAAATTTACAGACACATAAAAACACAAAATACAAACATATTAAACGAACAATCACAATACAAATCAC